>OZ023174.1:15028401-15295901 GCA_963678695.2 Diplodus puntazzo | reverse complement strand
ACAGGGAATGGAAAAGAGGTGGTGACTGAGGCGACAACCTGTAAAGGCAAAAACATTTCACTGGAAACAATGGGAAATAGGGGGTGGAGGTGGTATAGGCAAACAAGAGACAGAGAAGCCTGCAAAACACCAACAGGCACAGGCACAGATAAAGGCACATACACCAAAACAGGTCAGCTAAAGCTGCTACACAAACCCTGCAGAGCTCCCAGCTCCAGCTCCAAAACCCCAAAGAAAACATGTAGTCAGCAAACAGGACAGAATGAGAGAGTGGAAAATACCATAGAGGGGGAAAATAGAGGCAGGCTCTTACAGAATAGACACTCGATCACAGTGAAAAAGCTGATTGAAGAACCTCAAGCTACACTTTGTTCTCCATTCAGAAGCTCATCTGGACTGACAGTTTGTCTTACCTGAGAATTTGTCCCCCTCCATAACCAGATCACTCCCTCCACAGCCACATGTAGAGTCTGCTCTTTGACTCCACTCTCTCTCTCTCTCTCTGTCTCTCCCTCTCTCTCTGTCTTTTTTTGGACTTCCCTTTCTCTCTCCTCTCTCTCTCTCTCTCTCTCTCCCTCCCTCCCTCCCTCTGTTCCTCTTCCTCCTCTTCTTACTCCCTCTTTCCTTTCGGGCTTTCTCTGCTCTCCCTCCCTCTCCCTGGTTTGATTCCTTCAGTGTGTCTTGCTAATGAATTCGGAATTACGACATCCCCATGTGCTGATCATATGTTGCATCCACTGCTCTCTCTTTCCCCTTTTCTCTCACTCTCTTGCTTTCTCCTTTTTTTTTTTCCTCTGATGAGACCAAAAGACTGAAGCAGCATTGTGTCTTGAAAATAGAAACCATTAGCTCCGCCATGTGACATGGACAGGCTCCTTACAGACTAAAATAACTCGCTGGACTTGAAAACTCTTTCGTCAGCTAGCTTATAATGCTCCCTGTGTGTATGTGTGTGGGTGCTGTGGCCTTGATTCATTTGATACCAATAGCAATCTTGTCAAACTGGACTGAAAGACATTCCCCGAAATGCACTTATTTCCTCAAAATGAATCAGATACAGCTCTGCCTTTGTGAACTTGTGGAGGGATGACCGCCTGTTCAAATAATACTAACGGAAGGACGGAAGCAAGTAGAGGGAACTATGAAAACACAATTCTCCAAAAAAAGGGTTAATGCAGAAGAGGCGGCATATTATCGGTGAGGGAAAACGACAGCAAATGTGAATGGTCCAGACAGAGAGAGAGAAAGAAGTCTCATGAGTGTGTGTGTGTCTCTGTTCAGGAAACTCAGATGAACTCTGACCTTTGGCACGTAGCTCGCACTGCGCTAGGGGGGTCAGAGGTCACATGGCAAGCGTCTGAGCTCTGATAGAGAGATCAAACACACTCAGACATGCTAGTCTGACGTCTTTGTGCAACACACGGAGCTCCAGTGACATTGTGTATTGCATGTTGACCTGTTTGTGTATTTATGTCTGCATTTAGTGTGTGTTTGTGAGTTTATATATATATGTGTCTGTCTCTGGTCATATCTTCATTTGTTCTTTAATTGAATCCAGCTGCCTGATTATTATGCTTCTGTTGGATGAAATAAGGAAAATTTGCACACTGGTGACCCCAAATGGCCAAATCAAGTAACTGTGATGGCCTGTGAGTTGCTTTAAGCATAAAGCACACGTTTTTTCTTTTGGATTCAACAAACATAAAATCTGTCTTATTGAAAATTACAGAAAACATGATCAATAACATCTGATCTTTAGCTAAATGAGATAAGATGAGAGGAAAATATGGGTATAGCTTCCTGAATCCATGAGTTGTCATAAGTTGTAATAATTTTAACATAATTTGTTAAATTGAACCTTTCACCTCAAAACCTTAAAAGTGTCCACCCTACAGCAGGATCTGCTGACTGTCAGATGAGAATAAATGGCACATAGATAAACAATAGGGACAGTGTTGGATAGACGTTAATGTGTGTGTCTGCATGCGTTGAGGTTACAGTAAAGCATCCTCCCAAACACCCGCCTGCCGGCTCATAAATCTGCCCAGTTGGCAGATGTTTTGTATAGGGCATCTCCCTCCAAATGCCAATGTGCGCACACACACACACACACACACACACACACACACGTACACACACACACACATAAACACACACAGACACGTACACACACACACACACACACACACACACACACGTAAACACACACGTAAACACACACACACGTCCTGTGGCGACTGAAACAATGTCAGGGAGGTCTGCTGACAAGCAGGGCCTTATCATCAGCCTTAAGCACTTCCCAACGACTTGTCTGTGTGTGGGTCTTTGTGTGTGTGTGTGTGTGTGTATGTGTGTGTGTGAGGTACTGCATACATATCTGCATCTATGTGTTTTGTTTCTGTGCATGCTTTTCTATGTGTCTGTGTGTTAATCTGCTCCCTTCCTGCCTGTTTGTCATAGATAATAAAACACAGCAGTTCAACAACTCAACTTTTTGATTTTGTGTACTCTTTGCACAATGATGTGAGGTAGACTCTGCACACTTGACAACATCAGAGAGTGCGTTTCTGTAAAGGACACACCCAAGAGTCAAATTAAACTGTTCGGCCAATTGAATTTTACAGCTGTTTCTATAGACTAGACTGTTGAGTAGAAAGTAGTCATGCTCGATAAAATCTAGCAATAAAAAAACATCTTGGATGCACATTGCTGTCCTAAGTTGTTACCAAAATGTACTTTTGTATTGTACTGGCCTCCCATAGAATGTAAACACCATGCACTGTTTCACAAAAGAGATAATGTCTGGGTCCTCTTGAATGCACATGTAATCTAGGTAAAGGAGTCAAAATGAACAGGAAATGCAAGTGTGTTTGTTGCAACTCACAGCTTGCATGCTACAGATTTGATGGATCCAGAGGTTCCTGAACGACACGTACAGTCTACAGTATAAACCTAGTGTGTGTGTGTGTGTGTGTGTGTGTGTGTGTGTGTGCTTCAGTCCCCCTCCTCTCTTCTGTCCCCCTCCTCTCTATGTGCTGATGCTGCATAAGACACCTCAGTGGTGAGCCGCAGCTTCAGCCTACATACCAATACTGTGTAATAGCCACACACAAACACGCACGCACATTTGCATGCGAACATACATAAGAAAAAAGTGTGATAGTTTTCATCTGTGTTTTTTTTCACATGTTTTGAAATGTCACTTTTTGCACAAACCTAAATTTAGTGCATTAATATTATTATATAGACATGCAAAAAAAAAAAACATTATATATCATTATATAAATAGTGCTACTCCCTTAATTATGTAAGCTTTATAGGTCTTCAGCTCAAATTAATTTTCAAATTTTCAAAAAGTCTACTAGTATAGCTAATTGATAGCTTTTGAATAATTTTGCTCGACATTTCCTCAACATCTGGAACTGTAGACAAGAAAGAAGCTCAAATGTATAAACACACGGACTAAAAAAACACACACTTAAACCGACATGGATACAATCACGCTACCATCAGCACCAAAACACAAATGCCTTCAGTTCTTTGTAAGACATTCTGACATCCCTCTGTCTATGAAACTCTACTGCTGAGTATCACTGCATCTGTCGTCTGCTGTTTACCTGCTATCAGCTGGTGTCTGGACAGGAAACATTACCTGCTCTGCCCTCAGTGTTATTTCACCCTCAGCTGGAGGTCATTGACAGTGACTTACGTAACACTTTACGGGAATAGTGAGTGATTAAATGAAACCTGGAAAAGGCATGGTAGACTTTGACAATGACTCAGTATGGATGGGTGACAGTTACACAGGACCAGTGAGTGGAAGTCTTTTAGATGCATTAAATGTACATTAAAAAAAAAAAAAATGACAGTAGTGCTGTCTACTTACTGGGACTGGTGATGCCAGATGCCTCTCTCTCTGTTCTCCTCGCCCGAGCACTGGCTGATCTCACTGTAAATGAGGACAAGAACAGAACAACAAATCAGTTATATCAACTGGACAGAGAAACTACACTACCACTAACAGATGTCCCATAACATGACACTTCATCAACAAGAGGCACAGCATTGGAAAGGGACTATTAGACATGCTTGGGAACATAAGAATAATAAAAAAAATAAATAAAAAAACGGAACTGACCACAGTTCTATGTTCTCGGATCACCAGGTTGGGATTTTGACTGTCTGCTAACGTTGCTAATGCTCTGAATCGGAGCATCAGCTAAATCCTAACAATTTGACAGAACATGTGTAAGCACCAAGCGGAAACTTCACCTTTTCCATGAGACCAAATAATCTACAGCTGTCATGCGCAAAACAAAGTCAGCCCATGTTTGAAAGATGGGCTTTCATTGTTTGACCACCGAGAAATTCGGCTGCCGAAGGTCGGCCAGAAATGTTTTTCTCAATTTCATTTGTGGGCTGTTTTTATAATTGTGTGCATGATGTGGAAATAATAACTCTGACCAAACTTGGATGTGGAACAAAATGCATCATGTTGCATTGTAGTTAACTGACTAAAAAGTGCCAGAGAAATAAACATGGTTATATACTGTATGAGGGGCACTATCTATAAGTAAATGTCATGATATATAACAAATCAGTCATGGGAAGAAAGGCAGCGACAAAGCATGACTAAACACGAGCAGGTAGGTGGATATAAAACCTGCAAGTGCTAATCACATTAAAGGTCAATAAAGGTCAAGAAAAATCTTAACTCTGCAGGGGAAATGTTGTACGATTACGATTTTGTCTTTTTAAAGAAGTGAAAGTTGCAGGAAGCAAACGAGGATGTGTTGACCTTGTCTGCCTGATACAGTTAAAGTTCTGGTCCGTGCCCAAATTTTGTAAAATGGCTGGCATCCTCATTCACGTTCCCCTAACAGCTCCTAGTGCCAACAGCCAGGTCCTCCGTAAAACTGGCTGGCTGTTTTAGGAATCAGAGGAATGCCACTTCCTCTTGGCTGACGCTCCGGTTCCTGACACAAGTGGAATGCCCAGAGTAATCTCACATTGATCAGCCATGGTGTGTGTGTGTGTGTGTGTGTGTGTGTGTGTGTGTGTGTGTGTGTGTGTGTGTGTGCATGTGTTTGTGTGTGAATACGTGTGTTCAGTTCTGCTGAATCACCAGCCGTTGCATGAGAGGGGAATGAGCCAAACAGGGACACGGCTGCTGCGGTCTCTTCAGATGGGTGATTCAACTACATTAGAAAAACGGTGATGTCTACTTTCTGGAAAGTGTATGAGTTAATGGTTTCTGTGACTGTGCCGTTTAATACTTAAAGGCAATATTCATTTAGAATGGCTTGATAAACAGTGACGTGATAAGCTGAGCTTCCTGCAGGAGGTGATGGTATAATGTCCAGAAGCTGCGTCTCTCTGAGGTCATCCACGCATTCATTCTTTTCTTCCCTTCACTTCCCCCACGCTCCGTTCCTCCCTTGCATCAACCCCTTCAGGGCTGTTCAGATAAGGTAATCTTCCGGTGGCGTCTGAGTCAGTCACCCCATCCTGTTTTTAAAGTTCCTAGAAATACTTTCCCACCGCAGATCGGTGCGCAACGCGACATTCATTTTCTGCTAATAATGCCAGCAAACATAGTGGTTTGCTGCCTGTGTTGTTACTGGTTTCAACACAAAGACAGCTGGTCCGAGAGAGAGGGAGTGAATGTGCCACTGTATGACTGGAAGACGTGACTGAAGCTTTTGTAATCCATGAGAGCGTGTGTGTGTGTGTGTGTGAGAGAGAGAGAGAGAGAGAGAGAGAGAGAGAGAGACGGAGAGAGAGAAGTTTCACTCATTGAGAGATGAGAGTCAATAAATTAAACCACTGCAAGTGATGATGTAATGTTCAGTGCATGCTTTCCTCTGTGTCTGCTTGACTGTACAAACTGCTTTGTTCTGGCATGAAACCCCTATGTCTCGCGCCACAGACAGAGATCAGTATCCTACTATTTCTGCCACTGCCAGCCCTGAGAGACAGGCCATCCTTGCAACAGGTAAGACCAAATGAATGAATGAAGCTTCAACTTTACTCAACTGCATCTCGAATGTGGTCATGAGGTTAAGATGCAAGTAGGCTTCATCAGAACCGCTTGTCAGATGGTTGGCAGCTTCAAAAAACCACATCCCCCAAAAATGTTATGGCATTGGAATCAGGAAGGCCTGTGTCTGACACTTTATGTAACTGTCAGAAACTGAAAATCCAACATTTAACCCCACTTCACCTCATGATTGACCAGCTGTGCGCAGGTGATAAAGGAGCCAGTATTTCCCTCAAGCTGCCTTTCACTCCACCACTAGGCCTTTTCAAGCCTAAACCTTAAGAGGGAAGAACTTCAACATCTCATGGTAATCATTCCAGCTAGGACAGCATAGTTTTGGTAATGTGTTACACTCATATTACTTTCTTCTCTACATGGTTTGCAGGAGGAAAGATTGTAAATAGAAATTGCCAGAAGAGGCTGAATTTATGCCATGTACAGATAAGAAAACTGGAGTAAAATTAACCGGTCAGGGTCTACGTTTCCAGGTCAGAATGACCTGTCAAGAGTAGCTAGTAGCTAGTAGAGCGGGCGTCCCATGTTTGGAGGCTCTGTCCTCGCTGCAGCAGACCCGGGTTCGAGTCCCGGCCTGGGTCCCTTTGCTGCGTGTCACTCCCCGTCTCTCTCACCCTGTTTCCTGTCATCCTCTTCAGCTGTACTATCAATAAAGCCATAAAAGGCCAAAAAAATAACTAAAAAAAAAAAAAGATCATTTTATCATATTAGTCATTTGAGGGACAGTTTGTCTAATTAGCCTATTAATTCTTGAGTTTTGGCCAGAAAGGTGATTTGCGAGGTTTTACGTTTAACCACCAAATTTGATCAGTTCATCCTTACCATTGATGTCCAAATGGCAGATGTAATAAAAAGCCACAGAAAGACAACGTGGAAACATAATGCCTACAATCATATGTATTTTAAAAAAACAGTCAAAAGTTCCTGTCCTGCTATGGAACAATATCTGATCACCTGCAAAACTGATTAAGACAGATATTCAACCACCTGTGCAGCAAATAACAGATTTAACTCAGGAGACTTGTGTCAACCTGCATAGTGGAGGAAATGCTGCTCATGTAAAAAGTAAATCTAATCTTGACTTAAACGCTGGTAAAAGGCTACATTGTTGATTCAGAGAGGAAGTGCTGACCCACTTTTTTAGACTTTTTAAATCACTAACTGGGCGTTCCGGCTGTCAAAGGTGCAGCAGTCAAAGAGTCGACCCTCTTTCTTGCTCTAAGTGCAGATCATTAATCTGCCATGGGCCAAGTGATCACATCATCAGTCTATTATGTGAGTGTGTGCACATCTACGTGTGTTTTAGAGCTTTAAGTGTATGGAAAAACAGAACAAACAGACCGAGTCAAATCTTTCGAGCCTTGCAGCCAAAAAGCATGCCTGTACCTATTTACTCTTACTGGCTGGGAGCACAACTTGAGAGAGGTGAACTGAACACACACACACAAAAGCACACACACACACACACACACACACCCTTACAACAAAAAGCGCTCAAACAGAGCGGGGAAAGTTTACTATTGCAACAAAGACGGATGCCACAGAAGTCGTAACACCACCACAAAGTTGTGTTGATGTGAGGATATTTGGCGTTGAGGTGATATAATTCAACACTGTCAGTAGCTGCTGTGTGGTTTAAAATGAAGGGAAACTGCTGACAGACATTAAACAAATATGCAATTGCTAATCGCAGTGAGCTTAAATACAAACTAGAGCAGTGACACCTGCAAAGTTAAACTGTATGTTAGCACAAAACTGTGTGCGTGTGTGTGTGTGTGTGTGTGTGTGTGTGTGTGTGTGTGTGTGTGTGTGTGTGTGTGTGTGTGTGTGTGTTTGTGGGTGCGTCTACGTCCTGAGTCTGTGGCTATGCTCGCCTGCTCAGTCTTGTTTGAGGCCTCAAACACAAATACACACGCAGCACACCACATATCATTGCTTGAACAGGTTTCGTAATAAGTCTACCGACACTACGATCCATGTCTTTTTCCACTTCAAGGGTTTTTGTAATCTTCTGAAGTGATATTTGCCTTATGACACTGGTATGTTCAACAGAGGTCATTACGTGCACATGATACATGAAAAGAATGAAACCAGTGTTTATGCTAACGGTAAAAAAAAAAAAAAAGAAAACCCACTTTGAGTGAAGCCGCGACTCATATTGAGGACCAGAGTAAATGTATGGCTGCCTGTGTATTTACTATAGGCCTCAACTGATTGATGTCAATTGTAACATGACCGGTCAAGTGCATGGCTATGCCTGGACAAACATGTCAGCTGATAAGTTATTGGTCTCAGATGACTATAGAAGATAAACACGGGGCAGAGAGTGCAGCACTTTAACATGCTTGAAACACAAGAGCAATCACACAGAGACGTGAATGAGGACGTGCAAACAGATACACATACAAGGCCGGATTGATGTATTAAACATACACTACGACGCTTTCTGTGTCTCTTTAGCACACACCGCCATCCGAGATTTCTGTTTGCGAAAGGAGGCAACACTGTGTCTTATGCGTGCGGGAGGGCAGAGGAGGTGAAGGAGCTTTACCTTCCATTTTTCTTTCGCTCCTTGTTTAGAGTGTATTACTTCCTCTTTTCCCTTTAGGGCTGGTTGGTGTTTTCATTGAAAAATTAATCATTTCTGTGGCAGGTATTGTTGAGGAGAGCGGCACTCAGTAGAGCGCTTACCTCCGCCATGAACCAACAGTCCACTTTTGCACTCACTCATAGAAACCAGCCACCTAAATACGCTTAATTTTTTTCATCAAGATCTATGGATTATTCCCTGAGAAGTTAATGAAAATCATGAAAATGCCTTATTTCGCAATGTTAAAGAAGAAAATTCGCATATCAGTCCCTTGATCCAGACTACAAGTTAATGGGGTCTATTCTGGGCTAATAACAGTCCTCATTCCAAGTTTGGTAGAAATCCATTGGGTAGTTTCTGTGTAATCCTGCACAGATCACACAAGTGAAAACTAACCTCCTTGATGGAGGTAATAATTGCTACCATTTAATTCTGCCTACAGTTATAAAGCTATCATCACTACACACCCTCCTCAGTTACATCCTCTGGGTTTGTTTAAAGGTATCAAGCTTTGGAAGCTTTTTTAGATTTGACAGAGAATCAGTGCAGTAGTAAAGTACATTTTTGTGTCATATTTGAACACTGGATTTGCCAAAAACATGCATATTGTGTGATTATTTTATTCAATTAAAGGAGGCCTAATACGCTTTTTGCTTTTTGTTTTCTTTCAATGTTTTTATTGATTCTTGCACATGTAAAAGTTCTTCTTGAGCATTAAATCATGTAAACCTATTCCAGTAGTGACCCAAAATATAATAAGAACCTAAAACTGAGTATCACATGTCTACTTTAATTTTTCTTATTTTAAATTCTAATACATCAAGATATTGTATGTATTAGCTGTGTTACAACTGTATGCTTAAGATGCAAATCTAAAATTCAAATGCAAATGCAAAGGTTTTTATTAGATTAAAGACATTTAGATGAAACCGATACAACAATTCATTTTACGAGTTTGGAACCTATGTCCCTAATTTATATCTTGTTATACACTAAAACACATACTATATCAACAGTCCAGCTTGTGTCTTTATCTCCCTACAACTCTGAAAAGCCATTTTTGAGTGGTCCAAGACATTTAAATATGAATCTAACTCACAACCTTATCCCTCCCACCAGTTAGAATAGTGCCAAGAGTGGATTGTTATCAAGAAAAAGGTTAGGAAGCTTAAGAAGCAATTTGAGAGAATTCAGTGTTAGGTTGTGTTGAAAGCGATTCCAAGAGACTGCAGCACTAATGCTAAAAGCAGTTTCACTCTGAAATGCATATTACAGAGTGTAAAGATGGACATTTGATGGACAATATCAATTCTTGAGCAATTTGTTTTTTGTCAGAATCATAATGTGATTCATCACTAATCCCTCCTCTGTCTCTCTGCTCTCCCACCCTCACCGTCTCCATTCATTTGTTCCATTGTGTTTTTATGGCCCTCATTACACATGTAAGGGGTATGCTGCAGACACAGCGTTTCACAACTCTGCCTGCGAAAGAGCGAGGATCGGATGGATGGGTGAAGAGAAAGAGAATGAGTGAAAAAAAGAAAGAAAGCAAGACACACTGAGTGATTAGAGGACCATTTTTCAAGATTGTTTTTACAGCCCAGATAATCCTTTCCCTGGATGCATTCTAAATGAGAAGGGACCACATTGAACACACCAAACAGACTTATACACACGTGTTCACACATGTGTTCACACACGTAGTTGGCCATGACCCTGATCTGCACTCCTCCCAAATGAATAGCTGTTGTTCTGGCGCCAAAGGTAAGAACCGGCAACACCTTTTCCTACCTCCGCGCTTTCAACGCAAACCTATTCCTCACTCAACACGCTCATTGGAAACCAACACCACTTTGCCAAACACACAGTCACCTTTCTGTACTCTTCACAATGCAAACACGGACTCAGATATAAAAAGTGTTTTTAGCCACGGTTAGACAGGATACCACAGCAGTCTATAAAACAATACTGGTGTGGCAGATAAGGATCAGCCTTCCTTCTTGTGAGGCTGTTAAAACCCTCTGAGTCAGTTAAGTAGTCAATAGAGCTTTATGGGTTGAAACTCCCCCAGGAAACATGTAGTTACTGTATGTCACAAGTGAACAAGTGAGGGGGTGAGCAGCTGGATCTATGTCCATGTTCAGAAAGAAAGACATTTGAGGTTGACAAGCGTTTTTAAGAGTTTTAACATCTGTTTTAGCAGGGGGTCTCTATGTTTGCATGGAGGCCAAATTTCATATACAAATCTCATGTATATGCTTGTTCATATGCGTGCGATTGTATATGTGCACTAAAACTTTATTACTTAATCACTGAATTATCATATATAATAAAGCTTATCAAACTGAAACTGAAATTAAAGCATGAGTTCACCCAGGACAGATAATGTTCATTCATTCAGCTCCCAGGTAGTTATAATGTTATAAAAAAGTGTTTGTCTTGAACACATTGTTGCTTTATGTGAGATTAAGACTTTGTACGCTGCCAACAGCATTGGCTCATATGCAGCTAACATGCATTGTCTTGCTAATTCGGGAGTGCTATCTGCTCTCTGAACAGATATGAATCACTAACACTTAAAGTGATTGCTAGTTGCAATAAAATATTTATTCATGTCACGACAGGACACGGTTTATCCTGCCAAACAGCAGAGTTGCTGTTTCTTGTATGGGCTCTGTCCCTGTGGCCAACAGAACAGTGTTACAATCTCACTAATCAGGTGTGTAAATTAATTAGATGACCGTGCAGTGAACTTGAACATAAGGTAAGTTATTATCACAGCTGTTTGCACCCGTGCATGCACTTTATCATTCTAATACCCACATCTAGATGTCAGAGCACATGTTCGACCACACAAAAGAACAAATGTGAGCCTGCTATTATCTTTTTACAGGCTCTCTCCTGGCCTCGGGCCTACAGTACAAGCACTCTGTTGTATCAGTTGACACCCACAGCAGCCAGCATCACAGAGGTGCATTCTTGGCTGCAGATAATAAACACAGAGCGGAGTGGACACTTCAGAGCAGGCTCCACACGGCTGAGAGGGGAGGACCATACACGGCATAGACTGTAGGTCTCCTGCAATCAGGGGAACTCCACATTCCAGAGTATATCTATGACACTGTGTTGTAGTACAAAGAGGTGAGGCAATTGATAAGTTAAGTGCATTCAACCTGTACACAACCAGAGAGGTGTGTAGTCAATAGCCTGCTGCACGATTGACCACAAGAGGAGCGGCCGAAGACAAGAGAGAGAGGCCGAAGAGGTCGATGTGTTTACCTGGGAAACTTCGGCTCCTAAACCGCTGTGTCAGAACCGCAAGAAAAATAGAAACAACCAGAGCTTCTGTAAGTTTGAGTCAAGCCTTATGAACACAACCAACAAAGCCAACCAACCATAGGCAGGGTAGGGCAGGTCTTAGTAGAAATCCAGTGGGATCCATGTTAAGACCTCAATCTTCATGAATTCAGAGGAACGATTTCCCGACTCAGGAAATGGGACCGTCAGAGGAGCATGTGACTACACAGTCAGATCATACAAACCAGAGTACTGTACGTGCATGTCGACGTGTTCCAATACCTTATTAGTCTATTATTCACAGGCTTCTAGGAAGCCAAATTGAGGGTTAGACCATCTGCGGCATGCTCTGCTAGTAGATGACAGGGCAAATATGTCTCAACACAGTTTATAGCCTGACTTTAAAGTTACCATTTAACAATAGCTTTAGGCTCTGTATCAAAGCTGCGCTGGCTGTCCAATATAAACAGGCTAAAAGCTGTCATGCAGCACAGAGTGAGGCAATGGTCACACAGGCATGGGTAGAATTAGGTGTGTATGAGCGCCAGGGCAAGAAAGCGCATACCAGGTAAAGTGAACACGGAAAATAATTCCAAACTTTGTGTGTGTGTTGGAGTGGGCTGTTATTCGTACGAGTTACTCATTGATCCAGACAACTCGAGGGAGTGGTGTACAAGGCGGGGATTGGCTCCACGAGTAGGGCTGAGCGTGAGTGAACACAGGGGCACACACACACACGTATTCATATAAACATCCCCTCCACCCACCAAAGCATGACATATACATACTATCTATCCATGAGGTCTGAAAACTCAAATTTCAGATCTGTGTGTGCAAGGGTATTCGCTTCCAAAACATAAGCAGACCTTCCTCTCTCAAAGTCACCCCTTCACATCTCTGATGCTTGTCTAAACACCCCTACAAGTTAGAGAGGAGGGCCTTCCACAACACATACACACACACTCTTTGTTATTAGACAATTCCCCCGAGTGACGCGCTGACAAAGAATGTGACAGCTCCACACACGTCGCACGGCAGAGGGGGAAGACACACACAAACACACACACACACACACACACACACACACACACACACACACACACACACACACACACACACACACACACACACACAGGAGGAGGAGGAGAGGTGGCATGACCCAACATGATGAAAAACCATCGGACGCTCCATTGCACAAAGACTCGGGGAAGTGGAGCCGGGAAAGCCGGCATTCCGCGGGATACGGTTGTGTACACTGGACTGAGCTGGAGCTTAGAGGGGAAGAGAAAAGGGGGCTGAGGAAGCTTGGAAGAAGATGGAAGTGATCGTAAGCAGTGTTCGAATGAAAGAGGGGAATAAGAAAGGAGGAGTCGGTGCAAGGAGGGAAGACAGAGGTGGAGGGGTGTCCCATTATCAGCCTGGCCGTACACAACAGTGATGGACTGATTGCTGTGGTTAGTGACACTGTCCTTCAAAACAGCTTTGTTTCAAGCCTCAAGGCAGCAATCATTTCTCTGCTGAGGTGTCTTTGAGCAAGGCAGCAATAACGGACCTTACCACAATACAATCCTCCGAGATCTTTGATGAGCTGCAAGCTGTCAAATGCCCAGTCAACTAGGGATGTTCAGATAATGATACCAGCATCAGACATGCCTCCGATAAAGCCTAAAATGCTCAATCAGGTATCGGCGAGTCAACAATCCAATTCCACCTGATTAATTAACCCTGAAGCAGGACCGTGCGACTTCCCAGCAGTGTCCTGTGCACCTGTTCGCAACATAACAGACATTTTACTGCACAGGTAGTCCAATTTCCATCAACGGCAAGGTGATATTTATGTTTTGAATATATATATATATATATATATTGGATGAATTATCTGCTTGATATTGGGAATTTCATATTATCGGCTATGTATTGGCATCTGTGAAATTCTAGTCTACATGCCAAATCGCTCTCATTGACTTTCCAAGTGCAGCACGCTGATGTCACACTCAAGACATCAAGCTGCTGCATCTGGGCAGAGCCACACACTGTAGACCAGCGAGCCACACATGTTATTGTCGGTGCTGGTGGACATTTACGTCATTCTCACTGTTAGGGTGTGCAGAAAGCACAGTTACTGAGTAAGGAACTCTGAAATAATCAGTTATCTTATGGGCATCCGCCATGAAAAACACTTTATTATCAGTTATTGGTATCAGCTGAACAACATCCATATCGTGTATCCATAAAAAAATTCTAATAAAATGTTCATACTAAAATAATATTTATATAATCACTATCAGTCAATATCAGCACAGGCAGTGCCAGAATAACCTGAACCAGTAGGCCTGTGTTGTTTGGATTTGAAGCAGATGCATAAATCAAATCACCCCTCAGGGCATTAGCGTGGGAGGAGTGAATGAACTGCACCATAAAACTGCCAATCAAAAGAGATAAATAAGGTAACTGTGTCATGACTGGAGTTTACAGTATACTTAAACCAACTGTAATGAATCCTTGTTTTCTGTGGTACACTTAACTCTCTTCTTCGTTGTGCTCTTCAGCACATGAAAGCAACTCATATTTTGCCTGAAGACATATAGAAGAATGAGCTCAGCTCTGTGTGCCACCTCTCTGCCATGATGTCATATGTGCCGTGGAGTCCAAACCAGCCAGAATTGGTTTACAACCACACCCACACAGATCCATGTGTGGGCAAAACATTCAGAAGAATACGTTTGAAAAGTTCACATATGCGGAGGGCCAGTGACGAAGAGCGTTTTCCCAGTCAATGCTGTTGAACCTGTAATTTTTTTAATCCTCTACCTCTGTGTTTCCAGTCCTCTCTCACTCATGCAGCACACATGTACTTTCTTTTTCTAAAATTAGGCTCCAACTACAGCCTGGTGATAAGAAAACACACGTTTTACCTGCTTTTATCCAAAAGGAACACACTTACTTGGATATGAAGCTTTCTTCATGGTTATGGATTTGTCGTCTCTTAGTCGCTCAGTGGTAAGAGTTGATGAGTCGCTCCGGTTCCTCAGTGTGCGTCAAGGAGACGTTTGCATCCGAAACTTTTCCAGATTGTGTCTTTCTGTGCGCTCCTCTCTCTCTCTTTTTTTCCCTCTCTCACCCCCTTTTTCTCTCTCTGTGTGTGCCTCTGCTTGACGGTCAGCCTTCTAAACACACCTGGTCTCAGGTAAACTCACTTCTTATTGAACTTCCTGTACTTATTCCGGTCTTAATTTCCCTGCGTGAGCCACTTGGGGAGACAGTCTGTTAGGAATGGATAGACTCACACCTGCGTTCCTGACGCACGCCCAGTCCAGGAGCGGGAGTGGTTTACAGTCAGTGCGGGGGCTTTAACATATGGAGGCTTTGAGATGGGTTTAAGTAATGTTTGCTGTTGGGCTGTGGTTTGAAGAGAACTGTCTGAAACAAATGAATCAAACTGGACGGCTCAGTAATCCTCCAGGTATGTTGCGCAACAACAACCGAGCATGCGCGCGCATTTGCAGGATAACAGTCAATTAACAGGTTATCAGACATAACAAACATTCAAATGAAACAAAGAAAAATGACTGCATGTGTGTGTGTATAAGAGCATCACTTGTTAAGGGGCTCGTGCCATCGCCCACACACCAACATATGTGGGTTATATTGTGAGGTCTGGCGCCTGTGTGTGTGTGTGTGTGTGTGTTAGTAATTTGTTTGTGTATAAACTTTGTGGCTAGGAGGGGCCACGTGTTGAGATAGCCCACATCCATCCATTAGAGCATTAAGCTGTGCCCTTTAACCTTTAAAAATTCCGCGTGTCAAACTGTGCCAACCCTGCTTCATGTTCAGAGGAGCTGAACGCACATCTTGACACAAACAGCTGCAGTTCTAAGCTGCAGAGACCTCTTGTGGCTGCGACCGGTCTCCTCCTCTTCCTCCCAACACTCTGATCACTGGTCTGTGCCTGTTTATACCAGGGTACCAAGGTAGCTGCCCAGGAGTCATACTTGAGTAAAAGTAAAGATATCGTGCTAAAATATTACTTTGGTTTATACCAAAATTCTTCTACTGAAGCACTATTTGTAAAGGTGACTTTCATTTATATGAAAGTCGACTTAATAGTGCTTGAGTAGAGGTCTTAAAGTATCCAATATTAAATGTTTGTAAGTATCAAAAGTAAAAGCAAATTTTACTTATATCCACTTGTTTGCATCTGCATACTATTGTGTGGCTGCCAACTATCAGAGCCGACATTCAGCATTTTTCTGATCATCAGAATCAGTTTTTTTTCCTGATTGTGGATAAAATAAATTGATTTAAACATGTACTTATTTCTCTCTGTTGCAACATAACAAGTAAGTAAAGTTATTATATTATTGTAATGAGTAAAAAGTACAATATTGGCCTCCAGAATGTAGTGGAGTACAAGACCTCAAAGTTTTACTGAATTACAGTACTTAAGTAAAATGAATGTGTACTGTACTATACTTTATGTAAGTACTGTACACTATGGGTTGTGGGCTACGCACACACACACACACACACACACACACACACACACACACACACACACACACACAGACACAGACACAGTAGATTGAAAGCATCTTTGTCCCACAAATTCATTCAGAAATTAAGATACCATGATTTTAGGGCATTATCAGAGGTCTCAAATGACTCTGCCAGCGTTCACATGATGATTTATACCCCTTTCCTCATTAAAACTTTAACATGAACTAGAAAGTCTATGAGTGAGTCACTCACTGGGTGCTTCTTGGAACTTCTTTGAGTTTTCAAACAGGAAAAACACAATGACAATGTTTTTCAGTCACTTAACTTGCTGATGTGTTGATATTGAAATTTAAAGAGAAAAACATCAGCAGTAACATCTGTGGGTGGATGTGCAGGCTGTCTGACCCAGAAAAACATGGAAACATGAAGTTGAACCAGAGGTGTAAGGATTTGTTGTCATCATTGATTCCTGTCGTTTTGCTTTGTGCTTATTTTGCACTTTAAAGCAAGACCGCATAACTTTTGCTAAATAATTACTACCCACAGGAGACAATTAAAGGACAATCTTAAATGCTAAAATGTAGCTTAACAGATGAAGAAGTCCAAAGACTCAGCAAGCTGACTGAGTAGCGTCCGCTTTACAGAAGTACATATGGTCACGTTAGACTGTAGCCACAGGATGTGTCGCTTCGCTTCAAAGACACATTAAGATGCATGTTGACAAGGGAAGTGGCAAACAAATCAACTGAGTCATCTCTTTTCTCAGAAATGGGACAAATGTGTGTCTCGACCAGAGAGCGAGGGTTTGTGTTTTATTCTCTGGTTGATAAGAAGATTGGATACCTTTGGCTTAGATACAAAGAATAAACATTGATGATGATTGTGACGAATAAACCCAATTATTAGTGTTGAGCATCAAGTATTATGCTAAAAAGTATTATGCACCTGAATAAGAAAATTAAAATATAACCAGGCCACCTTGAAAATGTCCTTCATACAAAGTTTAGTTCGTCGCAATAAGTAGACGATGCTTAGTCAGTTTTATTTGTGTTCTGTTGGGCTCAAAACGGTGGATATTCTGGATTCTGGAACACCAGCAGACATGAACGTCTGCTCGAAATGCAGCAGCCAGAAACCTCATCAGGCCCTTCAAATATCTCCTAACTGCTGATTCAGAGGTTCAGTGTCTCTGGGTTCCAGATGTATCAAACAGTGGTGGTTGCAAGAGGTGACCACATAACTGTAGGACTCCTGGATCCCATCTTACGCTACAGGATTACTAAGACAGTCCCCTGACTGCTTTGAAAAGATCAATTAAATTGTCAGCCCAACATGAGTTAATGTTGTGTTTTGTTTTTTTCCAGAGCCAGTCTAAACTCAGCTGAGTGCTTATTGCAACTTCCAAGGGATCAGCTCCAAACATTTCCATGCAGCACATCACCCACCACCACAGCACCAAATGATGATGATCAGATCTGTTGATTATTCACTGAAAGAGGAAGTTGCATGATAGCGTTGACCAAAAAGGCAATTTATTCTGCATTCTGTAGTATTGTATTATGTAAACAAATCAATAACCCAACAACATACTTATCCATACACACGTCATGATTTTAACACAATGGCTAGCATTCACACCAAGTCCTCTTATCTTCCAATCCATCGAAAGGTTGTGTAGACTTTGTACAAGGATGTTGTAACTGCACTATGTACAAAATGTTGGAATCAGCTTCAGCAACAGTGAGTAAGGAGGCCGAGGGCTGCTAGCATAATGGGACTCGACTTCACCAAAATTGAAGTTTGTAGGATTTAGTGTCACGTAGCGGTAAAGTTGCAGGTTACAGCCAACCCTATCCATCCTCCACCTCCCCAGAAATGTAACCCCACATCCCTGCAACACAGATCTGAACAGCAGTGATTGGTCCTCTTGGTAGCGCTGCATTTTCTACTCCAGCATGGACTAACTGTGCTCAGCGAAGGGGTAATAAAGGGGATTGTGAGCTGAAGTTTCCCCAGTGAACACACTGACCTCTTCAGCTGTTACTTTAAAATGTTTCTTCCAACATAACCAAAAACACAACAATTCAGGTAATTATACACTAATGAAAATATTTTTTGAGCATATTCAATTTCTGAAAATAGACTGCTTATGCCGCCTTGAGACCAAACGTGGCGGGAATTTCTCGCACAGCCAGATCACAGATGCAATTATACGCTCAATTAGAGGCTACTAGCTTTGGCATTCACACATACGTCATGACGTTAACGCTGCTGATGTCAGGACATTGAACGTGAAGAACAGTGGAGGCGAGGATAATGGTCACTAATCCTGGCCGCTTGCGGACACCCAGAGCTGTATCACAACACATCTACTCGTACCGAGACAGGACAACTAAGGAGCTGAAGGAAAATAAATATTTTCTTCATGTTTGGTCTGAACATAGCATCAGATCCAACACACTAAACCATTTCAGCATCACAACATTTTCACAACAATTTCTCTGAAAAACAAGTATGTGGATAAAAAGATGTTGATATACCCTCATCAAAAGGGAAATACGTCACATGCAATACATATTGTACATACAAATAAACTAAAAAAAGATTAGCAGATGTTACTTTTTACCTATAAAGACTTACTTGTGCTTCTGACCTATGCTTTTTTTTTAAAAGACCACAGCCACATCCTGCACTGTCGTAAAACACCTGTGAACTGAGTAGGCCACAGTTCGAAAGTTTGTAGAGACATACTCAGAGCTCTCAGACATTTCAAATATTACATGTCTTGGATGGAAAAACACTGATCAGAACTTTTGAAACTAGTTACTTTGAATCAAAACCTTTTTTTAATGCAACACCCACCTACACCTCAAAAAGCACCTTGTGAGCGTCACAGTTTCCGCTCCCACCTCTATTACAGAAAACACCTTCTGACAAATTCTGTAAAAGCTCAAAAAACGTGAGGGAGGGAGTAACGCAGCCACATTTAAAGAGCAGTTTTATTACCTAATCCTTGATCAGTAGCACCTGTTTGCGTGTGTGTGTGTGTGTGTGTGTGTTGATTATGAACCCTGATACTAAGGCCTTTAATAGGTTACAAAACTGTCTGTAAACGAGGCTTCAAAGTTAAAATGGCATTTCCTCACAGCGGCTGATGTGGAACTGTGACAGATTATTATCTCCGACAGTGTCATATGTTATTTTTGCTCCAACATAGCTTATCATTTGGTGTTTCCTGTTACAAGTTATGACAGGTGAGCTATGGAAACTGCCACAGTTGCACAATTTTCTGCACTTCACAAAATGGGACGATTTCAGTTAAAACGCTGAGCTCTGACATTGTGGTGTAGACATTCTTGGCGTCTTTATGTAGATTTTTATTTTCTTGTAAGAGGGGTCTCAGTTTCCGTTTGAGTGCTACCACTTTCAAACAGCACACTTTCCATTCTTCGCTGGACCTTTTGCAAGATGTTTTAAGCAGTCTTCTACACCAACCCAGACACACACACACACACACACACACACACACACACATATTGCATACTCGCACCGCTTAACTCAGACACTTGCCCCACCATCACCCATAAACACACATTTCACACTTACGTCCCCATGCGGATCTGTGAAGGAAACTAAAAGTCACAGCCTGTGACCACACGCACGCAGTGCACAAGTAAACACTTCTGTCTTGCATCTGCAGCGAGATGAGGTTTGTTTTTCTCTGTGTGACATTTTAATGTTGACTCATACAGAGCGTTTCGGCCTTGAGCTGAGATGCAACTAGTCTTGACTTATATAGCTTGAAACTTTTCCTTGATTTACAGTGTTTGAAGTTGCAGTGTTTGCATTAGTGAAGACGCGCACTAAGCACGACTCGGCACTGGTAATAAATTATTGTGCTGTTATACCAAAAGTTGTTTCTTCGTCTGAGGTTCAACAGCAAACGTTTTTTTTTCATTTGGAATAAATCCTGTGTTATGATAAAAGAATAGCGTGTGGAACAGTAAATAATTTGCTTTGAAAAACCACAGTGACTGGGATGTGGGCTGTGGTGGCTAAACCACAGACATTAATTATGGAAACAGAAGAAGTACCACCTGTCTGGCCTGTTCACTAGTTCTACATAATCCCAATGCTACAATTCTGCTAATCAGTCGTCACAGTCAAAGCTCAGAGATAAGATTTGGGTGGTTGACTGGAAGCTGCAAGTTTTGCTCCTCGAAAATTAGAAAACGTTATGGTCTATGAATAAAAATAAATATTTTAAAAGAATGTCCTTTTTTTTTTTGCTTTATTTTTCTGTGTTGTGTCCATTGCGTCTGGTGTTGGTACGAATAAACCACTGGACGATTAATGAGCAATCCTGGTATTTCACCAATTAAGACTTTTCACCATACCTGTTTATATTTATGTTTATTTGTCAAAACAAAGAGCTGCTAACTGTGTTTTATTGTTTCTGAAACAATGACATTAAACATCTGTTCTATTGTATCCTACGCAAGAAAGAAATCAGTCAAGGCGTTTTTTTTAAATATATTGTTTTATTTACGCAGACAGCAAATTACAGTTATCATTCTGACAATACACAGTATTTATCTCTTACAGAATTCATATTAACCCTGATTTTAGTAAATCCCCTTTAAAGATAGAAAAATAGGAAATGACTTAAAATTAAACATATTTACATTAAACTACATGAGAGGGTCACAAGTCAGGGCCACAGTCCAGTTTAGATTTTTAGCATTAGACAAGACAAACTGACATCTGTGCTTTTTTGCATCTTTCAAATCGAGCCATGTCTTGTATTATGGTACATTATGCCAAACTGTCCACTGGCAGTGCAGTTGCCCCAATGATGTACATTTGTGCAATTCATAGACTTCATCGTCTTGACTGTCTTTAACTGACATATATTCAGTCACGCACAAGGCCTGAAGAGATGTCAGAGTGTGTTTATAGCTGAGTTGCTACAGTGCTTCACATGCATCCCTTGCACCTCAGTGGTGCAGGAGTTTCAGGTTGGTGGCTTGTAGGCTGACATCCTCAGCGCCTGAGGGTTCCACCACGCATATCCTCATAAACATCATTGTTGGCGGCGTGTCTTGGTTTCGCTGTGCGGCGCAAACTCTTAGTCTGGTAACAAAAGATGTTGTTCAACGTGTTAGAAGATGAAGAATGAGAAGGTCAGATTCTCTTAGGTCATAACTGTGTACTGCTGTGAAAAGATTCTGGTGTTGGGTATGGACTCCAGGAAGAATAGCAATGGCTTTGCCAAAGCTAATGGAGATCCAAATAAAAGATAAAGTGACAATATATACAGTGAATATAAAGTGATGGTATGTAATGAAGTACATTTATTAAAGTACTTAGGTACAATTTAAAGGTGCTTGTACTTGACTTGAGTGTTTTCATTGTCTGCTACTTTATACTTCCACTCCAATACATTTTGGAGGTTAATATTGTACTTTTACTACATTTATTTGATAACTTCAGTTTCTAGTTACTTTGCAGATTGATTGCCGCATCAGAGCCAAAATAGCACTTTTTGTGATCAATTTGTTTAATTGGCAATCACATGAAAAAGCACTGATTCCTGTAATCATATAAATCCTGGATTCCAGATCGGCCAGGTCAACAAGCAGAGTATATATATAAAATTCACTTTTACTTTTACTTTTGATATTTAAGTTAATTTATTGCTGAAAAAATACTTTTGATACCTTTACTTAAGTACTATTCACATGGGTGACTTTGGCTTTTACTTAGGTGATGTTTTAACACGATATCTTTGTGTGTGTGAGTGTGTGTATGTGTGTGTGTGTGTGTGCGTATATATATATATATATATATATATACACACAATCATTTTTTTATAAAAAACTTTGCTCTCACGCAGCAACCGTTAGGACTTGACTTGTGGACTAAATGAAACATGTGAAAGTTACACTGACTATAAACCTCAACTTTCAAATAAACTGCTTGTACTATGTGTTGTACGGTATTGCTGAGCGTAACAGGAACATGGAAACAGCCCCCGATCAGCTTCCATCAGGGTTAGGGTTGTGAGTCATTGCAAAATACAATCATATGGAGACTCACACGTAAACACCTACATACACAAAGAACTGTTGAAACACTTGGTACCTTGATGATCCATATGAAGAAGCCCATGATGATGCCAAGCAGGACAGCAGCAGAGATCACCACAGACACCAGGACCAGCTCGTTACTTGCTGGGTCACACTGCTTCATCGAACCTGATGAATCTGTAATAAAGTATAGTGTGTTTAACTCAGGTTGTAAGGGCTTTCATTATTTTCACCACCGCACTGTTAGCCTGTGGCGCTGGAATCTGAGGGATATCGAACATCGAATAATAAAATTTGTCCTACTTCCTTATAGCAAGTTGTTTTGGAGAAGTTACAAAATGAAAACAGAAGTTTACAGTTTCTGTACCAGCCATCGACTTGAAATAGTGCCAAAATGTGCTGAATGTCTGTGAGCTGAATGTGGTACTTTTATATATACATTTTCTCTGAATAAATAGTCACAGCAGTAGAGCCAATAACAACTTAGTTTTTAATTTGTGTCTGAGACTTTGCAGTAATATGTGAAATCCCTGCTTTCACTGAATACAAATAGTCTCTTAATACTCACAATAACAGTTACGCCTGTAACCTGTTGTCACAGTGCATTAATAACACACTATATATGCTTGTTGGATACATTATTGTTGATTTGGCACTTAGAAGAAACTTCTGTCCGGTGGAATGATGATGAAGTTGAATTGTAAGAACTGAAGGGTTTATGAGATTATACATACATTAATACGGCTTACCTTTCACCACCAGGAGCACAGATCCAGTGCCTTTCTTATGAATCAACTGACCAGACTTTGGGTCAAACTTTGTGTAAATGCACCAGTAGGGCCCCGTGTCACCAACGGTCAAGTTTTTGATGAGGATGCTCACATTGGGGAACGTGCCGTGCGACTGCAGTCTGCCCTTGAAATCCTGGGCGATGGTATCCTTCACTGGGTTTCCTTCTGTAAACAAAACTTCGTATTCCTCCTTGAGACCTTTCTTCAAAGACAGGGACACTTGGTCCAACGAGGTTCTGCACTGGATGGTGACGGTTCCTCCACCATCTCTCCATAGCACACCACCGCTCTCTACATAGATAAGACACAGAGTCTCTCACAGTTACTCAGTTTAATCTCATTTTACATTTAATAAAGATGTGTGTATTCATCCTGCCTTACACACATTTGTTCCACTCTTAGGCATTATAAATGTAATCAGTCTTACCTGTGCCGCCAAGGGCTGTGCAGCAGAGACAGAGGATAGTTACGAGCTTTAACCAGACAGCAGACATGATGACAGTGACTGTCAGTAGGAAATGGATGAGTGTTTTCTACCACATCACCCGAGATGATTACAAAAAAACAACACGTGACCTATTAAGGTGTATGATGTGGGCGAGAGTTTTACACGGTTTTCATACAGTCGGCTCAGGCACATTATAGAGTAACAGCTTTTTCTTTGAGGTCGAACCACGACATCTGAAAGTGAAGATGAACAGTAGAACGCTTCTTTTATCCTGATCTAAAGCATCTGGCAAGATTTCATCAGGAGGTATTCTGAGCGCTTGTGTTGTGTTCTGCAGTCTCAGTTCCTCTTATTGGTAGAGTGCTTAAAAAACCAGCTGTGCATGGGAAGATCCTCTTCTTAAATAAGAGCACCGATACAACAATGTAAACACGCTGGACAAGAAGAAAAAGTCCTGCATTTACGAAGCTAATTACATGAAGCACATGTAACTAATACCATTGAGTATTTCAATTTTCTGCCACTTGATACTTCCTCTCCGCTACATTTGTTTGACTTATTAGTTCGATAAAC
Organism: Diplodus puntazzo; assembly: GCA_963678695.2. Lineage (NCBI taxonomy): Eukaryota > Metazoa > Chordata > Actinopteri > Spariformes > Sparidae > Diplodus > Diplodus puntazzo. The sequence continues at coordinate 15,271,561 of OZ023174.1, read as the reverse complement.
CCTGAAACTTTTACTGGTACTCTCGATACTTAAGTCCATTTAATATCAGATACTTCAAGACTTTTACTGAAGTATTGTTCGTCTGGGTGACTTTTACTTTCATCAAAGTAATAATTTAACAAGATATCTACTTCTAATCAAGTACGAGTTGTAGGTACTTTTTACAACAAACATATATACATTATACACATACATTGTATATATTTATTATTTAATTTCTTTAAAGTAGCTTAGATTTAAAGGCTGTTACATAAATGTCGTGCAGTAAAAAATACAACATTTACCTCTCAAATGGAGTTGAAGGGCAATATAGTATAATTTGAAAACACTGATGTATAATAATCTGTCTTACCTGTGCCACTCAGGGCTGTGCAGGAGAGACAAAGGATGGTTATGACCTTCAACCAGACAGCAGACATGATAATGAAAGGAATAACCACTTTCCATTTGAACATGACTCCTTAAGAGGAAGTGTCTTCAAAATGATTTGCCCTCAGTCCAGGATTCTTGACCGACCCACAATATGTGACTACAGCCAAACTGGCTATTCCAGACACTTTATACAAACAGTAAACCACAATGTGAGATCGTCAGCTCTAATATGAATTAGCCACTACAATAACAATATCAGGGCGTGATATGTCTTATCACCTTGATAAAAGGTCGACAAATTATTTTACCGTATTTAAGCATTTTTTTTTACTCAGAGGTCACATAACTCATAGTGACAGCGATGCTGAACACTAGACTGTTCTTCAGTCGACCTCTCTGAAGCGTCAGACACAGGGAAAGACAGCAGAGCATGGGCTGATATGTTTTTCAAGGCTAGAAACAAAAGGGAGATGGTGTCAGGACATATTCACACCAGAAGTAGGTCACAAGTATAGTTTCAGCAGAGGGTGGAAGTGTGTTACAGTGTTTGTATTGCCCTCTAGTGGAGCAAGAACAAACATGTCAGAGTGTTAACTCTAAAATGACATACAATGCTTAAATGCATTTAGCTCTTATATGAACATTTAACAAATAGCATGTAACACTGCCTCTAGTTGTATCAGATACAACAATATTAATGTAAGTATATTTGTATATATGTATGTGTGTGTCAACAGCCATACTGACAATACAGTAGTACAGGTGTAATTATTATAAATTATGTATTCATAGAAGAAGTTACAATTGCTGACAATTACTGTACATCAATAAACACGTACATTATCCTTATATCTGCCTAAAACAACTTTATAGTGTATTACAAACATATAATGTTCATGTAGTGTAATGCTAATTAGGGGGTTAATGTTAAGTGTGACCCAATTGGGATATGACAGTATACATGGATATATTCATACTGGGACAGATACTGAGAAAATACCAACCAATGATCTATTTAAGATCCATAGAATGATAAACCATGCCGCTGGCTCATCACATCTCCAAGTATGACCTGAAACAATTATTTTTAGTACTTTCCCCAATACAATGGACGTGAGTGGAATTTTGCTACTCGTGTTCACAGTGTTTAAAAAAATCCCATTCATCTAATATCTTCGAAGAAACAATCAGTGCGTTCCAACATGTGAACTGCCATACCATTTAACATGTCAGAAAAAAGATTTAGTATGTCCCAAATACATGTCAATCCAGCATTCCAAAAGAAAAACATGATGTCCTGCTGCATCCAATCACATTTTGCAGCATGCCAGCCAGCATGCTTTTCTTACTATTCTGACCCACAGTCCTCACAGAGAGAGCAAAAACAGATGTCAGCTCACTGAAGCTGCATTCCAAAATTACTCTTTTTTTATCCCGTATTTTGTACTGTGGACTGCGAATTTATAGACTTTCAAAGTTCAAGGTGCAATGTTATGACAAAGTATGTCTCAAATGTACACATACTGCAAGTAATAGTACATACTTTGTATGGGACAACGACGATGTAAGCCCCAGCCCTGTTCACTGTCAAAGGTTTTTATAGGGATCCTAAATAAACAATAATAAAAGGGATTTAAATGGGATTGAAAGACTACTTTTTACAAGCAAATATCTAGTTAAAATCTCCACACATGACTCTCTTTATAAAGCAAAGTGTAAAAGTGTCATCTGCAAGCATTCTGAAAACCATGAAATCACAGGGACTCTCAAATTCAGTCAGGCATATGATCAGCTGCTCTCTCAATTACTCATGAAGAGCAAGAGGCGTTAAAGACCAAAGCAAGTGTTGTCTCTCCGCATCTGTATATATATTTAAAAAAGAAAAACATATACTCAGTTAAATCACAGCTATGTACCTATTGCAGAAAACATGATGACCACTGCAGTCTGAAGCTCAAATGACCTCAACAAACTCCATTAACTTGCCACTGTCCTGAGAGAATTGAAGAACTCAACATCAATAACATCAATAAAAGGCTTTCACAGTCCTTGAATTAATCCGAAATCACCACACCCACCCTCTGTTCCGTCTGCCTCCCTCTGGGACCGAATAAAAAGGGTCCCTGTCCATCCCTCCACTCCCCCCCCACCCATCATTTCCCCTCCTCCAGTCTCATTCAGTTAAGGAGGTACAATGTGAGCTGGAGCAGACGCTGCGAGGAAGGCTTTTTACACTCCCTGTCCATTTGCCAACCAGGGCTTCCTGTTTAGGGCTTCTGCTGGGTGGGAAGTGTTTGTTTTTTTTGTATATTATTGAGACTGCAGGGTAATCAGGAGAATCTGTCTCTGGTCACAAAGAGGACAGGAAGACAACAAAAGATCACAGGGAGACTATTGACTTAATCATTTTATGCAACTACAGAATTATTAGTTAGGATTCTCTGCAACGTTTTAAAAGTGTATTTCCTCATCCAATTCTCCCTCCTCCCTCCTGCCTGGCCTAGCTGCTGAGTCAGTGTGCAGCATGAACAGGGGTATTGATTGACTGATTGCTTGCCATGTCACCCAGAGATGACTCACCTCATTTCCTCAATTCCTTTTCCAAGCTCACGCATCCTTTACCTCCTGAGAGATCTCCCGGAAGACAGACACACACACACACACACACACACACACACACACACACACACACACACACACACACACACACACACACACACACACACACACACACACACACACACACACAGGCCTCATCTGGAGTGCACATGGTTTAATAGCCCTGTCAATACATTGACGTTGCAAATGAGAAAGGATGCTTTAAACAGGCATCAATTAAATGACTCGGCATATGGCTGTGGGGGGAGGAAAAATGGTAATCTCCCGATAAGAAGCATGATCAAGGGCGACAGATAAAAGAGATTTTACTGATTAGCCGTTGACCAGGACAAAAGAGCAAACTGCTTGCTACAAGCAAAAACAACAACAACAAGAAAAACCTCATAAATAACTACATTATGGAAAAAGATTGAGGAAGGCAGCTGAGATCCAGGCTCACTCTGTGTCTTAAAGTATAATAAAAGGCACAGGACTATCCTGTGGGCACAGCACTTACTGAAACAAGCCTCCATTGACTACACTCCAACATCCTGGCATTTCTCCAGGGCAGGAAGTTCTTTTCCCGATCTTGCCTGACCTCCGCATGCCTTTCACTGCACACCGCCATGCCACAGCACTCTTCAGGGTTTGGCTCTGAAGGGAGTTGTAGCTCAGAGAAAAAACACTGAAACTATTCTGAGAGTAACTTTTATTTAGGCCCTCTTTTGGATTGACACCTACCTACTAACCTACGCCGACATATGGAACATGCACATTATGGTGGAAAAAAACACTGTTTGGTTGAGCCCAAGGTGAGCACAGCATGAAAACCATTTCTGTCATCCCCTTTAATTTCTAAAGAGTGTTATCACGGCTAGAAGATCATCTGCCCTCTGCGCCCCTTCAGCTCCACCGTAAGAGGCTTATAAAGAGTTATCAAGACAGCAGCTCACCGCTATTCAAATCAAAGTCGAGGAGTTAAGAGAAGGTGACCTTAAATCCAAGTCACGTATAATCAGAAGTGACATCCATAGCTTTGGGAGCGTTTGTTGACAGTAGGAAGAGTATTGTGAGGCCATTTTTGTTCTTTCAGACAAGCAAAGGGCAACAAAAGAGGTCGGCAAGTGAATACAGTTATTCATTTCAGGGCTACACTGAGCTCTTGAAAATACATAGTAGTTAATTAGTTTTTAATCTATTTCTCTGATAAATTAACTAAAAGCCTTTGCTTCAACTGTCGTTAAAAGTCAGTTTTTCTATTTGATAATGTTTTAGATTGCTGGGATGACATTTTAAATTTGTATATGCAACATAAATAGGTGAAAGCTAATCTCAGTGTCTCTGTAACATTGTGTTGCACCAACTTCTCTCTGACTCTTCCCCTAGTCCCTAGCTCTAATACCCAAATTGTTCAAATCAGTTTCCCTCTTGCTTTTAAGATTGAATAAATCACGTGTTTTCTTGTCTATATCTTGAAGACATCGAGTTTACTCCATCTAGTGACCACCCCAGGTTTCTTTTCAGATCTGAGGCCCCTTTATGGAACATATGAGGGACAGGTATCAAACTGTACTGTACTGTAGGCTACTACAATTTCATAATTCTTATTGCTTTCACCTTGGACCTTCCTCTACCTCACTTGGTTTTGGTTCCACTGACCACTTCTGATGCTCAATCCAGTCGAGAACATTTCAGTCATGTATGGATTAACATACACATGCACTTTTTTCTGTTTTACTTGTCAAGAATATCGGTCTGTTTTTATTTTTTTGCGTTGTAAAAAAAAACACTTTTCTAAATAAAATAAATAGAAATAAAGAAAATTCTTTTGATGTTTTTGTCACGTTATGTATGAAGGGGAACAATTCTCTCTCTCTGGCTCTAACAGTTGAATATATGCAGTGACATGGTCAGTTATATGCATAGTGGAACCAATTATAGGTTATCAAATCTCAAATGTGAATTTTGTACCTCACAATCACATCAAGAGAACATCTCTTTTGCAAATACAATATGGCAGTCACTAAGTGATTTTGAAAACATTAATTTGTCACAATACTGAATAGAAATTAAGCTACCTTAGATTTTTTTTCTTAAGAACAATGATGATTCATAAAAACTGCAAATATGAAAATATTGGAGTTCACCTAACTAAAAGGGAACTGGTAAAGAACAATTGGTTTATTGCCTCCACTTTCTTTGTTCCTCATGGCACTACAGAAGGCAAATAAGCTCCAACCAAAGCATTTCCAAATAAAGCAATCTTTGAGGAGTGCTGTTAACGGTAATGTTTCACAAGTAACATTACATCTTGCATGAATCACTTCGCCTTCTGTGTTCGACTTTTGTTTTAAGTATCCCAGCTATGATTCTTGACAAAATGCAACACCTAAATCTGAAACACTGCAAAGAGAGCCAAATATCCGGTGAATGATGTCATGAAAAGATAGTGCAGTTTCTCTTTTGGCAGATTTGGAGGCAGCTTTGCGTGATTACTTTGGCTGGGCAGATTTCCAGGCACAGAGCCTGTCTCTGCTCTCAACGGCCGCAGTCTTCAGGCTCCATCTCACTGAACGTAAATAATACTCTGCTCCATGAGTTGAACCATTTATGCACATGAAAACTGACGAGGAGACCCTACAGTTTACCTCTTATGACTTAATCTACATTAAGTCACTTTGATCAGACAATCCTTCAACACTATAAACATGACTATTGCTACATAAAACAAGACAAGAATCAGCCACAGGAAATTCATATCAATCTTTATTGTATTTAGAAATCCACGCATCAAATCTTTTTTAGTATTTTTTCCTTTACCATTTACAACAGGGAAGAATGAGGGACAAGCTATACGTCATGCCTTTTCCAGCAGGCGCGATGCACTACAGGATGGGCTGAAATGGACAGGGAGGGAGGGGAAGAGATACATAAAGTGCTTTTGTCAACAGTTTTCTTCTTTTAATAGAAAAAAGGATCAAAACAAAAGGTTTGAGGGTGGAGGGAGAGGACACTGGGGTCCATGGACGTGACAGAATGAGTGCATGTGAAGAAGGTGAAGGAGGTGACAGTTCGATGAGGAGGAAGAGTGGTTGGGGGTATTTATCTTTAAAAAATAAAAAAGAGCGTTCGAATGAAAAAAAAAAAGTGGTCTCAACCCAGGATGAGGCTGGACTTGCCACCAGGTGGGTTTCTTCGGCCACCTGCGGCAGCATTGGCACCTCCCGATGGGTCGGAGGGCTGTGGCACCTCCTTCTGCTGCTGCTCTGGGTCCTGCTGCTCCACATCGTCAGGACACTCTACTGATGCAACAAAAAGAAAAGGTTTGTCAGGTGTCACGATAGTTGGAGCGATCTAGCAGCATGTGGCTAGTAAGCAGGAGACCGGGGACAGTCGATCGGCTTAGCTCCATAGGTGGTGCGGTGCCAAGTCTTGTTATCTTGTACTAGAGTTAAAGTCTTATTTATATTCTTTGTGAGAAATTAAACCATGATGTACTTGACTAGCTTTTATCTTTGTGACCAAGTTACAAAAAGTGATAGCCAGCTACCCTGCTCTGACTCATTAGTTTGGTTTCAGCTGCATTTTGTGATAACTGCAAATGTACCATGCACCAAGTACGACTCTGATATAAATTTGACTTGTTACATATTCACTGCTTTTTGGTTTTGAAGGATACACTAAGTGATTGGAGTGAGCCAGTTCTGTAATGAAATCAGTGCTGAAGCTTTGGGCTCTTGTTGTCCATTAGTGGCTGAATTACTGAGGAATGTGCAAATTCAAGGGGACTTCTCGACCTTCATGTCACAAAAACTTTCACCGATTTTACAACATTTTCTAGGCCGAAAGCATACTTAAATATTCTAAAGATGGTTATCAGAGCAAGCTGTGCGGGTTCTGTCAAGACTTCATGGATTTCAGGTTTAAAATATAGGACTTGTGCCACAGATATTGGGACTGCACACACCAGGATTTACGAAGGCTCTTGAACCCGTTTATCAGGGGCAGATGTGACACATTCTGCCCAAAACACACAAGATATATTAATCAAACAGATGAAACAAGCTTGAGTTGCTGTTTGCCAGTCATTTACGTGAGCTCTAGCTGGGTGTTCCCATCTCCTCATTGCATGCATTTAAGGAGGATCATGCAAATAACAGACATTTTAACAGAGGATAATTACGTATTCTGCTGGATTTAAGGAGGTCACGCTACATGTTCTCTGCCTCTGAATAGGAGGCGTAAATACAGCGAAAATGGGATTTAAAAAGGAAGGTTGTAGCGGTGGAAAAAACATTTAGATCAACTGTGGGCTTGTACACAACTAAAACTTGATATTACAAAGCAAATAGGCTCTTAATAATTACATACAATTATTGTAATGCAAAGCAAATAGTGGTTGATAAATCAGAATTTAGCCACCATCAGCCATAAAATCCGCACAGACAGCATTTACCACAGTGGTGTGTGTACCTTGTATATATTATGTGCGTTTGTCAAATTATATATCTTAATCTCTTTTTTGTGTCCAATTACTCGATTACTACTATTGTATTACTTGTTGAACTGTGGCCTTGTTGTTTGATTGTTTCCATGAAATGTGTGAAGAAACAGAATTCTAGTTGCACTGTGTCAATAAATTCACTGAATTCCTGATAAATGGTCTGAACAACGTAATCATTCTAACACGTACAGTCTATAATACATGCACATTCCAATCATATCAAAAAACAGCAGCAAGTAAGTGAGCATTGATTTCTAAATGTCCATTGAGATGAACGGTCAAACCCTCCATTATCTGAGGAGCCAGCCTCTCCTTTACTAACATGCACCTGGAGGTTAATAAAAAGCTTTTCATACTAAGTGAAGCCTGCCATCAAAGAACAGCTGCTTGACTACAGACCATCACGCCATCATGACAGAGAAAAACCACATCAAAGACATCATGTGATGTTGACTTAGAAAGGGAGATTATGTGTACTGTATGTTTTAAGAAAAAACTAAAAGAAAAGAACTTATGGTATGTCAGTATATAGGACAAGACACCAGAGTCAGATTTTTAGAGGCAGGGAGAGAGGAATTACCTGGAACCATGGAGCTATTCACTGAATAATCTGAGTCATGCACTGCTGTTTAGACATAGTGAGAGTGTGACAGGAACTTAAAGTCCTCTTTATAAACAGTTCAAAGGTTCCGGACACTTACCATCATTTTCCTGTTCTCCATTTGGAACCTACAATGAAAACATAACACAAGGATATCAGATATCGTCACTGAACCAAAGTGACTTCTTCATCTGTTAATAAAAAATTCTTCCTGCATTCCTACATCTGGATCCTATTACTTTATTACAACAAAGTGACCTGAGCCGAAAGAGGGTCTTGACTAGGGCATACCTCCATATTGCAACAGTATTGTAGGGATGACTGGTGACTTGTAGGGGTGACTTGGTACTTCACAAAATATTAACACAATGGATTTTTGATAAATAATCATCAGTAATACATAAAAACTAAGTAGCCAAAAGGTAAATAATACAGAGAAAAGTATTGCTTCAACTAAGAGTTATTAATAGAGGCTATGGTGCCATCACAAGCTGAATACCAACAATTAATGACGTGCTCTCTTATCTGGTAACAGATCTCCTGTTTCACTGTTTCTTTATACCTCAGTCAAATTGCTTAATAAGAAAAAAAATCCACCATGTCAGGCAGTGAGGATGGGCACATTCCCAGAATCAAAAATTAAACCCCCAAAGGGATTACAAATGTCAGTGGAGGCTCCAATACAACATCCTGGGTCAGTTTCAAATAGATGGATAAAGTCAACCTTCCCCCAATGAATTTTCCACTGAACTGTTTAGAATTAGACTTAATCTATGACCATGTGCTTTTCAGCCCTGACTCTAGGCTGCGGCTCTGTTTTGGTAACAGACTCAATGAAAGGTACCTCTTGTCTCTGGCTCCACACCAAGGCTGCCCCAGAGTTGTGGATGGTAGTCAGTTCTGGTTGAGGGTTCTTGGGGAAGAGAAGAGGCTGCTGGCACCGCCTAAGTGGGGCAGAGGGCTCCCCGCACAGGGTTCCTGTGGGTGCCCCGCCTGGGAAGGTAAGAGACAGACAGGGCAACAAACTTATTAAGGACTCAGCAGACTGTAACAGACTGGTTTTTCATACCTATTTTCTCCCTATTTTTGAGATAATATTGAAGCTAGATGGCAAACATGAGACAAATGAAAACATGACTCAGGCTTCAAAGCTGCAGAGTCATACCATATGGACACCAATCCAATTAGCAATCCCAGACTCCAATGTTTCTAACCCATGAACTTAACCATGCTCACCAAAAGATTCATCTTCTCAGATTTGACAAAACATCAGCTCTATGGGGGAGTCAGACAGAAATAACATGAGGAAAAATCACTGTGATCCAACAGGAAACATCACCTAAATCTGCTTGGGCGTCTGCAACAGACCCAGAAACGCAATGGAACACTTCCAGGCAGACGGACCTAATGCCAAAACTCACATAGCCCTGTCACGCCTGCATTTCACTTTAGCAGAAAGAGCATTAAAACGCAGTGTTTAGCCCTCTGTGGAGAAGCAGGCCACTCTAACTAAAGCCACATAAGGTAAAAGCCTGGCTCTAGCCCTGAGGGCCAGGGAGGGGACAGACCAGCTTTGTCATGAGGGGAACAATACTGCTGAAGAAGCGTAGGAGTGGCCATTGTTGTTAATGGAGTGAAGGGAATCAGCACTGTTGAGAGTCTATCACTCAACAAGAGCTCCTTCATTACCGGCTCCACAGTTCTAAGTCTGATCAATTCTCAGGACAGCAAACGACCAACAGCAAATGGAAGAGGATTAAACTAGATTCATAGACCAGACAGTGATGTATTATGTTATCATCAGTCCAACAGATAGCCTTCTACTTAACCGTATAGATCTCCTGGGTCCATGATATAAACATTTGATACACACTGACCTCACTGTAGACAGGAACAGCAATCATGCCGCTGCTGATAGTCATAGCTTCCTCTCTGATTAGTCTTACTCATGTGGTCAGAAGCCGAGGGTACTTGAACAAACCAGCAGCTCTGCTATCTAGAAACCCTAAAATCCTCACCAACAACCTGCCTTTATGAAAAACAATCAGCTACTCTTGTGGTGATGAAGAAGATACTATTAGATCTGATGACTCAGATTTTGAGGCATCCGTTTTCAAGGTTTCTGCCAACACAACCATACTATTAAAAGTAAATGATATTTCACGGATCAAAGCACTGAAAGATGACATTTAAAAAACTCATTAAATACTACGACAACAGGTCTTTCCAGAACTAATGTCTCAGTCACTCTGAATAAATCCACAGACCTTGCTGTGAAAAGTTCCTATTGGAAAAACTTTTTTATTGAATTATTAGTCTCTATGAAGACGCGAAGTTCACACTGAGGATTATTCAGAGTAAACCGGACATTGTCGTGACACTGTCTAAGGCAGGCAAAAAAAAAAAAAAAAAATTCTAAATTTCTCTAAATGCATTACAGATAGTTCACTTTTGGCAGAAGCTCCTCATCTGCCATGCTGCTATGCTCACGCTGAATTGTTTACGATACATCATACAAGAAAAAGCCTCATGAAGTCATTTGTCCAGTCAGCCACAAGATCCAGCATGCTACATCACTACTGGTTTGTTCACCTAAGATGCATCTGATAGTCGATGAGATTGTGAGGTTTGGAAAGAAGAACACAGAGGACATTAATTGTAGCGATCTCTTTGATTGATCCTCCTTGATTCGCCATAAAAAGTTGATTGTGGATGCCTTCAAGATTGTCCACGATCTAAAATGTCAGACCGCCTACTACAAGTTCAAACCATTTGGATATCTATTTTTGCACCATAAGAGCGCTGTCTCTGATTGATATGAACAGTCTAATTTTATCCATGTTGGTGCTCATGTTGCTAGTGGTGGACTGGTAGGCTAACTGTAGCTTACATACAACTTTATCCCGTGGTTCCCCAACTGCTGAATACAATCTGAAGCATTTCCTATTGCAGCTTACTTGCAGGGAATGCGGATCGCTCTCTCTGTGATCGAGTTAAATTGTGAAATCTCCACACAGTTGTTGATTTATTCCCTCTTTTCAGCTTGACCTACATGTCATTTTCATTCAATGAAAGTGACCTTGTCCTGTCCATCGTGCAATACATTCAGTGCACCATTGCGGTAGTGGCGCTTTTCTTTCCACAATTGAATGTTAAATTCACATTTTTTTATATTTCAATTATATGATCAAATTTGAAATTTTGGTTGACTGCTGTAATGCATGCTGCTTTAATGCACCATCTCTACTTCAAACTCAGTGTGGGATCTTAGCATTCCCTACCTCTATATATATTTATATGGGACTCTAATTTCAAGAGGCCGACAATTATACCAAGGGTGAGGCATAGACAAGTGCTGCAGGACTGTAGTCACACCAAAAATGCCCTTCCTCCCGATGGTCCAGACAAGCATTGAGAATATAAAAAGGTGTATTCAGAAGGATCTTCAGAGGACGGCATGCCAAAGCAAACAAATGTGTTCATCTAAACTCAGAGTTCATACTCAGGTCAGAAGGATCACACAATGCACATAAAACCTGTTATTGTAATAAACTTTGCACATTCAACCAGAGACAAATATCCTCATCCAGTTGTATCCGTTAAAGTGGGACAACTATGAGAAGCCCCCCCTGAACTTGACCTAGACCCAAGTGAAACAATGCAGGCAGGAAAAGGCTTTGCTGTCAGCAGCTGCTGGCTGCAGAGGTTGGAGGATAAAATAAGGATTTTAGGGTAAATTCTTCACTGTCCACACACACACACAGAAAATCTGATACACCATGTAAACGGTTTGCCACAAGTGGACAGTGTGAAAACATGTGATCCTTGGCTTGTGAATAACTTCAAGGCCATTAGCTGGAATGCAATCCTACTGCTGTCTGCTTGAATGTTCTCTTGTTGTGCACTTTAGGGAAACTCTGAGCCTTTACCAAACACTGGGTCAAAATTTCCATCTTTCATTACAAGCAATAAAGATGACAAATACTAACGAGTGATTTGTGTTTGGCTTAAGCTTTATCTGGTTCACTGTAAACATACTGTCAGGTACAATGATGTCAGACAACATTAATTTTTTATTAAGGCCTCTGTGGCTGTATGCTTGCAGTGACCTTGATGACTCAAAACCATTCACAGATCTTATATCCCCTGTTGTGGCTTTTGTGGACTCAAAGTAAAACTTCCCTCGTGTCTATACAAGGCCACACATTTCACCAACTGGCACATTTTTTTAACTGACCTATTTCTTTCCATTGAGGGCCGATCCTCATCCCATTTAACAAAGCCTAGCTTCAAATTACCCTTATCCCTGTACTCCAGGGCTTTTTGGCTATTGCACTTGTGTGATGTTCTTTCTGACAACCTAAATGGAAAAATACACTTCAGTTTGTATTTTTTCCCCATCTCAAGTTAGAATAATTAATTCCATGATTTTTTTTTTCTTTCTTAAGGCTTCTGGTGGCTCTGTCTGGACTTGCCTGATTAATCTTACCCTTTTTATGCGGGCCCTTCCTGGTGCAGAACTCAAATAACTCTGAATGTTAGAAAACTATTGTTTTCATTCCTTCACTATTTCTCTGATATTATAACATGGAAAGATAAATATAATAATAGGTATGAATGATGTTAGATTGAGTTACTGGGTGGATTGTTCCTCCGATGAGCATGGGGGTCATCAGGTTCTGCGAAGATGCTGGAGGCCATCTTGCTCTTTCGCTGGGGGGTCGAGTTTTCATCCGTGCCGAAAGAGAAGCTGGTTTCCCCTCCTGGCGGCCGCAGCACCCTTAAGAGTGACAAAATACAGATTAGAACTTCATTGGATTGACATCCTGCTTTCATACTCGCATCACTCACTCTTTAGGCCGAACACATGGCGTTCATGTCACATGCCACTGATTAGCTGCACAGTGCAGAAAGAAAAAATAAATAACTCAATAGTCAAATATAACATGAAGATGCCTCGACAGCCTTCTCCCTACTCCACCCTAAACCTTTTATACACCATACCACACACACAAAAACACACATCAAGGTCTCTGCTGTCTAAGCCCCGGCTGTCAGCCTGTCAGACAGACAGTCACAATCTCTGCCCGGCAGCTGACTCCAGTTGCATATAATCACAGAGTTAGCTGGCTAGCTGCTGCCTCTCCTCAATACGAATTCCTTTGCAGTGACACAAGCGGGGTTGGTGTCAGTTCCTGGTAGCATTGTTATTCAATTATTAAATTAATTAATTAATTTTGAGGCCTTTGGGTCAATATCTCACAATAGAGGCGAAAAGTCTGAGGTCCACAGCGAATATAGGTCACCTAATAAATGGACTGTTCTTGAACAAGATAGGAGCTTGCATGCGGCCCAGGGCATGATAAACAAAGACCACTTTACACCGACATTCCTTCCACCACAAGCTGAACAAAAGGAACGTGATAATGAGTAGGGAAACCCTTTTTCCTTGCTGTGCTGAAGGACAGTCGGGGTGGACGACAAAAACTGATGTGTTCGCAGAGGCCCTGCTGGACCCCTCCCTCTTTTTTTCCAGCAAACTCTTCTCTCCTCAGAGTCCCTGAAGCCACCAGCTGACACACTGAGCAGCTGTCCAAAGGCCAGGCAGGCAGATGGAGTCCAAAAAACAACTCGGCTCTCAAAGGACAACTACAAAGAAAGCAACTAGAGGGAAAATCCACGCAGCGTGAATTTTCTCAATCAATTCTTGTATACGTACTAGTGTCTGTCACAGTTGGCTGTGATAGTAATGCCTAAACCAGACTTCACCTCCCGGCCAGAGAGGATGAGCTCATGCTTTCCACACGGATTGCGATCGGGGGAAAGCTTTGAGCTGCCTGGCAGCAGACCCCACCCTAGAATGAAACTGCAAATAATATCAATGAAATGGCATTAATGTTGAGAGGCTTACGGGCAGCTTCAGGCAGGTTGAGCTAGGGCAGATAGAGCTGAGCTCCAGGGCCAAAGATGGCATGTCTGATAAGGCAGGGCAGGAGGCTTTTGATGGCCTACTAAGATTTGAGCCCAATTCTGCTCAAGTTGCTGCTGTACGGATCCGTTCGGTCGGCCAGCAGCACAAATGACCAGCAGCTCGTAAAACGGGGCTTTAAGGAGCAAAAGCAAAAGAGCTAAGGAAAGATTTACAGGCTTAGCTAGCTCAAAGCCCCCACCCAAGCCCCCGCATCATCCGAAAACAGCATGCGACTTCAAAAACGCTTAATGACTGACCGACATTTGGTTTGATCACTCAGGAAAAGGCTATTAGAAGTGGTTTTCCTCAAAATCTGGTTTCTGTGCGTTAAAATCACGCCCTTTGACTGAGACAGCCGTCATTTAAAGTCATTTTCTTTGCTTTGTGCTCACTGCAAAGGGGCAGGATTGAATCCAGACGAGACGCATCACTTACCGGAAAGATATGACTGCGTGCTTGGAGGATGAGTGGCCCTCTTAAAGGTGTTTTTCCATGAATATAAACATTTAATAGACATTGTGCGTCAGACTACAGCGTAGACATAATTGTTTTACTGAAAATACTAAATAGGACAGAATTTCCATTATCTCTAACCAACAGAGCCTTTTAGTGATAATGACATACGCAGACCAAAGTCTGGTCTATGATTCTTCCTGCGATCAATCACACATTTGGATTCTTGCTCCTGAGCGCTATACCTTCGGTCCTCTTGTGAAAAAATGCCTAAAAATCCACAAATAACGGATGTTATATAGGTCTAAAATCATCCGCAACTCAAAAGAGCAGCACGTATTGAAATCCCAGCAGGATAAGAGCCCGGTCTACAACTACAAAAAGTTATTTCGCAGTCGACACCAGCCAGCCGAGCGGGTTAACGTTAACGTTGGGAAGCTATGGCCGTTTCTTCCAACAAAAAAAAAGATGGACAACATCTTCGGGTTTCTCTCCTTTTCTTTCTTTAACTCACACGCTTAATTAACGTATTCTGCGGAGCTCAGATGGGTTAACCTAACTAACTTAGTGTAGCTTGAGGCTATATGGCGCATCAGTCACCCAATAAGATTAACTTAATTAGCAAGACGGTGTGACAGTTTAGCTAAATCCAGAAAAATCCCTCGCCATGCCAGCAGCAAGCTAATGTAAGGTAGCAGGGCTGCCTTTAAGCAGAAAAGAGGCGTTTGCTAGCCGAGCCCGCATCACATTTCTTTTGTTCCTCCGTGAAACGTTAACGGCTTCTTTTTCTTTACCTGGAACTGCTTTTAGAGCCGGGGCTCATTCCTTGAAAGGTGGTGGTCGTCGTCATCTTAATGGAGTATTTTAGATGTGTCGGCAGCAACAAACAGTCAATGAGAAACTAAAAAAAAGTCCTCCACCTTCCCCGCAGAGATGCGACAGGATGTAGGCTCCACCCGACACTGAAAAACATAACGAAGACCAGATCCGACGGTTCTGCGGTGCCAGCCCACGAGACCCATCCCACCAGCGTTCGACCCGCTCTGATTGGAGAGAACATCACAGAACTCCTCTCTCATTGGACAGAACCTCAGCGATGGCCTCTGCATGTCAGCGATCAGACAGCAGAGACCACATCCCAGAGGGCTTTTTCTCCTATCTAATCCATGAACATCGATCATGACAACATGCAAAATGCGTTACAAGGAAAGGTCCAAAAGAAAAACGTGGTTAAACATAGACCTCCAGCTGGTGATGATCTTATTCTTCCTCTGGATTTGGTCATAGTTGCATTTCTAGGTCAAACAATCACACTGGAAAGCCAGACAAAATTAGTGGTAGTTTGAAAAAGACAATAGCTTTATTTTACCAGGCATCTTAATAGACAATACAGTTGTTTATTTAACTGGAACATCTCTTCAGGCTTCCCAAAATTTGAAGCTTGGCCTAGTCAGATGACTAATCAAAACATTTCTCTACACATCCACTACCATATAAAAATGTATAAAATCAAATATTTTTTTTTTCTGATGACAACAGAAAAACAAGTGACAATCCAGCCCCATTCCCAAGCTGGGTATATAATTCACTAAGTGATAGCCAGTCCCAAAATAGTACGCTGAAAGAACAGATTTGCTGGACGCTGACCAAGCCTAGCGCCACAGCATTTGATCAGTTAAGTCAGTTTTATTAATTCCCACTCTTATGACCTGTCCTATCTGTCTGCAACCTCAGAGGAAGCCCTCCAAACTAGGAAGGAAAGTCCTTAACATTGACCACAAATACAGCATGAATGAACAAAACCTGAATTCAGGGTGATCTGGATGTGGCTTATGTACAAAAACAGAAAAGTAACATGGGCAAGAGCGATAATACTATACAGCAGTTATGTGTAGCAGAGAAATGATGACTTCTTCTGCGTGGAATTCTGTTGAGACAATAGGACAAGTGGCAAAGAAGCAGCTGCTGTGGATTACAGGCTGGGAAGGTTTGTTGTGTTAAGAAGGAAAATGGTGATGCATGTAGTCAGTTAAATCAGGCCTCCCGTCTGTTGTTGAAACACGTCAATTGTATCTTCATCTTCCATTTCCAACTGTAAAGAGAAAACAGAAGTTAACATGCGCCACAGGATTAATTATGCACAATCTTTGCTACATTTCATAGCCAGCTGGTCTGCATCTTGTATATTTATTTTCATAAATAAATTGCTTTTATTAAGCAAATAATATAAAGTGACAGGAGTTGTACTGTAGAGAAAGAGGGAGACAAGCACATGCCATGTCAAGATGTTGCAGTTACATGACACGCGCCCCAAAGCTGACAGCAAGCTCTACGCAAACTCAAATTTGTAGGCATAGGCAAAGAGGCACCATTGTGACAGATCTAATCACGCCACTTGGCTTTGATGACTGCAGTTTACATACACAGGCTTTGCATAGCGTCAGAGTAATGCGCAAATATCTGCGTCTACTCCAGCCATTCCTTTCAGGAAATATGTTGGCGTCAATATAAAATGGCATGCTCAAGTTCGAGAATAGACGAATTATAATGTAGCTTTGTGTGTTCCGACAGCCTGAGGCTGCTGCATGCTCCCAATATCAGCATGTCCTAAACTGTGGCTTGCACAAAAGACCTGGTGTATGTCTGGTTTCAGTCTACAGACATTCCTACCACACACTGCCCAATGAGGGCTGGACTATTGTATATTTAACTTTTTGACTGATTTATTAGATTTGTGGGTGCCTGTAGACTTGTTCAGACACTGGACAGATTTGAGCTATGTGTGGGCCATGAAGACTTCATACGAGCTTCCCCATGAAATTGCATAGAAAAAGACTGCATGAAATATGGATATTTTACTTGATAAAGATGTCTCAAATGCCTCGAATGCATCAGCACAAGTGATGATGCATGTGGAAGTTGAAAAAGAATGCTTGTCCCCACTGTTATCCCCTTGCACAGGGTTTCTCGTTAATGTGTACTGGCTGTTTAAACGTATTGTTTCAAGACTTCAAACTTACCTGTGCCGGTGTGTCTGTTTCATTTATTGGCTGTCCATCAAATCTGAACCTGATTTGCCTCATTGCAAGTCCCTGGAGAGACAAACACACAAAAACATTGCTGTAAATCAAGTGTGTGTTGGAGCTGGGAAAAATCTAAAAGATGCAGAGCAGGGGGCTGAAGGAACAGGACTGACAAACACTGGTGTATATGATTGACTTATCAATGCAGGAAGAGCACAGGTGTATATAATAACATTAACAATGGCTAAGCTATCATTAGTGTTATTATTTCCACCTGTGCCTTTCCCTTACCTTTTGAGAAGTCAAAATGTGTGCCAGTCTGCTGTGAAAAGGGTCGCTTTTTAAATAGCCAGTTAAGTTTTTTGTTTCAGGGAACTGGTGTCATTTTACCGATAAAGTTTTTTTGTTAAACATATCGCCGCTCGATTGTACACATATCTTTGTCAGTGTTTGATAACCACATTTAAGGGGTCATTACAAAACAATTGGGTGTTTAAGTATACATTCGATGTATGCATAAATGTACATCAGGTATGACACATAAGAATATCAGCTGATATATTGATATTGGAATGCATCGGCCACCCATCGGTTACAGCAAAAAAACAAAACAAAACCAATAAGAAAACATACATAAAACACAGGATCATAAACAAATACCTGGACAATAAATAACTAATATTATGGGCAATACAAAGAAAAAGAGTGTTTTGGTTTTTAAATATGTGACAAAATTAATGAAACAAGCTACAAAAAAGCACAACATTGCAAATGTAATCCTCAGAGCACATTTTAATGTCTCCTCTCAAACCAAGAAAATAATACTACAAATATAATATTTATAGTATTTCAAAGCAAGCCTTGTCTTGTTTAAGGCTTGCCTAAAAGTTTGAGCGTCATACAAAAATAATGAGTTACACTGTCTGCAGTGAAACAGGAATAAATGAATAATGGCAAACATCTGGTTCTCACTGTAGTTTCAAATGAGCTGCATGACAAACATATCTCTTTTGCCCTGCTGGCAGTCTGACGACTAAACAATTTGGCGTTGTGTTTCCATTCTTCCAGAGAGCTGAACGCTTATTTGACTTTCAGATAAAGAAGAATGTCAGAGGTTGCGTTTCATTCGACATGCTCTTCCTAGCTCTTAAGTTCAGAATGTAAACTTTATCTGCAGACCTCAGGATTGTTTTGGAGGCATAACAGTACAATTTTATGAACGACACTGGCACTCGTCCCACTGTCATTAGAATAAGTCAGCATTCCTGCATCCCATTATAGCAAGTAGCCTGGCGAAGGACAACTTCAGAAGTGATTTGGCTCTCAACTGCTGATGGAAAAGATGAGATATATTTTGTGATTAACACGTGGAACCAAAGATGGACAAGCAGATAAGGGAGTTTGGTTTGAGGGATGAGAGAGAGGTAAAGCCTGAGGCTGTGTTCAGCTATTCAGGGAAGATCTGCATCAACTCTGAAGCCTTACCTGCGTTCGAGCAGGAAGAGAAGAGCAGCAGAGCGGAGCTGATGAATAATGAACAATACCTCTTTCATTAGAAAATGACTTAAAAAGTGACTATAATGATTAACTCTTTAATCAGCATCATCTGGCTTTTACTTTAGTTTTGACCTTTAAGCATTATCTTTAGGTGGCATACATGTGATGTGCCGAGTTCTGAGCACTGAACTGTAAAAACTCTCTCACCACATCATTTATATAACAAGCGGGGCTTTTAAATTGCACGGACATCACAACTTGTTTGCTTAAGGTTAAAACTGCATTATATGTAATGCTGTACAACGAAAGCTTACATTGCCCGTCACCGACTGCATGTGTGATTAGTCTAAAGGGCTGAGAATAATTAGCCTTTCATGGTCTTCAAACAAGACTGAACATGTGCATACTTCAAAGCTGTTGCTTCGAACCATCACGCAGTTCCAATAATTATTTCCATGATATAAATGCAGCATAACTTAACACCACTCTTCTAATCCTTCCTCCATGCCGCCTATACAGCTTCCTCTTGTACATGGGTAAATAGTCAGACCCTTAGTGGTTCAACAACGCAAAGACATTCAACTCTGAGCAGCCTTTTCAGTGGTATTTTGCATGTCATAGCAGGAAAAGCTCTGGTGTAACTAATTATGTGAATAACTGCTGCAATACATTCAGGTGTACCAGTTCTAGGGCGTGCTGACTCACTGGCATGGCTTACTGGGACGCTTATGGAAGGGAGCCATTGCTCAAATGGTTTGCACTTTCACATGCAGGAAAAAGTTTGTACGGTAGTGAACGGCGAGGGACAAAAGTTTCTGATCCTGTTTGAATTGTGCCATGAATTACACATAGTTTGTCAATAAACTAAGGAAATGTAAGACTGCTGGGTGTGTAGTCTTTCTAATTATGTAATTTCAATGTTGTGTAAGTGACGCTGTCTTGTTCAACACTCACCAAAACACTCTCCTTTCACGTAACAGTTGTCACTGTGGCCAGATTTATTGTGATTTTTACCTTTTTAAATACTTTTTCTGTGCCAAGGTGATGCCGACATATATTGATCGACACTGTGTGGTTCACCGAATGGTTTGACACAAAACTGAGTAGTATTTTACTATCTTTACAACAACCTGTGACTTTCTTAAATTAAAAAAAAGTATTCGTCTCTCTTTATTGACTACTTTTTTTCCAAGATAAGGTGTCATGGGCACACTGGGCAGAGGCGGGACTCCGCCTCTCTATTGGGGAAGTGTAAACAGTCTAAAAAGCTGTCAGGTGACCAGTTCCTATCTAAACAGTACAACACAGTCACAAAACTACAGCTCCATTAAAGGCAAATTCTGTGAAACTTCTAACAGTTTTCTACCTAGAATACTTGATTGCTTGCTCCATTTGAGATTTGGTTGACAAGCTCATCTTTACATGTTGACAGCTTTTTAACAAAGGCAAATTAAACTCACTGTAATAAGATTACTTACTTTCATTGTTAGCATGTTTCTTATTGGCTGAAACTAAGCTAAACATCACAAAGCTACCCTAATTTGGACCATTCACTTCATTACAAATAACAGCTCCGCGCCCCTCAGTTTGAGAACCACTGCTTTAGTAAATAAACCTGTGACATCATCCTGAGCATTCACACTCAATCAGTGATGGTTGCTGACATAGAACCATGCCCACCTGTCTCTCGCAGTAGGCTCTCATGAGTTTGATGAGTGGCGTGTGTCTTTTGATCTTAAACTGCACTACAGATCCATCCTGACCCGCTACCTTCAGGTTTATGTGTTCGTTGCTTTCCGTCTTGACTCCTTCCTGTGGGATAAAGTGAGATGGGGAAAAAAAGAAAAAACCCACAGTTAACATGAGCCTCTGGTAGGCGTTACAGAGCACCGTGCGCCAAAACGACGAGACACAGAGACAGTTTCCTCCCTCAGGCTGTCACTCTGGTGAACACTAAACAGTCAGAGTCTCAGAAAAACATCCATATAAAACTTTTGGAAATTCTGCCACTTTTTAAATTATAATGTAAATACTGCAGAAAAGCCTGCAATCCTTACAATTGCACTATATTATACAATTATTATAAAATGTTTATTATACTATCCCCTGTATATTGAGAGCAACATTAACCAAAGTCAAATTCCTTGTTTGTGTACACATACTCAGCCAATAAAGCTGATTCTGATTTTGATGAGGGGAACCAGAGATGGAGTAACTAGCTGATTAAGAGGCTAGTCCATCAGCAAAAGGTAAACTCTAATGTGAAATTGACACCATTGACACTAAATCTTTGTGTTACTTTAATGAAATTATGTATTCATGGGATTAGCCAAAAGCAGATACACCATGTGGTTTAGGTATATGTAAATGGTTCCTGAATATAATTTCCAGAAAATGCATCTCAGTAAATTTGAACATCTTCCCTGGGGAACCATTTTCCTTTTGTTTACATTCTGTTCAGTGTGTGTGCAGAGTGAGCCACAGATCTACGTAGATAAAAAAAAAAAAGAAAGAAAGAAAGAAAGAAAATACTGTGGTTTAGAGGCATTTATCACCACTATGTATCACTGCTGTGTGCACCAACTTTCCCACTTTCCCACTTGCACAAATAAACACACACAATCTGTTAGCAGCAGTCATTCAAACATGGAAACACACACACTGGCATTGGTAAACTGAGGCATGCACTGGGGATGACACCAGCTGGTTGGCTGTGTGGGATCAAGTAGAAAGCGATCTGCGCGCCTGTGAATGCGCGTTCACGAACCTTCCGGTCTATCAAAGTAGGTATAGCTAGTTGTTGAAATTTAGCTCTCAAGTTTGACAAGGGAAACAGAACACGTGAAAAATGTCCGATTTTTTCTTTGAGCCCATGCTGCACAGATCTGGTGAAATAAACTGGTATTGATGTGTGGAGACACTCACCTTTGGTTTTTCATCAGCCATGGTCACTCTTTTGGCGCTTCTCTACGCTGCCACACAAAGAATACGAGTGCGCGCACGTACGCGTTCCCGGTTAAATAATTCGAACCATACGTGCGCGGCCACGAGCCAATGCGCGTCCACAGCACCGGGCGGTGAGTGGCTACGGATTATCACGTGGTGGAGAGCGCAGTCTGGGCATGGGCGGGAGAGTCCCAATGCGCGTTAAAGAGACACTCAGCTGCACATGAACGCGCACAGCGTTATGTTTTCCTTTGTCAGGTTTATAAAGGTACATTTATCTCACAACATGCACCTTATCACCCTGCGTACCTCCCACCACGCCCTGCATTGTTCAGTCGTATTTATCATGCAGCACATTACACATACAGGCCGTGTTTGCACTTTTTAGTTTTTCTTTTATTTAACCCTAAAATTCCCAGCGGCCATCTTGTTTTTCTGTCTGATGATGAAGAGCCACTAAAACTACAATAAAGGACTACTTTTATACATAGAGAAAATGTGTATTCGGACGAGTCAGATCAAAACACTGATTATAAACAAGTTCCAGCAGAAATATGTGTATGCTTTGTTTGTACACGGATAAGAGGGAAAAAAAAGACTATAACCAGATGTTTGTGATTAATGTCTTCCTTCTTGTATGTGTGTGTGAATGTGGTTTCACACAGCGTTAGAGCTAATGATTATATGTGTGGATTTACTTGTCAATTATGTATTTTGGGGGGTTATATATACGTATTTCGAGACAAAACCATCATGACCACACCACAGGAGATGGAAAAACAGGCAGATGGAAGGGCATCCTTTTGACGTCATTACACGTGCGCCGTCAGGGCTTTCGAATGAATGACAGAGGCGCGTAAGTAGCACCGCACCTGTAGTTCATGGCGTGAAGTGT
Source organism: Diplodus puntazzo (assembly GCA_963678695.2). NCBI lineage: Eukaryota > Metazoa > Chordata > Actinopteri > Spariformes > Sparidae > Diplodus > Diplodus puntazzo. The sequence goes on along the minus strand of OZ023174.1, from coordinate 15,248,701 downwards.
TTACAGCGGAATAGTTAGTAATTTTATATTTAACTGGGGTAGTTATATTGTTCCCTGATGGAGGAGGTAGACGTTGAGCCGGCAATCACCGTAAGTCACCGCTGTTGCCAAGTTCTGTCTATTTTCTCCTACTGAATTGCATTGCTAACAAGCTAGCTAACTCTGTCGCTACAACACAACTAATGTGTACTGTTGATAAGTTGAATAATTATAGAAACACAGAAAGTCCCATAACGTGTCTCAAAAAAAGTTAGACACATTAAAGGCTAATAACAACATGTATTAGGTCTTATAATGTTTCAAATGTGTTATAGTAGTAAGAACATGATAGAGATAATGCCAAAATACTACTTAGCGCTAATTAAAAAGTATTTTAACGTAGTCTTCGGCAAATTACATTTGTCAGCTTGATTTATGAGCAGTGTTTCAGTACTATTTAGATGATGAACAATTTAGACATTTGACTGGACTGTTTTTATGGACAATGTCAGTGTGTCTGTCTCTCCTGTTTAAATGCAGAACATCCCTGCAACCAGTGCTGGGACTCACTTGGGATTTGCATGGGGACCTGGTGATATCCTGGTGTATGAGACCCTTTACAAAGGATCCGGTATGTGTAGATATCTATTTAAGCAACTCTTTTGCCTTTTCATTCTCTTGCCTAATATCACACTATTATCTCCTTCTGTCCTGTATTTTCAGGTGCCAGAGGATCAGGATGCCCCTGTATCCATGAGGTCAGGAAAGATGAGGACATATACTCCCCTATTCTACGCAAACTCTTCAATGAGTCACATCACATCTTTGTCGGCCTGCAGACCATTGGAGAGGACCTCCCCAGCAAGAACAAAAAACCCCAGTAAGGCCCAATGATGGACAAATATTCTCTTCCTGTGCATGTCATTGTCATAAACCTTTATTGCAAAAGTAAACGAAGCACTAATAAATTAGTGCATATCATGATTTGTCTCTTTCTTGCACCTTAGATTTGTCAGCATCAGTAAAAACTATAGATCTGTGATACGCGCCTGTATGGAGGAGCTTCAGCAAGTTGCAGTCTCTAGTAAAGTTGCAGATGTGGCGACACAATATGGAAATCAGGTATGTACTATTACTATATGTGTATCCATGCAACAGCATGCAGAGACATTAAATCTGTATTGAACTAGACTATTGCACATACGGCATGCAGTCTGTGTATTCTGTCCGAATAAAGCTAGGCAGTTAACATTAGTAGTGTTCACATTATCTTTGATTTTAATGGTACTGTAATTATATAGTAACGCGATAAGAGACAAAGTAAATAAATACAGTAATTTTTGACTGAAGTTACCCTTTGGAGTAGTTTGATTTCATTGATATGGTACTTACTTCAACCTCTTTTTTGGTGCGACAGGTGTCCATTCTGTTGGCCATAGAACTGATCTGGAATCTGTGTGAAGTGCTCTTCATTGATGCTGCTCCAGGTTAGAGTTTGAATTCTTTGGAATACATTATTATAATTTCACTGTGAGACCATGAAAGCACCAAAACAAACAAGTCAGCGAGATGTATGTTTGTGTCTGTGCCATGTACTTAGCGGGTTCCTTGTTGCTCCACCTCCTGGACTGGGTAAGGTTACACAAGGCTGATGTGGATGAGAAGGCCAGAGAAGTGCTGCAAAGTGAGAGCCCTGCTGAGCATCACGACTACTGGAATGTGGTAGGTACAACACACATATTATACTACAATAAAGGATGTATGCGTACCTTCCTGTGATTTGGAGCTTAGATGTTCTTTTACAAAACCACCACACAGCCTGATCCGCATTTCACTCTTCATCTGTATTTTGTCTGACACAGAGTGCAGTGTGAAATCTCAGGTATCACATGTTTTGTGTCTGGGTTCTGTAGGTGGTGAGTTATGTGCTGCAAGGCAGGTTGGAGGAAGCCAGACAGATGCTGGTGAAGCAGGCTACCCTGCAGCCTGCTGCCAGGAACATGTACAAGCTGATGGACTCTCTGCTCTCCAAGATGCCCTTCTACAATGTAAGAAAATGATTCCATATTCTTGATATTCTGAATTAGTTCACACATGGTTTGATCTCAGTTGTAATTAACATTATTTTATTTAGAGGAAAAGGTACACAAAACATTATACTTGGCTAATTTCTACCGGTTTATTTCAAGACAGTTTTGAAAAAGAAAAAGGTAGAGAACATTTAATAGAAAGGAATATTGTTTTTATATTCCATATTACCTAAATTCCTCTTAAATATTTATTTAAAACATTTGTGTGCTGGTGTGACATCACATGGATTAGTGGCTCTTTTTTTTTTTTTTATAAATGTGTATACACGTAATGTGGTGCTACTGACAAAACGGCATTGAATCTTGTGGACACACCAGTTTCTGCCTGCACTCCTCCCTCCCTTGACTTATATCATACAGATCTACTATTTATGTTCTGACACCACAGCCGTGACTTTTGCATAATTCAAACTAGCTCATAAACCAAACAATGGTGAATTTCATCTCTGAACTTTCTATGATAATCCTTCAGCCTGGTGGCACACAGACGCTGACAGAGTTTGATGTGAAGTGGAGACACTGGCATGAGGAAGTGGACCACTGCCTGCAGGACAACTCATTTGCCAGCAACAAACATCTGGAGGTCATCTGCAAGGTCAGTGAACCTTGGCCCTCAGTAGACCATGTCCCATCTCTGGTGTTTTGCAATGAGAAACCCTGTTTAAGAAACTGAAATGTACCATTTTGTTGTGCACCTATACTTCCAGATAATTGTGCACGTATTTGACTGTCTGAGCTTATTAATTTTAAATACTAATCCCACCTGTTTTTTCACTTCATTTTAGATCCTAGTGGGGGATGAAGACACTTTGCTGGAGCACAAGGACCTGCTTAGCACCTGGTACCACTTTTTGGTCACAAGACTGCTTTTTTGTCACCCAACCGTCAAACCCACTGAGTTACACTACTATGCACAGGTATGTTACACTAACCTCTGCTGCACCACTCAGCATTCATTCTCACTGGTATAACATTCCCTGTTATTTACTGTTTTATTTTGTATGTGTATTTGCAGTCATGCTTGACCATGTTTCTGGACTCGAGGAGCGTCCCTGAGCCCCTCGATAGCATCTTACTGGCTGCCTTTGAGTTTGACATCCATCAAGTCATCAAGGACTGCAGGTAAATACATCCATCTGTACATACATGTATAGTGCATACGAGGCACTTGTGAGTTTATGACTACATTCTATAAACTTTAACCCTTCAACGCACTGTTTCCTAATTTCTCCCCCTTGTGTCTCCTCAGCATTGCTCTCAACAACTGGTGGTTTGTGGCCCATTTGACTGATCTATTGGATCACTGCAAGCTCCTCCAGTCTCACAACCTACAGTAAGGACTTTGTTTGTGCTTGCATATGCTTTTAATCTGGAGATAACAACATTACAATGTACTCATCAACATTTACCATGCCATTCTGATTTGTGTGTGTTCAGCTTTGGCTCCAACTTGCGAGAGTTTCTCCTGTTAGAATATGCTTCGGGTCTCTTCACTCATCATAGGTAAGGTTATCTAAGGCTCAGTTTGCTCATTTTACTTCATGTATGGAAAGTATGTTAATTGGTGTAGGTCATTTCTTTGGGTTTAGGTTTACAAAAAGTATGAAATTGTTTAGTCTTTGCCTTTTCTTTAGCATTATAGAATTTTTTTATAACTAGTAATATGCTCTTGATTGTCTCAGTGCTGTAGAAGGTGTGTCTTATAGGATGCTTTTGTGTGTATATGTGTGTTAAAGTCTGTGGCAGTTGGCCGTGGACTACTTTGACCACTGCCCTGAGTTTGGCCGTGTCTATCTGGAGCTTCAAATCGAGCGCGTTCCTTTAGACACGGAGCGCAAAGCACTCAAAGTGCTCAGGATCTGTGAGCAGAGGCAAATGTCAGAGCAAGGTAACACTTTTTGTCTTATTCTTTCACATCCACCTGTCAGGCAATATAAAGACATCAATATAGTTGTGTGTTTTTCCAGTGCAGTACAGTCTTAAACCTGTAATTTCTTGTCTTAAAGTGCGGAGTATCTGTAAGATCATGGCTATGCGAGCGTTGAGGAACAACAGACTGGGCTCGGCTCTCTCTTGGAGCATCAGGGCCAAAGATGCTGCATTTGCCACACTCATTTCAGAGAAGTTAGTTCCCTTAACAATACACTTACTCTGTAGGGCCTTTTTAAACTTTTTGCCTGGTCTTTTTATTCTTAATGTTGTTTTTACCATGGATTCCAAAAAGTAACCCTTCTGCAGGCATTTTTGAAAACACTTGATTCTGTAATGTTAAATAAGGACATCCTCCTGAAACATAGATTTAAGATGTATTTTGGAAGATTATATTCTTGAGTAAATTGTACCTAAAGACAACAGTTGCTACTTATTTGTTCTGCTGTGTCATGTCTGATTGTTTGGCCACTAGATGGATGATAATCTTTTTGTATTGTGCAAAGGCATTTTACAAAACAGAAAAAGTAATGTGAAAAATTACACATGGCTGATTGAAGACAAATCAAGCATTGTAGTCTATTTGAGCCTGCTGGTCTCCCTGGGAAACCACTTTGTTGTGTGGTAGCTTGTCTCCAAGTGGTTTTAAAACTTTGTGTGTGTGTGTGTGTCTGTTTCTAAGGTTCTTACAGGATTACTGCGCCAGAGGGACCTTCTCTGATTTGGACCTGATAGACAACTTGGGTCCAGCAATGCTGCTAAGCGACAGGCTAACTTTCCTTGGTATGGACACACAACACTAACAAACACACACAGTGCAGCATGCATAGCACTAACTTGTGACTTAGCCCCTCTCACAAGTTAAATTCACACATTAAGTGAAGGAACATTCAGTCAGGGCAGATTGTCTCCTGGACTGCTTCCCTTATCATCTCTTTTAGGCTCAGTCACATGGGCCTCAGACACAGAGACATGAGTGCACACAGAGATATAAATAAAGCGTTAAACTGCTTAATGCAGCAGCATGTGACTTTTACTGGAAGAATATCTGTAAAGAGATGAACCATTTTTAGATAAAGCACAGTACATTTAAAGAAAGGGCAGAGGTCTAATTTAAGGGTGTCTCACTGTCCCAGGGACTTTATCAGGGAAGTTAAAAAAACAAGTTTCGAGACAATCACAGGATGGGGATGGAGGGTGGACCCAGGCTAAAAAAAAAAAAAAAAAACTGCGACACTGCTGTCACACACATACTGACCAATGGCCACTCAGCAAGAAGATAAGCCATGACAATGACATTTGATCAGACGGATTGCCTTCTCACAAATGCATAAGCCCATTTTTATAAAGCCTAGTCGTGATCAAACAATAAAAATATGGGTCAGCATTGCAGTGTCAAAATGTTGCTCTCTCATCATTCGTAGGGAAGTATCGTGAGTTCCACAAGCTGTACGGAGAGAAGCGCTCCGACGAGGCGGCAAAGCTGCTCCTCTCCCTCATGACGGCCAAGATCGCCCCCCGGAGCTTCTGGATGACTCTGCTGACCGACGCCCTGCCACTGCTGGAGCAGAAAGAGGTCGGTCACCACACAGTTTTTACTATACTGTGGATTGTACAAAATCTATTTTGAACACCCCCTGTTCTGTTTTAGATGGCTTAATAATTTGAGACAACAAATAATCTTTGTGTGGATCATGCCCTTCTTTTGGATTCTTTGGTCAAAATTAATTTTACAAAGTGCTCTTAAGCGGTAATGACTTTAATGTTGTACAAAACAGAGACAAGCTGTTGTCATAACCTTTCCATTCATACATTTGCAGTCCATGTTATTGTGTTAGATACAGCGACATAGATTGCATGAATTAAAGAAGAGCCGCAGTGCTCAGTAAGACTTGGACTGATGTTCCTAAAAGCTGGCTTTGTTTGTTGATATATTTCAGGTGATATTCTCAGCAGACCAAACCCATGAGCTGATGTTCTGTTTAGAGGAGCTCACCTCATTGAACACCACTGCTTCCGGTGCAGACAGGCCCATGCAGGTAAGAATGCCCTCACACAGCTTTAATCCTGTACAGGTAACGCTGTTGTATTATTTACAGTCTAAAACTCTTAGCGCTGTAAAGTGTATTTCAACTGCGATACGAGAATCTGCTGCAATGTTACATTCAAACCATTATGCGCCTTATTTGAGTGCAATTGTCATTTCAGGATGAAGACATTGAGCTGACCAAAGTGGAGCTCCTGAGGCTCGCTCTGGCCAGGAATCTTGCTAAGGCTATAGTCAAAGAGGGAACTGTAGAAGCATGAATGGTGACTTTGAAAAGAAAGGTTTTCTTTTTGCATTTTTGTACTGTACATAAAATTCAAGTGATCAAAATGTGTTCTTTGATAATAAAACACTTTTCATGGTGTGCGTTGTTTAAAAATCTGACTTCTGGTAATCCTGTATTTGACAAGTTAGAAAAAAAAAAAGTTACTCAGAATATCGGACATCCACTGAAAGAAATATTTATTTTTTTCATGCAGCGAACACATGGCACATCATACAGTATGTACAGACCTAACACGCTCCCAAAATCTACACGTCACATGTTCACACAACTTGTCATACGACAAACAATAGGTACATTACATACTATGTACATTTAACACACACTTCTGTACATCTCACATGACGACAAGTTGAGGACTGACTGATTTATGTAAATCTTAGTCACAGCACAGTTCCACTCTATCCCACTGCTGCACACTGCAGTCACTTGCCTGGTGACAGGCCCTTTCCAAGCCCCTCAATATAAATTCAGATTTTTTTTCAGTTCACATTTTCAAGGTTCAGTGATGCACTGAAATTCTATAACAGAAAATCATAAATGACAAATATACTCCCAATACTGTCACTGGTAGACGAGAGAAGAGAAACACCTATAAATAAAGAACAAATATATGGAAACCCACTGCTAAACTCCGCAACTGATCACTTGAAATAAAACCAGTTGAACTCGGTAGACTCGAGTCATAACGCCAAATTTGTAATTAAATATCAACATCTAAAGTGCACCCTTTAAACACAAACGTCAACATTTTTGGTCCACTAATCTGGAACGGGGCTAAATAAAGTAGAACACCTGATGAACACAAGTTACTTTACCGTGTCAAAAATCTTGATGGTTGAAATAATCAGAATAAATACATGAACAGTCAACTATCCTCCTGCAGCAATGACAGTACTTTTTACGAACAGACACACTCTCCAGTCCAACTCCATCCTAGGTCCAAATTTCTGGATATATTCAAGTATATTTTTCAGTGGGCAGAGAAAGCTCTCAGCCAGAGGAATAAATAAAAGCATGTTGTTTCTTAGGCTCTGTTCATTTCCTTTAAAAGACTTTGTTAATGCTGTAGTGCATCCTGTCAGCGTGAAAACTGAGTGCCAATGCAGCGATCATTTACAGTACATTCAAAACTGTTTCATTCATCTCGGGGAGAATCCAGTGAAATATTTATCTCAATACCATCGGCCTGTAAACATCATGGCTGTCTTACGTGCCGGTGTTTATCTTTAGTTTGTTAGCTATCTGCAGAAATGTATACAAGCATTGTATAAATAAGTGTCTGCTGTTTATAGCGTCTTGCTGCAAGTACTCAACAAAGGCCAAAACAAATGAACAACTTTAAGGAATGTGAAGCGGAATATCTGCTTCGTTCTCTCTGGGATGAACACAACCCGTCATGGAGTGTGAACCAGTCTGTCCCTGCTGGGCCGTCTCAGGCCTGCACTCTGCTATAGATGACCCCACGTCTCCTGTGGGGGGAACTGGTCGACCTCTCCAACCTCGTTGCACAGGCGGTCTCCGAGCATGAAAGCCAGTTTGTATCGCAGACGCACCTTCTCCTGTGACACACAATAAGATCATTAGCTGCCTGCTGTGACGTGTGGCTCAGAAATTCTTTGTGTTTTGTGTATTTCTGTCCTTATTATGTCACCTACTTTTGTTGGATTAGCCAGCAACATGATCTGGGTGATGGAGGCTGGAGGTAGGATAGGGTTAAACGGTGCCAATTCTGTTCCTGATGGAGGCTGCAGCTTCACCTTCATGGACTGGTGGCGGGTGAAAGGAAGAGTAAGCACTTGTGCACTAAAAAAACTTTAACTGTGGAACATACAAATTTGTCCCTGAACATAAAAATGCTTTTTTATATAGAATGAGAACTCTATTTTGCAGGTATACAATTTTTACACCAAAATAAATGTGTATATAAGGTTTTTTTTACACGCAGGTAGAACATAAAATAAATAATGAAATAAGCAAGCGTGCTCATGAACTGTTTGACAAAAAACCTGATAAAACCTATAGCAGGTGAGGGCCACAACATGGAGCACTGAGGCAATAACAACAGCATATGAAATCACATTTAAAAAAATGTATGAATGAACAGAGGATTAATTATCTCTACCTTGGGGACAGCAGCCTGCAGTACCACATTGTAAACAGGCAGGGGCGCTGTATTGAGCATGGACACCACCATAACCAACACGTCAGGTCTGCCGGGGGGACAGTCAGACGCAAAGTTGAGGAGCATGCGAACCCCGTCCTTATCGTAGGCCGTCACAGGGAGCATTTTACCTGAGGACGGATGGAGCACAGCCAATCAGAGACAGGCAAACACGAGCTAATCCCAGAATTTACTTCAAGCAGTGTATTTCATCATTTTGTCTTCGACAAGTAAGACCCATCATTCCCTGCTTCCTCCCTCTTCTCTCCTGTCCTTACTCGGTCTTATAGCCTCCAGGGGGACGTGCACGGTGCTCAGGGAGACGTCTGTGGCTCTGCCCGGGCTGCCCGGGAGGGGAGGGTGGCAGGGGGACAGAGAGCGGAACAGCGGGCTGCCCGGGGCTGAGCCCAGGCTCTGGGCTTGTGTATGGATCAGAGCAGGAGAACTGGGCATTGTGCGCTGGAGAAAAGCTGGTGAGGAGGGAGAGCCCTGTCCAGGTAAAAGGCCAGGTACTGCCGCAGGCATCCCAAAGCTGCTTCCTCTGGCCGTCATCTGGCTGGACAAACTGAAAATAACACATGATTGATTGCTTTGGGACCTTAAAGCACTTCGGACTGACCATCAGTTCAAAACAGAGAAAAACTATTTAAACAAAATAGATCCTCTGACCTGTCAAAATGTCTACAAACAGGGGCACACTAAGAGCAAAATGCTATGGATTTACAGCTAAAACACTGAGAGAAAAACAGTTTAGATGACTCCGTACCTCTTGTGATCTGAAAAGCCCAGCATGGCAAGGTCCTGCAGATTCTGGAGACTGTGTGTGGCAGCAGCTGGTTCAGCTGGGGGCACCACCGGACCTGAGCAGGCTACACTGCCAAACAAATCCACACCTGAAGCCGGAGCCTGCAGAGGAGGTGAGCAGAGAAGATAATTCGCCTTCCTCAATTACATGTTGACTAACGACCTGTGGTCTGGTTAAAGTTGCTGAAAAACTAGTTGAGACGTACCTGCAAGGACGTCCACTGATTGGACAATTCACTCAACTTGGGTTTTGATTGGGTGCTCAGAGAGGTAGGGGGGTCGTTCAGTCCTAAAAGAAGGTGAGAAAGAGAAAAAATCTTTCATACTTTATTCGCATATTTTGTTTGGGTTGGGAATCGTTCCTTGAACTCAACAAGTCACACCGGGGATGTACTACCTAGAGACAGCAGCTCGTCATCAAGGAGGGAGAGAGCAGTGGAGGCCTTGTCGAGTGGGGGATGACTCGGGCTGCTGCTCTGACTGCCATGCGAGCCGGCGAGGCGTTTGGGAGGAGGGGGCAGGACAGGGATAGGGGAAGCTGTGGGGTTGATGGAGACGGGATTTGAGGACTGGAAGGGAGGGGGCGCAGGTTGAGGGGGGCTTGGAGTGTCAAGGCCAGCAAGGTCGATCAGTGTATCTGTGGTCTCTGTTGAGTGACACAAAGAGGAACTAATGACACGATGGCAGGATATCGGGAGCCAGAAGCAATCATGATTTCATGTCAAAATACAGAAGCTTGTGCATTGTAATTAGGACGCGTCTCTCACCACTCTCATCGTGACCAGCTGTAGATCGAGGCTCTTCACTGTCACCGTTTATAGGCTGCCCCTCGACGATCTTCTTATAGGAGTTGATGACCCTGGAGAGGTCGTCGCTGGCCTGCAGGATGTCGCCTGACGAGTCACAGTTACAGCGGTTACAGATTATATAAAGTATCGTTCCTTCAGATGAAGAAGAAACACCAAACGAACAAACCTAAGCTGGTGTCATTGTCCTCAGTCTCGGTGGCCATTTTGAAAGCAGCACGCCTCAGCTTGTCACACCGCTCATAGAGTTCCTGAGAGGAAACACAAAGGAGGCGCTGTACAGTTCAGATGCAGCTATGACGCAAGCTGGTGCTGCTGGCATCTCAGTGCTTAGTTAACTAGATTATATTGGAGTTGATTTTCCCGGAAATATTACTACATTTGTTAATCCCTCTTTGCAGTCAGGAGAGACTATTGTGTTTGTGTGCGAGTGTGGTCACACACCTTGATGATCTCCCTGTCTGACTCAGGCGAGCTCTCTTTGTTGTAGTGAGACAGCATCTCCGTCAGCAGCTTGACATTGATGTTCACCTCCTCCAGTGTGTTTATACGCTTGGTAACCTTGTGCACTCGCGCCTCGTCCTGACAAAAACAAGAAACAAAGTATCATGTGCCACACATTAAAATAGTCACGCCACATATAAGGACTATTATCACATGGGCAGAAACTCAAGAATAAGAGCAGCGTTTGAAATCAACATGATTACAATGTTAGATATTCAGCAAGCAGTACAGTTCTGACAGGTCTCACCTCTTTCACCATGTTTTTGATTAATCTGTTGGCTTCCTGAAGGTCCTCTGGATTTTTACTTCGAAGAAGCTCAGCAAGCAGCTAAATGCACAAACAAAGACACAGAGCCGTGTTTCATTCACTTCAGAGGACATTACATTGACTTACATTCATTTCCTAGAGGCTTAACCCTAAATTTGACCTTAAACTACATCAACCCTAAAATGTAACCATTGACATTTTGGATACTTGTGTTCCCAAAAAGATGGCAGGTCCCCACAATGTGACTTTGTAAACAGAACAAATGATTCTGCTACACTTTAGGATGAAAAACTGAAGTCTTACCTTTCCCATGTCCTCGTTGTCAAACACTGGATGTTTGGGTCTGGTCGGAGGAGAAGGGATCAGAGTCCTGTCCAGCGGTAACTCCGGGTCACGCATCACGAGGCCTGGTGAAGAGAGTGAGGAATGATTAATAAGACTCATTTACGACAGATGTCTTATCACATGCATCATTTTAATCAGCTCAACACACCCTGTCTTTTCAGCGTCTGGTAGGCTTCGCCGATCTTGACCTCATTAGGAAAAGCCACGGTCCAGCTGTACATCATCTCTACAATCTTCAGCTTCACCTTCTCAGGTGCACTGTCCCCCATGTACTGGAAACACGAGGTGATTAAAAAAGAGGTTGGATAGTAGGACACACGATCAAGCATACGTTGCGTGAAATATTAACCTTTTTGGAGACTGCTCACCTTTGGAGACACAACTTTTATCAGCTCATTCAAAAATCTGTATTTTCCGACTTCATTATGAAACCTTCTCCCGCAGTTCTTCATGCACGCTTCCAGTACCTGCGCACAAAATCGTTGCGATTAAGTGTTTGCTTCAGCCGCTGCTTGCTGACATACGTAGCGTTGAAGTATTTCTTACTGTCAGAGCCTGAAGAGCTTCCCATTCTTGTGGCGAGTGGATTTTGTGGACGAGGAGAGTTACAGCTATTTGGGGACTGCAAGAGGAAATTCCAGGTGAGAAACGTTTTCTGAGGTAGCTCACAAAATGTTTTTGGTTTTTTTTTGTTGTTTTTTTGCGAACATTTCGCAGACATACCCTTCCAGCTCCTTGTTGATCTGATCACAGAAGCCTATGATGTACTCCCAGTCCTCCTGTCTGTTAGTTGGATGTGTGGCTTTATCTGTTAGAGAAAGAAATTTACACTAACTTAACTGATGTGTTCGAGAAGCTTCCCGCTGTGCAATTTACATCTGAATGCACAACACATCCTCAGTGAATATAGCTCCTTATGAGTCTTGTGACCAACATGACAAAGCAGCACTTGTTAACGTCCTTCCTCTTTGTGATTGTGGATGCACCACGGTGGAGGAAGTACTCACAATCTTTACTTAAGTGAAAGTACTAATTCTGCATTATAAAAATACTCTGTATCAGTTAGAAGTCCTGCATGAAATATGTTACTTGAGTAAAGCATGAAAGCATAATCAGGATAAGTTAAAGTATTAAAGGAGGCCGATCATGCTTTTTGTTGTTTTCCTTTTGTTCAGTGTGTTTTACAGGTTCTTTTGCAAGTAAAAGATCTTGAATGTAAAAAAAACAAAACAAAGTCTGCACCCACAGGAGCTCCTCTCCCTTACAGAAAACACTGCCCCTGAGGTGCCTAAAACGCCTCGTCCGAAATTCTGAAATGTCGTCACAATAGCGCTGTCACAGTGCTGACATTTGATCTTCAGTACAATATCTGAAAAATCTGAATATTCAGTACCATGTTCATAACCACGGGGTAAAACCAACACAAGATAGAGGGAATAAAACTTCAGATTGTTATTAAAAGATAAATATAACAAGGCATGTGTAGCCTACTGTGTGTTGAGAACAACAGCATCCGAGCTCATTTACTTCTGGTGTATCTGTATTGCATAAAATGAGTATTAAAACCATTTCAAATGTTTAAAATTGGAGTGCACCAATAATTAAATATTTATGACAACACTATGTCACATTACCCAAAGTGAAACAGTCCAAACCTCAAATTAGTTGATTCATTAAGTCATTTAAATAATTAAAAGTAAAAGCAGCACTTTGAATTTGAATGATTGAAAAGTAGGAAGTTACCAACAGTTGAAACATTGATTAATTGACTTGTGTAAACTGCTGGGTATCTTAATTTATAACAGAACAACCCATTTTATGACCTCTATCTGATTTGTACGTAACACATCTGTAAAGTAAGTAGTGACTAAAGCTGCTCGGATAACTGTAGTGAAGTACAAGGTACAATATTTCTCTATGCCAAATAGCCAAGTACAAGTAGAAAGTGGCACACAATGGAAAAACTCAAGTGAAGTACAAATGTAAGTACAGTACTTGAGTAAATACTTAGCTACATTCCACCACTGCTGGTGAAGTGTGCATTGTGTTGACAGTGCTGCTCATTCATCAATCAGAATCTGTTTTCTGTCCACCAGCAGCACGTATGAATCCGTGCTGAGGGACAGCTATCTGTATCTGAGCAATCACTGCACACACTGAGCTGTCACTGGCAACTGTGACCCAGACAGTGAACATTAAAGCTCTCCACCCATCCTGCTAATGATGCAGACAGCAGACTATCAACCAGGACCCTCTATGAATCAGCTGAAAAGCGGCGATCAGTCGCACTGACAGCTTCTCTACTGACGGATTTACCGCCGTGCCACCCGGAGCACTATATCTAGCTAATTATCATATTATTTAATTCATAAAACGGGATTAATCACTCACTGAGCCAAGATTCAAGCGACTCCCCTTCCTGGTACGCCATAGCACTAAAAACATCGCGTGATGTCACCAGCGTGCGCGTTAGCGTAATTTTTTTAATTTCCGAATTATTTTGAGGAGAAAAAAAACCTACACACGGTATTTACTATTCTTAAAAAAAAAAACATAATTTAACCTCGTTCTGAAATTAAGATATGCTGAATGAAACGCTCATTTCGATTTTTGCTTTTTTTTCTATTAAGGCGCCTGCAGGAGCTACTATTCTGGGGTCCGGTCTGACAGTCACATTTCCAAGATGGCTGCTTCCATCTCAGGATTATTAAAACCTTGGACACCAAGGTAATTATTATCTTTATGAAGATACAACCTATTAACATGCGGTGTTAGTTGTCTGTTATAGCGGACTGTGCTCGGGGTGCGTTTTTCAGAATCAAACCATTAATTTAATTTGCGTGGTTGCAAAGCAAACTAGCTCTTACGCTAAACACCAGCCAACATGAATATCCACAGTCACAGCAATAAACCTGTTCTTTTTGTTACTAATCCGCTACCATCATTTTTGTCGATGTTTTTAAAACAGCCAGTTTATAATGTATGTCACAAAGTGTTTAAAACTGTCGCACAACGTGTATTTAATCGTTTACTCTATAAAGCGCCAGAAAACAGTAAAAACACTTCCAAAGCCTTATTGGACAGAGTTTCTTGTTTTGTTCGACTAACAGTCCAAAGCCCTATTATTCATTTTACCATTATAATAATAGAAGAAGAAAAAAACAACAACAATGGAGACCAAGATTTATTGGCAAAAATTATCCATTGATAATGTAATATATATAATTTGGAGGGATTTCGCAAGTCATAGCCTGTGGGTCTTTAAATCAACAACTCATGTGTTCTTTGTTTGCAGAGTGTTCCTGGTGAGATGGACCAGATACAACCCTTACTATCTGGAGCCAGAGGTCAGGAAGGAGGCCTACGGTAGACCAGAGGCAGAGCTGAGTCCTGAGGAGCAGGAGCAGCGGGAGCTCAAAGCGCACCGACCCATCAAGGCTGCCACCAGTGGAGTTACCAGCTCTCTTTTTGATGACCCAGTCCTCAGGTAGAAGAACACACACCCCAGCTCACTGCAGGAAGATGTCAGTTATAAAACTGTCCATCCGAGAGTTGATGTCAGGTAATCCCTTATTGTCCTTGCTTTTCAGTAAATTTGTCAACATGATGATGAAAGATGGAAACAAGGTGCTGGCCAAAGAGATCATGACACAGGTAAGAAAGCGAGCCCTGTTCTCAAGCTAGAATATATGCGGTTGGCCCAATATGAATGACCACAGTGTGTCTTTCTGCTTTCAGACCCTTGAGCACATAAAGAGGAAACAGGTGGAGAAATACCACAAAGCTCCAGAAGGGAAGAAGGAAGAGATCGAGTGTAACCCCTACTTTATTTTCCACCAGGCTATGGAGAACTGTAAGCCTGTCGTTGGGCTGGCCAGCATACAGAAAGGTGGAAAGTTCTACCAGGTCAGTGATCAGGCAGGGCAGTAATCTTTTCCTCTTGTTCTTGTGCCAACAAAAACATAAAGTCTAATTATATTCTGTTTGATCCCCAAGGTGCCCATCCCTCTTACAGACAACCGACGCCGCTTCCTAGCCATGAAATGGATGATCACAGAGTGCAGGGACAACAAACACAGACGCACACACATGTATGAAAAACTTTCCCAGGAACTGTTGGCAGCGTCAATCAAGGAGGGCAACGTCATCAAGAAGAAGCATGAGCTGCACAAGATGGCCGAAGCCAACAGAGCGTACGCTCACTACCGCTGGTGGTAAAAAAAAGAAACCGCTCAGGACTGAAACGCTGTCAATGCAAATGTTCCTTCGGACTCACGGGTGGACAGATGCGTTGGCCACAGAGGGTCAATTCAGTGACATGTTTCTTCTTTTTTTTTGTAAATAAGTGAATGCCATGAAAATCTGGTAGTGAAAGAACTACAATGTGAAAAGTGTTGTAGGTCAACAGTGTAATGTGAAAGGGTAACATGGATTTTTTTGCATTGTATGGAAGCCCATTTCCACCAATATCATGGATGTGATTTTTGTTTAAGTCATTAAATGAGAAACTTTCTCAGAAAAATGGTTTAGTATCTCAACATAATAGTTTTTCTCAAAATAATGACTAAGTATTTTAAAAGATTTAGTTAGTATCTCAATGTTAATTATAAAGATTGGTGGTACTGACATATTTTTATTATTTATAAGATACAACTATTATTTAGAGAAAGCTTCACTTTATTTTGAGATATGAAGTCATCATTATAGGTACAAACGGGATCTTTTCTTTTCATCACATTGGTGGAAATTGGCTTCTCTATTGTTGACGAATTGAATTATGTTGAATAAACAGTTGTGCACAATTGTATTGATAATTAACATCCAATAAACACATTATACCGGATTAATTAAAAATTTACATTTATTATAACAAATAAATTGGCATTTAATGCATAACCCAATGCATTGAGTGATGTAAAAATGCAGTGTAATAAAATACATAAACATGTTGCAGTCTTTCTGTGTTTTTCACACTGTACACTCATGACTGCACTCTCAGACATCAGGAGGCCTCTGTTATGAAGTATGTGGATGACACCACCATCACTGGCTGCACTATAAAAAACAACCAGATCTTTTATCAGGAGGAAATCAGCAGTCTTGCAGAGTGCCATCACAGGGAGCCTATCTTGGTTCGAAGACATAGAGGGAGAGAGACTCCGTGTCCGAGGACATGTGCATACATAATGCCCTGGAATCCACCAGATGATGGATTTTTGCTGGAAATTAACGTTTCTGCAAACCACAAGTACGGTTGAGGTTGACATGTGTACCAGACATGGCATATCACGTTCCCATTACATGCTTGCAAAGGGCGACATTTGATCATCATGGGACTTTCCTCTGTTCTAAAGGAGGAAACTGCTCTGATTTATCAACCTACCAAACAGAGGAAGTGTAAAACTATGAGGATGTGAAGAGATGACAAAGCATGAGGAAGAAAACAAACAACAGCATCACATGTTTTCTTTTAGAATGATGTGATTGACTGATATCATTTCTTTAGGCATGAGGAAAGGTTGCGTTGAACACAGTCAGGCTTGAAGAGTTTCATCTTTCTCTCTGAAAACCAAGAGAAGTGACAGCTCACTTTAATACATGCAGACTGAACGAGATGTACTTCCAAACTCTTCTTATTTTCTCAGCAGCAGTGTGCATCTATGCACAAAGTAAGTACGGCTTTCTTTTGCATCTAAAACAGTAACGAAAATGACACATGCATGAGTTTATTTGTTGATCTTTTAATGATTGTGTTGTCACTGAATTGATGAATGGCTTGTTTCATCTTCCCAGGAAGTCATGAACTTTGTCACACCTATGGATGCTTTGAATCAAGCGATACTCAACTCACTTTGACAGTGGATGGTGACGATGTCTACTATGCAGACTTTAAAAAGGGGATTCTAGTTTGGGAAAGCAGACTGGCCACAATCCTGAATATTTCTTGGGCTTATCAATATGCAGTTTATTACAGATCTTTATGCAAAAGTTTGTTGCCGGAATGGAAACCAGACAAGTCAGCGACAGCAAAGACTAAAGGTGAGAAATAATCAACATGTTGATGTTAACCTTTGACAAAGAAACTAACCATTTAGCATTAAAAAAAAACAATAAAAATGATGAGATAGAATACATACTTATGTGTTATTGTATCTGCCAGAGGCACCAGAAATGATGATCTACCCCAGAGATGACGTGATAACAGAGGAAGAGAACACTCTCATCTGCTTCATCAACCATTTCTACCCACCTACCATCAACATTAAGTGGACCAAGAATGACGAAGAAATAATGGTGGAAGATCCTTTCTATAAGTGCTTACCCAATGCTGATGGGACATTTTATGTTTTCTCCACTCTGAACTTTGTCCCGAAGCAGGGAGACATCTACAGCTGCACTGTGGAACACGAGTCACTGAGGATGCCTCAGACCAAGTTTTGGGGTGAGAACAAAGAAGCTTAATGATTTGGAATATTTTAATATTCTCTCTGTCTGATAGAAATGTAGGAATCAATTCTGAAATAATTTAAAGATTTGTGTTCTTAACTTCAAATGAAATAGTTTTTTCCTCCTGTCTTCCCCAGAGGTCGACACAGATGACATCAGTAATGGTTCAGCTGTCTTTTGTGGACTTGGTCTGAGTCTTGGACTTCTTGGAGTCGCTGCAGGAATTTTCTTTTTCGTGAAAGGAAACCAATATCAGAACATCTGGGAGGCCTAGCAGTCAGCACGTATACCATATCCAGCATTCTTTGTAACTCACTCTGTCTTGCCTTGTTTTCTTACACCACTCAACTGCTCACTATGAAGCAAAAACACCCCAAGTACCTTTAAATAAATCAATCTGAATCACTTGAACTGTGTATCTCCAATTTACCGAATGTTGTTTCGCTTCTGTGTGACATAATACTGTACTCAAGGTATGTCTCTTATATTTGTGCTGTCATTTTTTTAGTTGATTGTTTTATGCCATTTAAAACTCATAATAAATGCACCTGAATCTGAGTCGGTGAGCTTTGACTGTAAAAGTCTATATAATATGCCTCAATAACTATCTTATAAAAAAGACTGACAACTCCTTTTCCACCACAACTATGAGGTCCCAAAAGACTCTCTCTTGGATCATATTCTAAGTCTTATGTAGTATTAACTTCTGGTAAACTGGTCAAATTGTTCATTGGCACATTTGTGGTTCTTTGTCTCAAGCACATCAACTTTTGGATGGCATGTTATCTTTCCTCCTGTGAATTTTTCCTGTTCGGTCGCATATCTATCTTATATACACCTGGTAATGATAATAATAATACTACTAATAATACTAATAAATATACAGTAGGTATTTTTTTCTTTTAACAAACTGGTATCAAATCGATATCAGTCGATACATAATGTTCAGGTATAGGAAAATAGTGTTTTAGGATGTTTTTAGATTCAGATCTTTAAACTTAGAACAAATTCCATTATGAAACCCTTTCCCACCTTGTAGGGTCTTAAGAAAATGATATGAGAATACTCTAGAGAAGCTTCTAAGACTCTGAGACTGTTCTGTGGTTGGATCATTGCTTTGCTACTGCAAACCTTTTCCCCTTTATTTTGTATTTCTCGCTTGTGTCTTTCTTTTTCTGTATGTGGTGTTCGTGTGTGTGACTTTCAACAAAAGGGTTGGGACATTCTCTCATTTTGTTGACATGTCATTGAACCTGCCTTCATTTCCAAGTATCTGTGAACACCAGAGGAGCTCTGTTCCCCCTGTGGGAAAACATGCATGTTTTTAACTTCCTTTTTTGTTTGATGTTCTCTCTTTTCAGTCCAGGTGAGTTGTTTAACTCTTCTAATTGAATGCATCAATGACGTCTGTGATTGTTATATTAATTCAATGATTCATTAATTAATTTGTTTCATTTTGTGACAGTTTTCACCAATGAAGATTATTTTCAATGCTCAGCATGTTGTACATTCAAGGGTCCAGGTTTGAAAGACATCGAGTATATTGTTAAACATCGTTTTAACGAGAAACTGCTGGCGCAGTACAACAGCACAAGAGGGAACTGGACAGGATTCACAAGCTATTCAAGTGAACTGGCAGAAAGTTGGAACAGAAATCCAATTGTTGCACGAGAGAAAGCACTTGAAAAGAAAATATTGTGTACAGACAACAAAGACAATCTCCAAATATCAGGTCAGTACATTTTTTCTTAAGATTACTTCAATCAGTATTTATTGTACTGTATAAACTACTGAACTGCTCACATGCAAACAGACAAATGCTATACTTGTGGTGTTTTTTGTGCTAACACCAACTTTTTTTCCCAGCTAACTTGACAGCTGCCCCCACTGTCAAGCTGAACTCACTGATGCACCCGCCCGTGCTTGTGTGCAGTGCCTATAACTTCTATCCAAAACAAATTCAACTGACGTGGTTGCGCAACGGCCAGAAAGTGACTTCAGGTGTCAGTTTTTTTGAAGCGATGTCTGACGGGGATTGGTACTACCAGATTCACTCCTACCTGGAGCACCAGCCGACTGCTGGGGAAAAAATGACTTGCATGGTGGAACACTTCACCCTCTCTAAACCAGCGCTTCATGTCTGGGGTTGGTGTGCCACTGTGATGCAAATTGCATGCAGGACAAGAATATTTCAGATGTATAAATAATGTTTTTCCTTACGCTTTTAGACCCCTCCCTTCCTGCTGCAGAACAGATTCAAATAGCTGTGGGACTGTGTGGTCTGATGATTGGCTTTGTCATTGTGACCTCTGGATTCATCTACTACAAGAGAAAGTCTGCTGCGTACGTCACTCAATACCAAGGTGAAGACATAAGACATTGTAAAGTTAATTGATTATACATGTAATTAGAGGTAGTTGTGTTATACATTTGCCACTGTGATAAATGATTGTTCTTTTTTTCTTTTTAACAGGACGAGTGTCGATTCCTGTGGAACAACTTCCTGGAGCTGATTTAACTTAGCAGTGTGACGATGATGTTTCTCAAGTTTTGGTTCAGTTTTCCTGGTCATACTGATTATTGGGTTATGGGTCGGATTTTGCAGTATATGCATTAAAGCCGCTAGAGCACTTATACATATAAACAAATAACAGGAAATATGATTTGCAATCTTTGCCAGCATAATCTTTCTAAAAACCTTTATCTTTTTTAAGGGTAATCTTTTTTTCATTAGTGAAACCAAATGATTTTTTTTCATTATCTTTTCATGTGAGAAACAGTGAAATTCCACAAGACAAAATAAAGTTTCACTGTTTCACACATGATTTTGTTTGTTGTTTAATGAGAAAATATTTTAGATCAGACTAAGAAAAAAAAGATATTCTCACTTGCACCTCAGGGCTTCGCTTTTTTCCTGTACTTTTGTAGATATTATGTTCCTTTTCAATTGTGAAAACAAGCAAATCAAAGAAAATGAATGAAAGGACATTGTTTAACACATTTAAATTCTGAGCTCTACAGGTCAGACATAGGAAACGTAAAAGTCCAGTTTCTTGGCAATTGAGTTTTTAAAAAACAAAACAAAAAAAGACAGTAGTACATAATCAGTAATTTCAGCGAATCCCAACAATCAGGTAAGACAGCTACCTTGAAGCCATAGTAATAAGGAGAAGAACAAAGAAGGAAACAAGTTGATGGTATTGCAGCGTTAAAATCTTCTTATGTTCAGCGTGGACTTATGGGTCAACAAATCAGTGGACTTCACCATGGGAGATAAAGCAGTGATGCACAACTGTATTGGTATTTCACATCCAATAAACACATGATACCAAATTAATGAAAACGTCCAAGATTTATTAGAACAAATAAATCTGCATTAAATGTACAACCCAACCATAAAAAAATGGAATTGAGTGATGTAAAAATGTTGCAACAGTGTAATAAAATATATAAACATATATTGCAGTCAGTCAGTATTGTGTCCTTTAGGGACTATTAGTGTCTACAGCATTCAAACTTAGTTACTCCTTATCTAATTCTTTAAGATCAATTTCAATTAATTTTTTTTATCAACTTGCTTTGAACGTGGTGACAAATAAATAAACTTGCCCAGAAATTTTCGAACACAACTAGAGATCCTCACAGTGGCTAAGTTGTCATTCCTAACACTGAGGATTCTGTCTCTGAACTGATGAAAGCTGATTTGTCTCTGCAAGCCAAATTTTATATTGGGATTAACTTATTTACATATCATTACAGGTGCCGCTTTTAAAAAATAACGACAGAGATGTTATATTGTCTCATGTTTGTGTCTGTCTGATTCCAAGGCACAGCTTTGGCTGAAGACCGTAAAGCCGCCATTAAGTATCACCAAAGGTTACAGCAGATGCAAGCTTAAAACTGAGCTCAGCTACAGTGTTTGTTGCCCGTGTAGGTCTAATTCAAAGGTAAAATACTGATTTACTGGCTTTATACTCATAACTGACCTGCATATACAATGTGTGAGGGGAGGAAAAATATGAGCAGTGGCTGAAAGTAACTAATCACATTTACTCAAGTACTGTTTTTAAGTATAAATTTGAGATACTTCACAGGCATTTACATTTTCTGCTACTTTATATTAGTATAAGGTGCTTTTTACTTTAGCTTTAGTTACAAGCTACTTTGCAGATTCAGATTATAATACAAAATATGAAAAACAAATAAATAATATTGAATTAAAATACAACTTCACTGATCCAAGGTGGTACTTCTACTTCTCGTAATTCTTTCAATTTTCTAATGTAGGACTTTTACAAGTATAGGTAATAGTTACTTAAGTAAATGATCCAAGTACTCCGCCACTGCCCTCTAGCACCTCTACTACAAATTAAGAGCACAGGCTTTATCAAGTCTCCTGTTTCGGATGATGCTGTTCTTGTTATGTTGGCACGACTTGTGTAACACATTTCTGTAAAAACACATTTTAAATATGAACTGTAACCAATCGTTCTTATTCATAAGTTGAGCTGTAACAAATAAAAAAATTGAAAGAAGATCCCTGAATTAAGACACAATGTTTTATCTGACAAAACGGCCTCATAACGAAATGTAATGAAACGCAGTAACACAGGAAACCTAAAGGACAAATTAGGTGGAAAATTCCTCTGAACCGCATCTCCACTCTTTAGTAAAATTTCAATTCTAAGCTAAAATATTCAACTTAATAAGTAAAATATTGATTTTAAGTTAAATTCAAATGTTGGTCACACAACAATAAAAAAGTAAAGCAAAGACCAAATCAGCTTGTATCTGACTGGAATGTCTGTTCCAAGTCCTTTGGATTTGGTAAAAATAACTTGGACTTTGAAATGTTTTCTCAAAACAGGAATGCCTTTAAGATAAAAAAACAACATAAAAATATTTTGAGCTTCTTCAGCTGCAATCAAACTTTAAACAAGTGTACCTGAATGTGGATAAACCTCGTTAACTTAACTTGAACTCCTGGTGAACTATTGCACGTTCCACATCCACGGCACCATGTCTCAGTAATATTATCAAACGCAGGGAACTCTCCAGCAAACTGAAAGTCATTTTTTTTTTTACAATTTATGAAACGCAATCTGCACAAAACCCTTAACTGATTTCCCGGAGGATGTTGCTGGTTTTATGATCAGTGGTGACTAAGGAGAGGTATCCAAGGTGCTTGAAGGCTGGCTAACACACCTGCGAAACAGCTGTTCAGCACCCATGTCCTGTCAACGATCCTAGTCAGCAATTTCACTGTAGTAGTACTTGTGAGCGGTGCTGCTGAGCATCCAGCCGCCAGCCCTGAACTCCAGGATCTCCAGCAGCAGCAGACGGGCCATGGAGGTGAGGCCATCCTGGAGCAGGAATCCATCCCGCAGCAAGAAGAACAGCTCGTCCATCCGCTGGTTGTTCACCTTCTCCAGCTGTTCTCCGATGCGATGCAGCTGCAGCACCAGGCAGTCCACCTGCAGATGGAGGTGGAGGAGAGGTCGGTGACTTATAGAGTAGTGAAGAACCACTCATGAGACATAAACTATGGTAAGTGTGTGTTTTCTTGAAAAATGACATGTAAATTCAAGAAAATTGTCTAAAACAAAAGGATGATATAATAATAATAATAATAATCCTTATAATATCAATATGCAATACATTAATAAATAATGTTGAACAAAACAAAAGTGATACTAAATAAAGAGCTTACATGTTTCCCAGCGCATAATCTATAATAACAGATGCCAGAATATGATTGCAGAATTTTTTAGGCAAGGGACAAGATTTTGCTATCAGTTCATATTGAGAGGAAGAAGCAGAACACATTGGCTCAACTAATGCAGATTTAGCTCTTTATTATTCTTTTTAGAATTATATTTGTATTCATATGAATACATCTTTTTGTTATCTCTCCAAAACTACACATTAAACAGTGGACTATGTGGTAAGTTTGCCATTTCGTAGTGCTGTCCGAACGTATAGTGAGATAAATTATACTGTATATAGCATATATAGACTCAATCTCTTTCTGCTATCCAGATAGCCACTCGCAAAACTGGAAGCCCGTATACATTGGCTGTTTCCCCCAGAGGTTATATGGTTGTCATACAGATAGCAGATGGGTTCAGCGATTGCCCTGCAAGATTTTCTCTCACATGCGAGGTTAATTAAAAACATGTTGTACTGAAAATGAAAATATGCAACAATTTTACCAATTAATCAATAAAGATGAGAAATTATTTACTATAGAATGCTTTGCATAGATGTTGTAATATGGTATGTAATTGTCTCTTCTAAATTGTATTGTTTAGGAAAAGGTTGATGATGATATTGTTTTGTACATCTATGGTGATTGATTGATTGATCCATGGACTTTAAAAACAGTAAGGGAACATCCTCAGACGACACCCTGTTAAAGGCAGGATAGCCGAAAACAGTTTAGTGAATACAGCATGTTGTACTGGAGAAGAGTTGTTGTTACTAAATTCTGAAAATAGGAAACAACTTCCCACATGCCTAGTATCTATCAGTGCCATTGTTCTTAATTCAATAAAAGAATAAAAAGGTGAAATAACTCGACATTCTTCGTTACCTCCTCTTCATTCATTAGAGCATCTGGTTGGGCCAGCCTTATCAGACAGTCAAACACGGGATGGACCAGGGCCACCATAGGCATGTTGTTAACCTAAATGTCAAGACATAAATAGAGAGTACAAGACTAAAACATTTATCAAGACACCTGTGTTTAACCCGAAACTATAACTGAGAATAGATAGTCTCCATAAAGGAGTCGAGCTGTGCAAAACAACAAGGGCCATTATCAAGGATGAAACCTGAGTCAAGCTCCAGTGGATGTGAGAGTGAACTGGGCCACACATCCTGTCTCCTTTCCCCACCATTGACAAGTTAAACAATTAGATTTGCGCACATTCAAGATGTTGCATTAAGACACTGAACACAACATGCAATCAAAGATGTCTCAAGGTGACAACTTGAAGAAAATATATTCAAGCTGTTCTGCAGATGCTTTGATCCAGAGTGAGTTAACAATGCTGCTCTGTATTCATGATTAAAACATTATGATAACCTGATGAATCTTGACATATCTTGATGAGAATCATCAGTGACCTACTTTGAGGTAGTCGAAGATGTTGCAGATGAATGTGACATAGCAGACCCACTCCTGCAGCGAGCGCCTCCTTGTCTCCTCGCGGTCCTTGAACTCCTGCTGGAGCCGGTTCAACAGGTTCCTCCGGAATACATTTCCATTGCTCTGCTTGGCCTCGGCCTGCGCGGGTTGATGGAGTGTGTACAAAAAGTCAGGAAACACAGTGGTGTGGGTAAGCTGGCTTAAGAGCTCCCTGTTGCTCATGTGTAAACTACCAGTTGGGCATTAATAAGGTAAGAGGATTAAGAATTTGGTTGAAGACACTCAATCAGATGTTTAAGTCCGGCTCTGGTTTCTTAAATCCCTCTGCTACGATGGTGTTCAGCCTGTTGATGTAACAAACTAAGATGGACTCTTAAATGGTGATGGACAAATGACACATGAAACTGCAAAGGCTACAGACCTGCACAATGGTGTAACAGATGCGTCCTGCCTCTTTGCTGAACACTTGGTCCTTTAAAGACTGATCCATGATGATACTGGATACTTTCTCCAGGTTCACTGAACTTGGATCTGAAAGACACAAAAATGCATTCACAAAAAGATTGTTCAAGACAGTTGTCATTCACACAGTGGATGCTGAATAGTCATTTATTTACTACGATGCAGCAACATGTCACAGGTATGATTTTGAAAAGTATTGGAGATGTTTGCAACACCGTGATGACACTGAAATTCCAGTAAATGAGTGATAAGACTACAGTAACATGCTTACCTTTCAAGGCTGTCTTCAGCAACATCTGCGTGTCCAGGTCAAATGACTGGATCTTGTAGTCGTCAGTGGAGTTATCCATCATAGATACCAAATTACACCTGAGAGCTGTCCCACTGTGACAATCAGACAGCACATTTTGCATTAAAAGGTGGTCAAAGTATAGCAGGTGTTTTCAAAAGAAATGCAAGCTTTTCACAAACAGGTTGCGGTTCTGCTTCAAGCATACTGGGCACAAAATACATCACAGACAGAGAGCACAGAACAATTTGTGTGACAACAATAACTACAAAAATCCTGCTGTGCTGTCATCAAACTGGCTGCTCCCCACTCTTCATTCACTGGGGGATAGGAGGGATTACACGGGCAAACTCAGGTCAACCAAAGGGTCAGCTGACACCCCAAATCAACAGATAACACATAACACAAGACCAAAGTGGTCTTTTGATACGTAACGTATTAACACCTACATATTAGCCACACACAAGTTGCTTACGCTAACGTTACCATGTGTTGTTAACATTAGCATGGACGTTACATCTGGTATTAGCTTAACGCCAACTTGGGTAACGTTATTTTGATTTATCGCTGGGTAACGAGAGTAAATGTAACGCCAGCACAGTTTTACTGTTACTAACAGCTAATAATGACTAATCTTGAATTAACACAAGCTAGTTTATGTGCACCTACTCCACTGTGGAAACCGTTAAACGTTAGGGTAAACGTTAATACCAGTTAGCGTCAAGTTGTATAAGTTACCTAGCGTTAACTAATTAACCTACATTTACCTTACAACCTCTCGCCATAAGAAAGAAAACGGGTTAACGTTAACTACATACAGGTTGGTGGAAAGCACAGATTAAAATAATTACTTACATTTCGAAAATAAAATGGGAAAATGTACCTTAAATTTGCGCTAATTCTTCACATCTAAACTGGTCATTCCACTTGGTAGCTTACGCTAGAGACAGCCTTTCGAAGCTGAACTATCACGACAAGATGACTCCCTGCCTCTCTCCTTTTCACCAAAAAAATAACGGGACCACGAGGGAAACGACAGCTTTCGTGGTTGTGTTATTTCCTGTGTGTTCCGATGAGGGAGGGATGCGTCTTGCTGCGTTATTTCTGCTTTGATAGATGAAGTACGCGCTGTCTGACCCGGAAGTACTATTAGCAATATTTGGGCGTGCGATGGAATCCAATTTTTGTCCTGTTATCATTGGATTTTCCTTGTTTGGATTTTGGAACTTACTGTAGCTGAAGTTATTTTTTATGAAGGACTTAATATAAGGTAACTGTCCTTCTAACTGCAGCCCAGTGTCTCGGTACAAAGTAAACTGCTGTTATGCTGTTGTTAGCTTAGCTAGGCTAGGCAAGGTCCCACTGCATGTCCTCTACCTGTTGTGACTGTTACTGTACCTGGTATCATGTGCGCGTTGTTGGCATAATACTACATTGTATCATACTGTCGACAGTTTTGTTTAGATATTTACACTCTTGCACTATTTTAAGGTACGGCGTCTGAAATGTGCTACGAAGGGAGATGTGCCACAGACTTGTGCACAGCCTTCCACAGGAAACATGAATTAATCACTTATTATTGTGACATGGATTAAACTTCCGGGTAGTCCCGCATGCTATCTTCTACATTTTTTTCACAAAAAGTCAAAAAGCGTGAGAAAAATAAATAATCACAGTATGTAGTAAGTAATAACGGAACTCTTGGCCCCCCTGTCCCTTCTCTCAAATCACACAGCTCACAGTCTGTTTTATGTCTGAGCATGTTTGAAATGGAAGGATGCTTTCGGCTAGTGGAAAATATGTACCGTATGATTTTTTTCTTTTTTATATGGATGTATGATATTTTCCAACAAATTAAGTTTTTATTTTTATTTTATTGAGCTAACATTACAAAAGACAAAGCAATCATGATCTCTGTTTGCAGTGTTAACAGAAATCTGAAGCAGTGGAGACATGGTGGGCTATGACCCTGGGGCTCAGGGTGCACCCCTCTCCCCAGAGGAGGCAGCCCTGGCTGGGTCAGCTGCTGGGATGGTCACCCGAGCCATCATCAGCCCCTTTGACGTGCTCAAAATAAGATTTCAGGTAATGATGTAGTTGTTTACTTTCTGTGGATTCATTTTGATTTTGTATATGTTTGAATCAAAGCCTTTTTTATTTATGATTTTTCAACATTTTCACCTTTCAAACTGCATAAACTTTACATTGAGATACTGAAGCTTGTATATTAAAGTCGGTATCACACAACATAATGATATGGTTGCCACTCTCTTGGCACAATTCGTTAAATTAAATTAAATATGCTGTTAATGTTGTCTGCCTTTTTTTCCCCACAGCTTCAGATTGAACCTGTGTCTTCACGGAGGCCGGAGGGGAAGTACTGGGGGTTATTTCAGGCCTCCCGCTGCATTCATTCAGAGGAGGGACTCTCTGCTTTCTGGAAAGGCCACATCCCTGCACAGCTTCTCTCCATCTGCTTTGGGGCTGTCCAGGTAGGGCCTCTAAAACCATAAACTGCATCCTCACATAAACGACTAAACCTTTAAAAACTATCTCACCTGTATTAGCAAAGTCTACTTAATTGTGTATGTGCACTTTGCAGTTTGCCAGTTTTGAGTTGCTGACTGAGGTGGTCCACGAGACGACGGCGTATGACAGCCAGACAGCAGGAGTTCACTTTGTGTGTGGCGGTTTGGCCGCCTGCACTGCCACAGTGGTCTGCCAGCCTCTGGACACACTGCGGACACGCTTTGCAGCTCAGGGAGAGCCCAAGGTAGCACTCGTCAACAGACACTTATTACTTAAACTTAGTCATAGCTCTTCTTCTAGTTATTTTATTGATTAGATGGGTTGATGTTGTTGAAAAAGCTGTCAGCCTGTAATTAGAGGTCAAACAGGTGAAAAAAATATGTGTCTTCAGAAGCCTAATTGACTTAAATTTGGTTTTGTTTTGTCACGATCAGTTGTGTGGTTGCAAATTTTGATAGACTTCAAAATGTCGGTTTCCTCTGATGCTTATTACAGGGTATCTGCAGGTCATAAGGGCTAAAAAAAAGCATGATATTTAATTTTCTGACAAATTACCTTAGAAAGCTTAACAAAAACTTAATTCTTATTAACAAAAGACAGTGAATATTTAACAAATATTTTCTCTTTTCCCCTGTAGAGCTGCAACAATGAATTGATTAGATGCTCATCGCTAACTATTTTGAGTGTATCATTAGGAAATGTTATTTACTGCCATGAAGTAGTGAAAACATGGGATATTGCTGGAAAATATATTTTCTGTGCAAATAAAGTGTGAATGCTGACAGTGGAGCATATTTTGAAAGCATTGCTTGAAGTGCTAAATGTGAAATGAATTGTCTGAAATATAAGAAAATCATAAAATGCATTGCACTAAACTGATAAAAAATCTGGAAGTCAGACTACACTTAAGAAGGAAAGTGATGAAATGCATTGCTGGACAACCTTGGAGGTAATTGTAATGCTGTCAGAGCTGGCACCTGAAATTACAACAAGTCGAAAAAAGGTTAATATTAAAAAAGCATAACAGGTCTAAAAAGGTAATAGAAGCATGAATGTTCGTTTTGTGATTCAGCGTTCACACTTATTACCTACTTTGGCTGGCATTCAACTTTATGAACCCTGCCAAAACCCCGTATTACTCCTCATCTGTCTTCTCAGGTGTACAGCAGCCTGCGGCAGGCTGTGTCAACAATGTGCCGCTCAGAGGGAGTACTGACATTTTACCGTGGCCTGTCTCCAACACTGGTGGCAGTGTTTCCCTACGCCGGGCTGCAGTTCTTTACCTACAACATCTTTAGAAACCTGCTGGCTCCACCAACCACAGCTGGAAACTCAGGAGGTCAGTGGAAATCAAACTCGCCATCCTGCCCGTTACATTTATTACACCTGCACACACACATGTGAAGTATTAACAGTTTGAAGTCTTTTTTTATCACCCCCTTCAAGGAAACCTGCGGAGCTTAGTTTGTGGCAGTGGAGCGGGAATGATCAGCAAAACAATCACATACCCCTTCGACCTCTTCAAGAAGAGACTGCAGGTGGGGGGCTTTGAGGCAGCAAGAGCTCACTTTGGACAGGTAAGCTCATTTACATCATGTTTCACATTTTGGAGCACTTATTGTGAGTATTTAAGCACCATCTCCTGCGTCTCTCATTCAGGTGCGGTGTTATAGAGGCCTGCTGGACTGTGCGGTTCAAATAGCCAAAGAGGAGGGCGTCCGAGGCTTCTTCAAAGGCCTCTCGCCCAGCCTTGTGAAAGCTGCGTTGTCAACAGGCTTCACCTTTTTTTGGTATGAATTCTTCCTGAATGCCATACGTAACGTCAGGGAGGAACGGAGAGCAAAAGGCCTCACCAAAGACCTCGGGGAAAGATAATGAAGGGACAAAAAAAGTAATGATCATGCACATCAGAAAGAGACTCTCGCCTTGGTCTTTGTGTGCACTTGACATATTTATCAACTGGGTCGATGATCGGTGGTGGTTTATGTCGTGTTTACTTAAAACACCTTGTGTTGGGAAAACATAACCTCATTTTTGTATTTGTCTCACCTTGTGTTGTATGTTGTGAGCATTTGGTTTCAAATCGTTACTGATGTTTGCTTTTAAAAGATATAAGTCATAACATTTTGTGTTCAAACTGAACTTTGCACATTTTAAGTCTTTGACTTTTATTAACAAATCATAACTTTTGCCATTGTTGACTCATATGTCTCAATGTCCTTTGATTGTCTGGATGGATGTGTGAAGACTAGGAACATGTACAGTGTGATATTTATTTTATTATATACTGTGGTGGGCAAAATATCATCCCTTTGACTATCGGCCAAATGAACGGCTAATTGAGAGTTCAGTTTGTCCTGCTAAGTGAAACTCTTAAGTGGCTCAGGTTGCTCCTACGTGTCTGTCCAACACTGAAACTTTAAGGTCATTGTTTTAAAATAAAATATAAGTTTTTAAACTCTGAGTTCTTTGTTGTGCTTTGACAAGAGGATACCTGATTGGCTGTGAATCACTAACAGCAGCCCCTGGATTAATGCCACCGAAGCATGTGCTTAGTTGACTACACAGTAGTATCGCTCACTTTTAGTGCCTGTCATTTAATTTTTAGAATTAGAGCAATGCCCACAGAAATGTCTGTTCTGAGTCTGTTCTTCAGCTTTGCCACTTAATTATTTTCTTTTGTCCAAAACCAAAGTTTGCAGTTCACATTGAAGTGTTGTACATCTGTGCCGATAGTGTTTCTATTATGAAAAACTTAAAATGTAATTTCCTGAACATGTAATTTAATTTGAACTTAACGTGATTGAAAATGTTATGAACCCAGTAATTTAATAAAATGTCCTGACTGGTTTTCTACCGATAACGTATTACCTTATTACATTATTGGAAGTCCCAATTTTCAGGTGGGCCACTTGTATTTGTTCAAAGCTGAGAATGTCGTAATGTTGACGGACAATTTAATACTTTGTTCATTTTCAGTCCAGAGCACAACATTTTGTGCTTCAAGAATTTTGGAATGATTTATGTATTGGGTTTGAATCAAAGTACTAAATTATGCATTAGTGGGTTTTTATTAGATTTTCTGGCCTTAATGCATTTCCAGGAAATTATTACATGATTTGATGCGACACTGCCTGAGGTCCTGTTCTTTTTCAGTAAATACCATGTGGGGCGGTGTAGTTGAGAGCAAAAGTGTACAATCTTCAAATGCTACTCAAAAGAAATTGTTTTGTCTTTTGTCGCACATGTTTGCATTACACAGATCTAATTTCATGACTGGACTCAGTCAAGATTGTTATAAACAAGAAGTTAAGAAAAAGGTAAAATTAGTGTTTATCCTTCACACTAGTCTTAGACTTCATACATTTCAGCAAATACCTCCATCTTCTCAACTCACTTTAGATTATGAGTGTATTTACTCTGGGTGATTATTTTTTAATTCCATTCAAATACATGGTATTAACAAAGACTGCTCATACAGTTATGGATGCAACATGTTTTAATTTCATTTACTGAATACAAAACCCATCAACAGTATAACAAAAAAAAAAAAAATGAAATACAGTTGATATGCACAAAACAGCAAAACAACATGCAAACCATATGGCCGGTGTGTGTAAAAACTCAGCTGAAACACAACATCAAGTATGAGGCAGAGATAACGGAAGAAAACATAGAGAACATTAAATTCACAAATATTTGAAAAGCAGCCTCTGGAGTCAAAATCATGCAGTTACAGAATTAATTTACAGACACTGAGGCTGACAGAACTCACTATAATAAACAAACACTTAAATAAGGTCGAGAGTCCTGTCCTTTAAAATACACGATACGCAATTTCATAGCAGCATCATCACTGGATATGATATTCTTTTAAAAGTTTAGACATTTTACTGGTTAAATAATGTTCATACAGTATATACAAGAATACACAACCACCTGACACCTTACTGTGAGAACCATAATACTCAACTGATACAGTGGCCAACAAAGGATCTGTCAAAATAGTCCCCACCACACAAATAGATATGTCAAACCACAAGGTCCAGTTACCAAAGCCGGAGACTCAGACGCTCAAAGGTAAAGCAGAAATATAAACAAATTCTCTACAAGTTCATGTGCAGTGACTAAACCTCAACATATTTTGTCAACTCACCCTGAGCTTGGATGAAAGTAAGGTGATGCTCTGTGGGATAAATCATTTTCAGGAATGTACTGTACGCTACACTCAATCTGACTAATTGGACTCCAAGCTGTCTGACGCATGGTGCTGGCCGTCTGTTTTCTGAGGAGGAGACAAGAATGAGGAGCCTCCAGCTGCTTAAACTCTCAATGGGACGCACTATACCTTTACACCTGGCAGGACTTTTAACTGTGGAGATCGGGGCTGCCTGTTTGTACCTGTGAAGGCAGTCTGGGAGCAGTCGGCTTTGCTGTAACACCGGCGAGTCTGCTGAAGGGGCTGGAATCAGCTGGACAGCGAAAAGTCTCCTTCACTTCAGCTAGCTGAGGGGGGGAATTGTGGGATGTGCTGGGCGGCAGGCATCCTCCACTCATCCACAGGTCGAGGGGGGTTCACCAGTGGCACAGCCCCGCTCTCATTCTGGCTGCGGACTGGAGTTCCAGGAGAAAAAGCTGGGCAGTTTGAAGATTGAATCCCTGCGGCCCGGATCGGGCAGGGTCAAGGTCTCGGGGGCGGATTTCTTTCTGGGACGCTCTTTTGGCACCGACAGGAACTCGGGGGCTTCTGTGGAGAGCGGGGTGGACGGGGCGCTGTTAGGGCCGCTGCGGGCGCTGGATGGCAGGGGCGTCTCTGAGATGGAGATGGTGGGGGGGAAGGTGCCAATCTTCAGGTTGGTAGCTTCTTGTGTGGCACGCTCGTACTCCCTGACTTCCTCCATGGTCATGTCTGTTGGGATGGAGGCATTACACTTGACAAACTGATCGGACTGTTCAATTTCTGAGTGTGACAAAGCTAGCTGTATCGTTCTATAATGCTTCCTATGAGGTATACTTTGAATTGGAGTCATACAAAATCGGATGCCTGCCTCTACATCCATGAGTCCCTAGAGCAATCTACAGAAACGATCAGGGCTTTGCCATTATATCAAACTGCAATCTTGTGATGAGTCACTTTCTTCACACAAAAAAATGCCCATGTTTCATGAGCACTGCCGTCTCTAATAAACTTACCAATCCACTCATCCACCCAGGCAAAGGCCTGCCTGTGTCCTAAAAGCAGGACATCTCGAATCACCTGAGCAGAATTACAAAACAAGAGAGAAAAAGGGAAGCAAAGGAGATGAGATCACAGACGGAA
Source organism: Diplodus puntazzo (assembly GCA_963678695.2). NCBI lineage: Eukaryota > Metazoa > Chordata > Actinopteri > Spariformes > Sparidae > Diplodus > Diplodus puntazzo. The sequence goes on along the minus strand of OZ023174.1, from coordinate 15,215,285 downwards.
CAAAGATAAAGAGAGAAGGACGCAGGGAGTAAGTTCAAGGAGAGAGGACGTGGATCGGAATGAGTCAACTTTGATGGCTGTAGAGAGTTTTAATAACATTTCTAAGTTCTAAATGTTTCCTTTCACTCCCTGGAGGAATGTGATGAATATGAGTCACTCCCGGTGCTACTGAGTGAGTAATGATCCTGCCTTTATGTGTGTGCCTCTGGCAAGGAGAGGACGGGGACAGTTCACCTCAGGGACAGATGCTGAAGCGGCGAAAGGGATTTGGCAAATAGGAGATATGAAGTTTAAACTGTGGAGTAAAGGCAGGTGGTGCAACGCAATCTGCAGGAAGTGATGGTAGCGGATGTTGTAGAGGGCGATTATAGAACATGGGTTCACAGCCAACTGGTCTGTTTGTCACATGTTTTCCGAGCAGTAAATGAAATGCCTCTGGCTTTGACATCCATCTACACGGGTCAAAAAGTTTGTCTGACAAAAAAAACCAAACCTTTCTGTTCTTACCTTGTGCACAAACTGCTCCACACGTGTCTGCAGGCCCCAGACTTCAAACTTGACAGTGACAAGTTTGTAGGAGCACATGATGGGATCTTGAGTGTCGATCCATCCTTCCTGCAGGAGACCTCGGTTAGTCTTCTTCGACTTAAAATACCGCAGGTCCTATAAAGGTGACGAGGCACGAGACACATAAGAAATTCTTCTTCAGGAGGAAAAGATTTGTATGAGCATGTCTGCAAAAGCGGAAGGCCAAACATCCTCTTAAACTGTTTTTCAACTAATATCTAATTAAAATGTTGTTTCCAATCATTGATTTCTTTCTGTCTCTCTCTCTCTCACACACACACACACTCCAACACACCTGCCTATAGGACAGGATCACCTGCACTCATTACGAGCCTCATGCGGAGTGCAGCCAGGCTTCACAGCAGGGCTCCCTAATCACAAGCTTTACGTGCATTAATCACTGCTCCCTATAGACTAATTATACTGCAGTGCTCATTTGTCTTAGGGTCGGGTGTCTGATTGTGAGTGTGTGCGGGGGTGATACACAGCTCTACTGGGAAAGCACTTGGCAGTGGAGGTGGAAGAGGCCTGTTGAGTTTGCACACAGAATGTATCACAAAGTTTCTTGGCAGACGACGAGGGAGAGAAATTTTAATGAGAGCTTTCCGACTAGTATTTTACCTTAATGTCCACCAGATTTACTGAGCGTGTGATTGGGTGCCTGTGCACACCAGCCAGGTTGTGGTTTACATCCATGTCTGTCCAGATTTTGAAGAAATGTAATAAAAAGAATAAAGTGTAGTCCAGTGGAGGTTATTACTATATTGTCATGTATGATTCCAGCAGGGGCGCAGAGGAGCCTTGTTGATAGATGATAGATAGACGTCTCACCTTATTTGAAGTATGTTATAACTCCCACTATGGGTTTCTCTATCAAAACAAAACAAAAGTCAGATGCAGAGCCAGACCTTATGGAGGAATGAACACCCCGAGTCACATCAGATTCTGACAGATGGGAGGAGAGCTCAGAAACTACTTTTTTTTTAACTTTTGGGATTAAGAAGCAGATTTATCAACCTGACTGCAGCGGTGATCCGTGGAGGTGACCTCCATTGTGGGTTTTTATGCACTGCTGACTGTACCTGGAAGGGAACTGTTCACTTTATTACACAAGAAGGGAGGGTAAAAAGAAGAGAAAGATCCGCAGTCTATGGTGAGTGCTGTGACACACACTTTATGAGGCACTCTGAGCTGCGTTTTGTGTTTGAAAGGTGCTAATAAGTTCACATTTATTATCATTATTTCTTTTATTACTATAAATTATATGAGCCTGGAGCATGGAGCAAGTATGTCTGTGGTCATTAGTACATATAGCAAAAGCAAAACACCTGCTATAAATGCAGTGATGCTTCTGAGGGGTCTGTAGATGTTGGCAACTGGTTCATTCACATGTGTCACTGGTCTCTGTTTAGGTGTGACTCTGGTGCATCGCAAAACCCATCTGTCTTTAAAATCCAACGATATTTATGTCGGCAATGTGACATCCACTTTTAGCTCTGGACAGCATCTCTGTGCTATTTTTAAATCTGAGCGGATAAAAGCAGAAGACCGTAAAGCCCGTCAGGAGGTGTGTATATGTGTGCGCGCCTCAGAGTGTGTACGTGTGGGTGTCAATAATAAAACACCACTGCAGTGACACCATGACCCCCTCTGACTATTAATAGCTCAGCTTTTTTATCACCATCACACCCTGATAGACGAGTGCGCACACACATGCATACAAATGTCAAATCACCACGGCTAATGTCCATCACCTCCCCCACGCACAAACATGCGTTTCCATCACTCCGAGGAGGCAGATGGCCAGCTGGTGGTCAAAAATGAGCCGGCGCTGCTCGAGAAAGATAACACACGATTCTGTTAATCTGCTCGCACGCGTCCTCTGTTCATCTCCATAGGCTCTCCTCTGTTCTTCTCTTTTCATCCTTCTTTCCGTCCTCCCTTTATCTCTGACATTCACACGCATGCAAACATAAACAGTGCATCCTGAGGTCAGCGACTTGACTCCCATCACCTCTGATTCCTTGTAGTGACGCTCAGGGATCTCGTCGTAGGCGATGTCCACAACCCAAACCTCTGTTTCTTCTTCTCTCGGCTCGCTGCCAAAGATCTGAGGGACAGGAAACAGTTCAATGCGTGAGGAGGACAGTTAATCAATGATGCGTTGATAAATGCTGTGGGATGATGTGCTGCGATTTCCCTCACCCCCGTCGCTGGGTACGACACTTTCTGACAATAAGATAATGTCCTCTTAGTCAAATGGAGCTTCTTTCCTTCCCTCTGGCTTTACAAAAGGTGACAAAACCCTAAACAAACTGCAGGGAGGGATTCATGTGACTCATACAGTCGGTGACACACCGTTGGGTCAGTGATTTCTTCCTGTGTCTGACTCACACAGGAACAGCAAAGCAGTTTCAGTTAGTTATCTGCTCAGAACAATTTAACCTCTCCTGCGTCAGTTACATCCTTTCAAACTTTTATGTAGCGCAACGTAGAAAGGGCAATGAAAAGGTTAATAGAGGAGATGAGCGAGAGAAAAGAAAGTCTGTACACATGGTGCGCTTGAGAACAGAGCGCTCCGTTTCAGATGTGTGTCTGTGACCGTCTGCAACTCCCACGAGCCACCAGTAAGTGGAGCTGCAGCCTTTAGTTTCCACCTGCGGTATTGATAGAGGCAGTATTGTGTAACCTTCAGTCTTGCCCATTCTGCCACTAGTGTCAAGTTGTACTGAAGGTGGAGAGTGAGCACTTTAATCTGTAATCAACGTCTCAATGAAACCAAGTGTCGCATGTAATGTCGCTGTAGGAGAAAGTGAACATTGACTTTCCTCACGTGCAGTGTTTGTTCCTCATCTTTTGTCTATATTATAACATGAATTTTTTAAAGGTTCTGCAATTGAGATTTTAAACATAATTTCACAGCAAACAGCTATTTGCTGTTTTCAGATTTAGCGTAATATAGTGGCATCCTGAATAGGGAATAAAGTCACACTTAGGATGTGTGTGTTGTCACCGGAGCTTCTCTGTTCTTTGTTTTGGCAGGCGGGCTGGCTGGGTGTGCCATTAGTGGATGTGAGTTAGCTTTTAAAAGCTTTTTAAGGGCTCCAACATGCCCTTTGAGATAGCAAAACAAGGCAGTTTACTTAAGGCAAAAATATCAATATTACAGAAGGACTTAATCGCTCTGTCTGAAAAAATTCCACAGGATTGAGGACATCGTTTAATGAGGGCTAATCCACGTCCTTCGCCTAATAAAAAGACTGATTTATGAGCACAATCTCACAATTCAGCCCTCGGACAAAGAGAACCCATCAGGTCTTATTTCGAGGCCTTGAAGTGAGAAGAATAAGGGGAGAAAACAGAAGAGGACAAACGTGCAATGCTTAAAAAACAGGCCGAATGTTGGAAAGCCATGTCTTCCTGTCAGATCTACCCACATGACACCCCGAGGTCTACTCACATTATCGTTGCTCCCCTTGTTGTCCTCGTATTTGCTCTCAATGTGGATGGAAAACTTGGGCAGGAAGGAGCACTGGAGGGGGTCGATAAGAGAAGATGGTGAGAAATCGATGTGCACGGCGACAGCTTTGTGAGATGACGGTGACACAGCTTAAGGTTTAAGAAGGTAAAAGATTCCTGTCGACTGATCCACAGGACGAGATGCGAGACCAACTGTGTGTCTCTACATCTGGGTTTTTACTGCCCAAACCAGATGAGCGATAACAATTATTCTCCCACTGTTTAGATTTACAACTTCAGCGCACACGCTCCCTTTCTACATCACCACACACACACACACGGTTACTTTATTGCCTTGAGCCATGGTGACTTTTGTGCATCGGCTCTTAAACACAACAGTCTGATTTAATTAAATCTTAACACCTCCGATCATTATACAACCGAAGAGTGGAATTCTGGTTACATAAGCAGTTGATGTACAAGCCGGTGTGTCTGAATGTGTGTTTATGCGTGGCACAGTGGAACAGAGACAACACGATGGATGACAGAGGGGCTGTAGGGCTTGATGCTGGGATTTCATGGTGGATTCATGCTGAATCCACTGGTGTGTGTGTGTGTGTGTGTGTGTGTGTGTAGACAGAAAAAAAAGGAGACAGAAGGATTGTATTGTGCTGTAATTACAGTGCGGTAGCTCAGCGCTGCCTGTCAGTCTTACTGACTTTGTGAGTCTTTGAGCGAGACATCAGGAAAAGTGTCTTGTGGCGTGCGAAGAGAATGAGCGCATGAACCTCGATCCGGAGAAGAGAATGTCAGTCACTTTTATTTGACATTATCATTGACTCTTTGTCATTCAGTGCCTTATTTCCATCTATTGCTGAGCATATCATAGGACCTTTGGATTCCTTTAATCTGTTATCATTACAAAAGTTGACCGATGATATATCAACTGTACATCTCATGCAAGCACTACTGCCCACCAAGTGCCTAAAGCCACATTTTGTGTCTCTGTGATGCTCGAGCTGGTTGCTGGATTTACACACAGCCTTGCTATGAGTCAAAAACTGAAGTCGGCGTGCTCACATGTCCACAGTGCCAAAGCTAACCAGCGGACGTTAAAGCCCCTGCAAACATTGTTGGCGTTTTAGCTAACCTCCTCTACTTTTTACAATCAGCAATCCTCTCCCTCCTCTCTACGTCACCACATGAATGCGCTGCGTTAATCAGCAGGCATAGCAGCAAGCGGGAAGATCCTGCTCTCTCTTCATTGAGTTGTCTGTCCTAATTGGACGAAGGGGGCAGGGACACCAGATAAATGTCTTTTCTTGTGTACTACATTAGGACACTCTATATTAGTGATTACTGTTAGAATATGTAGAGCTATTTAACACTTGCATTAATAACAATAAAGCACAACAGCTTTAAGCAGTTGGTTAGAAATCAGACCATCGAAATTTTGACCTGAATGATGGAGCTAGTTCTAAAGTCATATTATCGCTAAAGTGATTTTAATCCACCCTGAGGGGATGAAGTATGAATGGGTTTACCAAACTTGACGGCAATCTATCCAAAAGTCGTTTCACAAAGAGTCAAAAAACGTCAGCCTGCTGTTGGGGGAGTTTGCAGAGGACAATCTGTTCAGTAGTCAGCTGTGCAAATCGGAGTATGACATGACATTGTAACATGACTACCTACTTAGAATAACAAAGTGACTGTCATTGCCACTGCCAATCATTGTTTTCGTCTTTTGCATCATCGTCACCAACCCACCTTGGGCTAATCATAACAAATTGCTCCCAAGCTGAATCAGTCCCACGAGGCTGCGTGACTACACAAGCACCATCAACACAGGCTATGAATATTTGTTTAACCTATAAGTGGATCTCTGTCTCGTTAGAGGCTCTTATCAAAATCCCCATGATTGCTAAGTTGAGAATGCTGTGAGCTTTGTACAGCTACACCATTTTTCCAAGAAAGGGAGTCTCATTTTCAGAATGAGGTCAGAAAAAGTTACTTTCACATCAGTTGGTATGACCTTACTGAAACATCCAGATGCTCCATGTATCTGCGTGGTTTCAAGGGAAAAGATCAGCTGGCTGCTGACTTTATTGGTGCTTCATTGATGTTTCCTTGTTGCTTTAGACATAAGGTGGGCAGGCTAATGATCCTCCAGTGTCCCAGAGCCAATCATTAGTGCTTTCTCTCAGCGACAGTCAATTAAACAGTTATTTCTGTTGAGAGCTGTGGGGTCTCTTAATGGTTTTAAAGGGAAATTTGCTTGATTAGTTAGTATTGACAGGAGGATTGGTTCAGCAGGGCTGCAGGTGTCGCATCAGACAATTGGTGAAGAAAGATCTGGCCTGAATGTGAAGCTCTTGGAAGTCGATTTTGCATTTCCACCTTCAACTATGCTCACTTTAATTTCAGATGCATGCAGCTGAAATGAGATTCTTTCAGTGACAAGGTGCAGAGCTCAGATATCCTGAAGGAGCTTAGTGTAGAAAGGGTGCTCCTTTGCTTGAAAAAGAGTCAGCTGATCAGCATTCTGATCAGGATTCATTCTTGGCACCTCCTTGAAGAATTATTCCAGGCGTATCCAACTGGGAGGCGACCCCACAGCTGACATCACATAGACTACTTGGCCTAGGAAGACCTCAAGAATCGAAGAACATCAAGGTTATATTCCTTAGCTGGCTGCCACCATGACTGGCTGTGGTTACTGTTATTGACTGAGCACTGTATGTACAACAGGATGTAATCATAGAGTTTGAAGGGGAAAACAAAACAAAATCCAAAGAATAAAACATTCTGTAGGATTTAATGGGCGGGGATTTAAATGTCACTGTGGCAAATGTTCAATTCCGAGACAAGATGTTGTTTCTGTTGAATTAGACTTCATGGGCTGTGAGCACAATCTGATGAATGAAGGTCAGAACACATTTTTGCATAATGTCACCAACATGTGTCTCTCGCTCTGTCACACACACAAACACACACATAAATAATGAAACAATATTTTGACAATGATGATGGTGCAGGCATTCTGTTACAAGACAAACATGCAAGGCAGTTGTATCACAATATTAAACAAATACATCCTTTTAAAATGGCAGTCATCAATTACATATTGGTAATCTGATACCACTATTCATGCAATAATGTGTTTAATGTGACTTAAATCTAATATTTCTTTTATGAAGAGCCAAACTAATCAAAAGAAGGAAACAGCTAATGGCTTGTTTATTGCAACAGATTGGTTCATGATACACTGATGCACAGCTAATACAGATACAGATGTGCGCAGTGTGACAGATGGTGCAGCAGGACATCCTTATGTCACAGTTCAAGAGACCATGAATTCCTGTCAGAGACAGGATTCACCCTCCTGTTGTAGCAGCTCTCAGGAAGTGTGTATCTACTCTCACCATAACCTCTACCACAAAGATTTACATGATCAAGTGTTTCGTTGCACACGTACAGAAACTACTCACCGTGTACTCTAACCATTTTCCCAGCAGAGGCCATCAGTACAACGAACAGAAATAGGAGATGTGAGATGGGGGGAGGACAGGCAGAAGACGACGAGGGAATGTGTGAGAGAGACAAGAAGAGAATTGAGAAAAAAAACAATTTAGTTCAAAATGGAGACAGGACCATTAAGCTTCAGCAATGGCAATTCAATCTCACAGAAAGCACATGGGAGGAGACTATTCTCTTATGACACATTCTGATTGTGTGCATCTGTGTGACAGTGATTGTTTTTCACATGCGCATGGTCCCACTAAGGGAAAGTTTGGTCAGATGTGTTTGTCATACGCATGCATACGATACCGGCAGACTTTTTTTTTTACCATTGCATAGTCACCGCCATTAACCGATAAATGGTGAAACTGATTAATGGTTAACTGTTGACATCCCTATGTCATACTATTGTAACAGCTGTGACATTTCATCTTAAACCTACGTAGCATGAAATAAAGACACAACCAACCACAGCTAATTCCCATTTCCGCACAACATCCACGCAGGAGATGCTTTTCAATTTCAGGCCGTATATTTTCTGTAGAAAGGCATGAAGGGAGTTTTTCAGCCAGACACAGAGAGGCTCCACAGAGGGTCCTCAATCCCAAAGGGGAATTATCAAGACCACCAGCCCCACTATCAGATTTCCTTCTTGTAAACAATGAATTCTGGCTGCCTGACCATACAGTATATGCAGAAGATTGCCTGAGATGGTTCAGGTACGCAAAAATATTCTCTCTCAGGTGGTTAGTAAGAGAGGACATAATGGACGATGTGGATGAGAAATTGGGGCCAAATACTGCAGACAGGGTATAAGCATTAGTGTTTATGTATTATCTATAGCTAAGTTATCTTAATTTCAGAATATATTGCATCTTGTAGCATTTTGGATTCATTTCAGTACCGATTACTATAAGATAATGCAAATGCATGCAGATAAGTCTTGTCATTGTTTTTGTTGGAACCAAATTTATTTTTAGGTCATTGCGTAATAAGGGACAAAGAGTGATTTTTGTTTTGGCGGCAGGTCGGTAAAGAGAACCGTCTGAAGTCTGAGTTTGGAAAAGGGAACTCAGTTCAGAGAAGTGTGTGCCTACCAGTTGTAAAAAGTTGTGAAGCAGTTCTGCTTTTGCGGAATCTTTGTCACGCTTTCAAAAGTCTCTGACAGACTGTATGATGGCACTCTAGATGAAACAGCAACCTCTCTACACGACATAGTTAGGATGACTGAAGAAAAACAAAACAGCTATCTGACACATTCACAAACAGAAACAGCATGTTCGTGTCAAGTTTGTTGTGGAACTTTCAAACCTTGAGGATATTTTATCCTGGCAGTGCCAGACGATAAAAAAAACACCACTTAATGTGTCAGGTGTATTCAGTGTGCCATGATAACACATCAAGAGCTGCAGATAACAGGTTCAGTCCCATCTTATGTAACACATCACCCAGACTTTTCACGCTGTGAGTGGTGTTGCATAACATGAGTGGTACACTTAATAAGAAGCTGTTATGCGCGGGGTTCTGTCCGGACTTAAGTTGCCGCTGTAGTAACTGTGAGAATCACAGTGTTCATTTGAAAGGAGACATGTGATGCTTGTTTTCAGGTTCATAATTTAATTTTGGATTACTACTTGAATAGTAACATGCTTTAATGCTCAAAAACACATTATTTTTCTCTGACTGTCTGGTGCAGCAGCATTATATTCCCCCTCTGTCTGAAACGCCCCTGTCACTTTAAAGTCCCCACTCCTAAATACCCAGTCTCCTCTGATTGGTCAGCTCATACATGCCTGATCCAGCACAGCTGACAACAATAGAGCACCCATCCTGAATCAAATTATCAAACAACCTGTTAGGCAAAACGTATCCAACTATGTGACACGGTGATGTAGTGTGATGTCACAAAGTCACAGAATTAAAGGCAGGGCTACTGAAGAGGCATTTCAGGAACAGTGTTTCCTGTGGGAGAGAGGGGCTTCTGTCGGTGTGGACTGTGACTTATTCAACATTCAAGATCTTTTATATGCACAAAAACCTACATAAATCACTGACGGAAAGGAAAAAAAAGAAAATGCATAATAGGTCTCCTTTAAATGTTCCAGCAGCAAAGAGTGATGCAAATTATCTTCCAGTAAAAACTGCCTGCCCTTTTTACCATCCCTCGGTCCCTCCTTCCCCTCTACTCATTATGGACCTTTATTGACAGAATATTGCTTCCATGTGCTGTTGCCCTCCAAATGATCCAATATAATTGCAGGTGAACTGAGCAATGTTTATAGAAGGCTGCAGAAAATAGGAGTCTGAAACCATGCTATTACAGAGGGGGATCCTTCTCTAAAGAGACAGTGGTGTTCTACTATTTGCTACATAATATAATGTTTTGTAAGTAGTTAAAGGGGGCCGAGTGAAAACACATACATGAATACTTATTTACTTAATTAAAGCATTACCTGTGATAGTGTACGGGTAATAGTTCCAAGCCTTCTCTGTGACGTAGAAGATTTTAGGGACCACCGCTCTGGCCCAACTGGGCAGCTTGCTGAAACACAGAGAGAGTGGACTGATTTGTAAAGTTAAAGAGAAGAAGCAGAAGAACAGGCAGAAAAGTTAGAGGACAGATGGGACAAATGGCTGATGCACAGTCGAAGTAATCCCTAACGTTTTTGTTTTTTTTCTGACCACCCACAAAAGGCAATGACAAGCATCCAACTGCGTGGAGCCATAATGGACGCCATTCAAGGCAGCCATGATGGCCCCTAGGGAAGTTGATTACACTGATTACACCCTGCACCCTGCAGTGGATCTTGCAGCGTGATAGATGCAGAGAGGGACACGGAGGGTGGAAAATACAGAGAACTGGTTATTACTCAGCACAAATGGATTCTAAATTCTGGCAGTTGCAGCCAAGAGGCCGAGCACCTTATTGGGCGTCCAATCAAAATGTAAATGATTACTGAGGAAAGGGAACAACTTAGGCCAAAGCTTGGTTAGCTGGAGGGAAAATGGCCAAGCCACAGATCTGAGGGACACGCATTTTTACAAGGAGAAAAACTACGACTTTCCTTTTAATACTTTGATACTTTTAATAATAGAACAATAATTCCAGATGATTGGAAACAGAGAGAATAAGTTACTAGAGATTAATCTTTGATCCAGATTTCTGCAAACTGATTATCAGCCAACCAAGCACGGTAAATAGCACAGTAATTGGACACAAAGCCATCATTATGTTGCAGCAAATTTCACTTTTAGGATAATTCCCTTTTAAACCAGCCATTGATTAATTTCGCTCGCATATCATCACCCTCTTCCCGTCTTATTCTGTGTCTGCCAGCTGGAACTGAATATGGACATTACACTGAGAGTCAGTACGGACCACTGGGACCTGAGACAGACGCTCCCCTCTGGTCTCTCTCCAGTAGACTGTCATACAGCCAGGGGAGAGTCCACACACGGCCGACTGGTCACATGTCCTCACACTGCCTGAAATACAGACTGCAGCTATAACACGGCAACAGGTGGTTTGTGGGTGGAGAGGCAGGCACTCCGACAGCGACTGCTTAAATTATCTGTCACTTAAACTGACCTCATCTGCCCACACACATGCAGGCACTAAACCTTCCTCTCCTCCAAGTTTGTCAATGACACTTTACATTTCCCAAAGGCCCTCTTTTACTTGTCACTTCTGACCACAGGACCTCGCCCTATCTCTGCCTCTCACGTTCTCCATGTGGCTCTCTCTTTCGTCTCATTGTCTCGCTTTTGGGAAGGAGCGCCCCAGTTGTCTTTGACAGTCGTTGATTGTATCTTATCAGTCATCTTATCACACCAGAAGAGGACGTGTAAACCAAATTTTGCAGAGATACTGTGAAACAAATGGGCATAATCGCTCTTCAGTTTGAGCTCAAGAAATGATTCAAAAGGAGTGAAACCTCATTTCAGCAGGTGAATCATTTCAGGGGCCTCATTTCCACATCAGATTTCATTTTGATCCTAAGAATGATTTGGGCAGAAAACCATGTGTTAGTAGTTATTCACTAGACCTAACTTTGATGTGGTAATGATCTCATCTCTACGCTGGGGGTGCCAAACCATGAAACGTGATCACATCATGCAAAAACTGTTTATAATTCTGGATTAAAGACCATTTTTAACTAAAAAAATTAAAAGCATAATTATTATAATTATTGAAACAATTTTTTTTCTTTTTTTTCACTCAAAATATCGGATTGGCCATGTTAAACCCTACAATGGTCCAACTTTGGCTGACACTTGATGCAAGCGATTTTCCTGCTGGTTAAGAAGAGGATATTGAAGTTTGAGATGCATATGTCTGTCTTGTGGTGATTCTTGCATGAGCTTCATAAACAATGCGATTTCCAAACTAATATTCAGTCCACTGAAAACGTGCACCTTCTCTATCAAAATTGATTATCTCTGAGGCCACAGAGTTTGGATTCCCAGACTCCAAAAGGGAGATCTCTCAGCGGCCCCGGGTTCGAGTCCTGGCCTGGGGCCCCTTGCTGCGTGTCACTCCACCTCTCTCGCAACCTGTTTCCTGTGGAAACAACGCAGTGGGTTCAGTCAGCTTGAACTTCAAGTCTGTGTTGCCCGGCAGGACTTAAGTGTGAAGTGAAACCCTCCGTTCATTGACGCCTTCGTATCCACGTGTCCTGCCTTGGTTCAGCTGTCCATGTCAGCATGTTCTCCAGAGAGTGCACCGCAGCCGACCCCGTGCTCCGATCTGTCCATGGAAATCAATACTTTCAAATTACATTACTTTGATAAGAGTTGGCTGAATTGATGGATTTGTGCTCCTGGTGTGGATTTATTGAACCCATTGACCGGGCGATGATATGCCTGCAGTATATGACTGGCCATGAGCTAACTGAATTATTGCTGTAGAAGTAAGCCATGCACTGACTTATGCACATAAAACAGCTGAGATAAAGAAAAGTAAATTGAAAAGAGAACCACAATCATTTGAAAAGAGAACCAGTGAATAATTCGTATGCTCAAGACGTCTGAAGATGGTGGAGTGCACTCGGTTTTACATGATGCTATTAGACTGATAGATTGTCCAGTTTTACCGAATAAAGTGGCCACCGAGTGTGTGGAATAACAACAATAAATCCCTGAAGTTAACTTACTTAACTTACTGCTTTAAAAATCTTCTCCAGCTCATCCATCCTCTTTGTCTATCTCAGCCTTCGCAATCGTTACACATTTAATAAGGGAATCAATAAGCTGCTGGACCAGGCTCTCACCTGGCTTCACCTCATCGCTGTTCACGATGAAAAGGTCGAGTGTCCATCATATCTTTGTGCTAATTCGCACAGCATTTTGTTTCCGCCGCACGGATACAAATGTTGCCGGCGTGTGTTGCATGAGTGCATTTGCAAATGAGGGTGAGACCGCACTTCAGACTGCACGCTGCTGCTAATTTAATTGTCATCTACATAGAGGAGAACGCACACAAAAGAAAATCATAAACTCAATTTCATGCTTATCAAGTTTATAAAAGCTCAAGGCCAGTCTGAGCTGAATAATAGGCTTGGGGAGATGAAAGCAGACACCTGACTGTATTTTTACTGAAACCTGAACCTTTACCTGGAACACAAAGCTTGACGACATCTGAAATCTGCATTTGTTATAATCAGCATGACCGATACATTCTCAGCTGTTCATATTAATAAGAAAGCCTATAGATGATGACATGAGCGCATCATCTGACACCTTAACCTATGTCTAATCTTCATTTTACCACCGAGGATTGCAGGAACAATGAGTGTCAGTGACAGCTATGCAGCAAATCACATCATTTTTCCTTTGTTGGATCTCTCCTTGAAGCTTTACATTCAGCAGCCTGACAGTCAGCAGCAGTGACTCGTGACAGACTGCTGGGGATTATTAGAGTGAGATGAAATATAACAATAAAATAAAGTCTTCAGCTTTGATGTTTTGTTGAAGCTAGACAATGATAGACAGTTTTTTCCTTCTGGGATTGGAGTATGATATAAGACACACGTTCAAACCCAATGTAAATAATCAGCGTTGGGAAGTAACCACTTGCATGTAACTAGTTACATGCTAAATAATTACGTTTTATTAAAGGAGACATATTATGCTCATTTCAGGTTCATGGTTTTATTTTCATTGCTACTAGACATGCTTTGGCGCTCAAAGAACACATCAGTTTGCTCATGTTGTTCCCCCACGCTTTGGTTTAGGTCCTGTCTCTTAAAGTCCCCCCCTCCTAAATACCGAGTCTCCTCTGATTGGTCCACTCACACACGCCTGAGCCAGCACCGCAACAGAACAGCTGGTCTAAATCAATTCTTACAAGCCAAACTAGCTGCTAGGTATTAATTATGCAAATGTGTGGCATGGTGACGTTTTGTGATGACATGAAGTCACAGAACTAAAGGCAGGACTACTGATGAGGCGTTTCAGGAGCAGTGTCTTCTGTGAAACATCAATCAAAAAGGGATTAAAATATAAGTAACTTTACTTTGATGGCATAGTTAAAATAGTTCCATTATTTATTATGTTTTTATATACTTCATTAAACTGAACATTATGTAACAAGGCACTCACTTGTTGAGGTAGATTCGTTTCTCCGTGAACTGGCCTGATCCGTGCTCGGGGTCCTCATACGGCTCGTTCTGGACCACCTCCACACCTTCCCCACGTTCACTCTGCTCATGACTGTGTTTACTGATCATATACAGCTGGCCAATCCGGTACTGAAAGATAGCAGACAGAAGACAAACAAACACATGAAAGATCTCAATGTTAGATCAATTGTGCTTTTCAAACTAGGGTGACATTTGGGTGTAGACATATCAACATTGTTAGGGTACAGTTCGGAAACTCCAAATGGAAACAATACATGTACTCTTGCTCTTAACTCAACAGCAGACATAAAAATAAACACAGAGGGGAAAATACCAGGATTACCACTCTCGCTGCCTGACACCTTGGAAGCTGTTGGATTAGGAGCTGTCTGCAGCACAGTGACAAAGACCTCATATTGGGTCATGACCGGGCAGCACAACAATAGTAACAGCAGCACCAGTAGTCAGTTAAGTGACCCCATCCCACAGGCTCTTGTGACACATCAGTCAGCAGACACATCTTTCACTAGCTGTCACTGACTGACCCACTAGGCCCAATGACAATGTCACTTTTGGTGGCCCTGACAGGCCGGACTCGGGCGTCACTTGGAAACTATTTTCCATACATTCGGCAAACGACAAGCGCTGGAGGGAGGACAGAGATTTCCGACTGCTTGTAGGCCTATTTCCGGGCCTGAGGAAATCGATCCGGCACTGACGGTGACTTACGCCGCTCTGCTGGAATGCCAAGAGTTTATGTAGGACCCAACTGCCACACACACAAGCAGAGCTCCAACCAAGGATAGCTGCGTTAAGCTAACGGAAAAAATGGACAAGGACTTCCTAGGATTTTGACTTGTGACTCACTAAAAGCAAGGAATGGGGAGAACAGAAATGTGATAGCGACTAGTGCGGAGAAATAAGCAGAGCCGGTGTGCACCAGTAAACAAGCTGAGGGTGTAAGTTTCTTCTACCGCAACGTTATATTATTCCATCTGACGGGAGGGCAAGAGGCTGAGGCGGAGTACTCCCAGCTGGAATGTGGACAGCGGTGTGTTTCTGACTGAACAGCTGTTGGAGTCTGGCATAGTTTTTCCACTCACAGTGCAGACATAGTAGATGAGGAACCTGTATTCAAGTCGCACACAAACACACCTGACAGACATACAAAGCAAGAATGATTGTGCATACAATACACGTAGGACAAAATAATATTTTTGTTAGGCGGCTTCTTCTTATCAGCAATTCTGTGTTACTAGTGAATCAATTAATTACCTGAATGTGAAAGGGGTCACTCATACTAACATGTATTTAGTATTAACTGACAGTTATTAACTGACATGTTTTATGTCATTAAATAAGATGTGAAAAACATCTCTTAACCCCGTGTTAACCAGTGACCTCAATTCAGGCCTCGTACAAAAAACACATTCAAACTCGAGACCATCATGCGATCTCACCAGCCCCAACGGCCATCCACATGTTGCTGTTCTGACCCAGTACTCATTACTCTTTACAATATTATTGCCAAGTACACTGTCATACTGTGTCTACGCTGAAAAAATCTCTCCACAGACAGTCAGACATATGAAAACCAGCCATAACTCAAACAGATTTTGTGGTAGTTCCCACAACAATAGGTGTCTCCGAGATCAAATTCTGCCATGATCGCTCACAGACACACATAGAGACATGATGAAAACATCACCACCAGACGCTGAAAAGCCACTGACTCAGTGAAGAGGGAACTAGGAGTACATAAATGTTAACTCATTTCTGGGTTTTAGGACTTGTTTGTGCAGCACTCTATATGTTAATGTAGTGTTTACAGCTTGTTGTGCACCCAAGGGGCCAACAAAAATGTATTAATGCAGATTTAAACAATTAGGAAAACTGCTGTAGGCCTACAGATGGGTCACGTGTTGGGTTCAATGGCAGCATAATCAATGTCATCTGTGTGAAACTGCAGCAATATATGATATGTATGAAGAGATGTACAAGGAAAAAATACTAAGGCATGCCAAACACATTTTTTTTTCACTGTTTGCAAAAGGGAATTATGTATTTCCAGGTGAAGCGTCTGCCGTGATGAGTTTACATTATCTCATACAACCCTTGTGATGAGCGTCACAGTATTATTTTGATGAATATTTCAGAGGGTCTGTATGAAATGTGTCATCAGGGAGAGAGATGATGAGAGAGATTGAGAGTTGGGGGGAGAACATGACATCCAGACATCTAAAAGAGGGATCAATAATTACATTTCCAGAGATTCCTGTTTGGGCGAAAACAAAGATGAAGAGCATACATAAGTCTCCATGCGAGATGAAAAGCACCGAGGCAGCAGAGTGCCCACTCGAGAGGACCCCTGAGTGCCACTCTGATCACACTGATGGCTGGAAACATTAATGTATTAGCATTAAGCACCATCTTCCACATTTCCCTCGGCTCATTCAGGGTTCAGACATATTGTGTAAACATGCCAGCTGTTGTGATGTTCTGCCTGCCTGCCTGCCATTGTATTGCTGTCTCGTGTCTGCCTCGGAGATGATGAATGAGAGGCTGTTTTTATTGAAATCTTTGCTCTAATGATTCGCAGGGAAAAGTGGCCTTTGCTTACAATCAAGCGGCCATGAATAATCTCTTATTATCTCTCTTTCTCTCTAAGGACAAACAAGGCATTCAGCAGGATGGAGTGAAAAGATGCTGTTTCACAAACACGGGTGGAGTTTTTATCCTCTTTATTCAACTCGGCGTATTGTCAGCAGATATCTTGAAAATTGACTAATGGCGGAGCATCGTTACACATGAAGCTACTCTTAGTGCCGGTTATCACGGGGGTTCGAGAGCTAAAAGACTGCTTTGAATCGGTACACTGGCTGGGGCGCGCTGACCCAAGGAAAATAATGACATCTAAAAACTGCCTTGACTTTGCTTTCTTTGCTTCCTTCCCTACTGTTTTCACATCACTAATGCTACAGTATTATGCAGTGAAAGGTGCATATAGAAGGCTGCAATGAGTGTAACAGAGGACCGAGCGAGGTGGAGGACAGTAGCTCATTTCAGGTTTTAAAAAAACAAAAAAACAGAAATCTAAAGTAATAATTGGACATTTTGGGAAATGCACTCATTTGCTTTCAGGCAAAGAAATTAGATGCAAGGACTGATACAACTCTCATATCTGTCAAATAGAAAAGCAACAGCCTCAAACACTGGAAACCAGTCAGAGCCGATCTATCAAATCTCATCCTTTTCAAAAACGACAATTTGCTGTTACATCTCCAACACAAGATTTAGTCCAGCAGATAACACTGTCAAATGGCGATGTGACATTTTGATACTGTAGTTTTTTTTATGGATTAAACAAAGGCGATATAACATTTCATTTGGGAGCTTTAGAGGTGCCAGGCAGCTGCTTCTGTTCCTCTTGCTTCCTTATAGTCCTCATACATACGTACAGGATACAGAATATTCTACTATCGGATGGACAGTTATGATAATGGGGTCACGCTCGAGAAGATAACGTGGACCCTAGTGCAGGAAACAGCAGACAGGAGGATCAACTGGTGAAGTTTAAGTCAAGTGCGGAGGAACAGGCAGACACAACAGCAGGAGCAAATAACTCAACAAAGACTGGACCTAGATAGAAACTCAACTAATGAGGGGATGAGTTACAGGTGGAGAAAGAAGGAGCTGAAAGGCTAGCACGACCGTATGGTTGTGTTCCAATACTCATACTAACACACTATTCATTATTCTTTGCTGGCTATTCTGACCCACAGTCCTCTGCACAGCGGTAGATATGTCACATCGACTGAGTTGCTGAGAGGGCACAGACAGATGACAGCTCATTGACAGCTGCAGCGGCGGGGTAGTATATCCCGGCACGAAGCACATGCTGCAAGTGAAAGGTCTACGATTTGGAATGCAGCATAGGTAACAGAAGCTCACAAAGGAATTGATGTCTGAGATGAAGACGAGCACAAACCTTAATTATAATGAAATCATTCAAGCGAGCCCCCCGAAGCCCTGGCAAGCATAACTCCACCTGACCACAACTGTGCAAATTCCTAAAATTATAAAAGCTTTTGGTTTAACAAGCAGATACACATAATACAAATGTCACGACATCAGCTCGTCAGGGTAATGGCAGCAATTACATCAGAATGTAGTCCTCCATAAATACGAATGAATGACTCACATCCTCATCGTCGTAATATGAGCACGATTTCCCTGTGAAATGCAAAAAAAAAAAAAATCCCCCCAGAAACAACACTGACAACCTTAACAGCGAAGTGCTTTACAAGAAACATGCCAGCTTCCACATGAGACACAACTGAGCCGCCACAACTTAATATACCCATGAAATGTAAAATACAATTTCAAGATGAAAGCCTCAAGCCTTTGTGATCAAACTGTGTCTCTTTCTGCATCTCTGTTTCTCACACAACAGCAGGTGGCGGCGTGCTGTGGTCATTGTGCCGCAGCCAAGGAGTGTGTTCGTGTGAGTGTAAGATAAGAATCCTGACAGAGCCACACACACGCACACACACACACACACAAACACACACACACACACACACACACACATGCACGCACGCACGTAAGACAATACTGGACAAAATGCGAACATGTAATTAAATTCTGCCTCAGACACAGTAATTACTGCTGTGAGCGCTCGGTATTCTGGGCCAAATGACTGTGCTCCTGTTGAGATAAATGGCTCCCGTGTTTATACGTGCACTTCAGGACTGTGAGTGAGTAAATGACAGAGAGGGACTGAGATCTGTATGTGTGTGTATCTGCGTAGGCAGACCACACTTAACACACAAAGAGGATCAATAAAATATCGCATTATAGTCACAATCACTGTCTCAGTTCATTTGGCGATCATTACGTGCTTATTTATACTGCTTAGCAGTGATTTGATAGTTATTTCTTAAGATAAGAATTTATTTGTTTGTGAAATGCATCCATATTGTTATATCTCATCTACCCATATGGTGGACGAAATATTTCAACATTAGAGGGCGAACAGAGATATAAACACCCAGCCTCTCACAGCAGATGCACACAAACTGTGGCCAAATGAACGTTTTCAGAGACGGTCCTATACGCTGGCAAGGAAGGAGCTTAATTAGTTAAACCATATGCGAACAAACATATTCCAAACCTTGGCTCACAAATGCATTCAATTATGGAATGAATAACACTGTACCGGCAAACAAACCTTTTAAAAAAACATTCACCATGAGAGCTCTGTTGTTTACACTCAGTGATCACATCTTGTTCTCTTCTAAGTGCTGTATCATAGACAACTGGAAGTGTTTCAGTCTCTTGAAGACTTTTCGCTTCTTATCCAAGAGGCTTCTTCAGTTCTTAAATCTGTGGTGGTGTGTTCTTACAGAATCATTAAGGACACGTGTCAGCTCTGAGTTTCAGAATCGCCCAGGTGTGAATGTAGGTTAAATCACTCCTTTGAGGGCAACAATGTAAACACCTTGGCCAGAGAAGACAGATCTATGTCCAACTGGCACGGCTGTCTTTAAACAGACAGGGTGGCCTACGACATTACTTATCGCCCACTGACAATGCAGCACCGAGTCCCCTCCCCGGCCTAACAGCCATTCACACCTGGGCTCACCTTGCCCGAGCAACCCACATGAAGACCGGTCGGATCAACAACACACGAGTGTCCCTTACATATGGATGCAAAGACAGCGTGCATGTCTATAAACCCAGCTGCAAGAAGCAGACTCAATTTCTTCCGTCAGATGAAGAAAAACAACACTCACACATACAGCGACAGCTTGCATTGTGCCTTCAGGCAGTCTGAGAGAGGAACTTCCATCTACTTCTTCATCTCACAGACTTAATGAAACTCACCAGCCTCATGGTAAACAGAGAACAGCTAAATATCAAACATACAGATCACTGAACTCCATTAAAAATACAACCAGGAGGCCTGGTGGTGGGCGCAGAGGTGCAGGAGCTCTTATGCTGTTATAAATTACACTGTGCTGCAGGGCTGAGCTGTGTCAGGGCTGTTGAAGTCACACGGGATCTCTGCCATAAAAGGAACATGTAAACACTCATAGTTGAGACAGTCGAGTTTGGCTGACGTTGTGGCGGGCGAAGTAACAGAAAGAGTAGAGCCGGTGAGGTAGAAAAGGAGTGATAAGAGACGGAGCGGTGTGTGCATCTGATATGACAGGGAGGCAATCTGTGTTTTAGAAAACACAGACAGAAGACGCAGCAAATGTCATGGCTGAAATTATACAGAACGCTCTCCGGCAATTTAAAAAGAGTGTTAAAAAACAGGCAGTATCAGCGCAATAAAATCGAATCATAGATAGTTTTTATTGGATAGATCATCAGAACTGATGGCTCAACCAGCCATAAAAACCTGAAAAAGGTGACTCAGTTTTGTCAAACATGATGAAATTCAGCTCAATTCGAAACCAATACAATATCACCCATCTACAACTCCCCTGACTACTAGAATACGCTCAGTCCTTGTCTCTGTCCTAACGGTATTTCTCATGAGGTTACCTCACATTACAAAAAATCCTTCAGTCACCAGCTCCGACTTTTTATCACAAGGACTGAGCTACAACACACACATTACACACTGCTGTTTCAGCAGAAATGCTGTTGAGAACATACCGTATGACCGACTACAACTGCTCCATTTCAAGCAGATTCAGCACAATTTGAAGGTTGGTGTTAACTCCCTGTAATGGTTTTGTAGGCTCACGTGCCACAGCAGTGTTGGTCACATCGGTAAAGTAGGAGGATGGCAGCTGGCTGGCGAGGGGAAGCATGTTGTGGTGGCTTAACACCAGTAGACAATTGCCTTTACTAATTTCATGGCCTCAGTCAAAGAGTCCAGGAGCTAAGAGCGAGGGCACGTGACAGGTCTGAGAGTAGATGAGTTAGAGTTCTTCTGGAAGAACAGGAGGTTCAGTTTCCACCAAAGCGGCTCAGAGTATGCCTTTTGCATTTTGAATGGTGTACTTGCTCCCTCAAACTAAAAAGAAAGGTATTTTCTTGAGAACAATGCAACAGCAAGTCCACCTACACAAGATATACATTGTAGTATATATAGTAGTCATGTCCTCCAATGTACTTCAACAAAGCACCGAAAGTCTGATGACCCTTGGGTCATCTTTGACAGAAAATTTAATTGTAAATATAAACCTTTATTATAGGGTCATGTTGTGAACCCCAACCTGATTTTTCAGGGGGGGCTGCCACTCAACATGGCTAAGAACCCCTGCATTAGACGACCCAAATACATTTCCTGACATGTCAACAGTGTGTGACATGTCAGGAAATGTATGTGGGTCGTCTATCACTTGGTTGATGCACAGCCACAGTTTTATAGATCGGTCCATATAAGTTTTATACAACCAGGCTTTTGAAATAAGATTTCTGCCTCGCCTCAGTCCAGTGGAGGGGAATGGAATATAATTTACATTGCTCAAATGAACATCACTTGGTGAAAATTCACTTGCACTTTAGTAATGGAAATAAATAAAACATATTGTAGAAGCACTATTAGGGGCGGATTGAAGTGTGAGTGACAGCGGCCCTGATACGGACAGAGAGGTCACCTTAAAGACACCTGCCAGGAGGGGCGTAACTTATTCATCCTGATCGCTGCAGGTGGGGGGAGGGCGCCCGCCTGTTGTGCATCCTTCTCCACCCCTTTCTCGCTCACTTCCCCGCCACCCGTCTCTTCTCATCGCGCATCTCTGCAGTGTCCGAGGCCACTGAACCAAAGATTACATAACGTCAAGATCACTCACTACGGATCACTCCACTATGCATCATCTCTGCTCCCTGCCTGGCATCGCGCTGGGTGGCCGACTGAAGTGATGTGTTCATATGCATGCATGTAACAGGAGAGAACAAGGGTGAGGGGAGAGGTCTGGGGTTGAGGTAGAGGGGGAGCTGACGAGACGGAATGAGAGAGAGAGAGAGAGAGAAAGAGAGAAGAAGGCAATAGAAGACGCGCAGGAAGCCATTACATAAAAGGATTTGATTGAGGACAGCTGTCTCTCTTCTTTGCCCTCCCAACTACTCCTTTTCCTCTCCCCGTTTATATTATGCATGCCACTTTCTCCCCCAGCCTTTTCTCTGGTGACATTATTTGACTTTGCATTACTGACTCCTTTCCACTTCCTAGTTTTTTCTCATTTCCTCCCCTCTCTGTCGTTGCCTCTTGACTTCATGAGCCAGCTTTGAAAGCTTTGTTATGTCAGACAGTCTTCTGATCCTCTAGTGACTGAAAGCACTGCACACAACTCCTTCTTTCAACCCTTTCATAATACCTTTAACAATATGTCGCAACAACACATTAGACCTCGATTCAGCCGGGCGGGACAGCAGTATATAATCATGTTGCCTGATGATAAATGCCTGCAAAGTGAGACAATTGTTGTGTCTCAAATCAGGGTCTGCATCCTTCGAAGGACCTGGCCTTTGAGGTCTTCGAAGGCGAGTCCTTTGGAGAGACCGTGTTAACCGCGGCAACCGTTGTTAAATGGGACGGTCTAGCCTTTGGAGCATTTCCTGGTTGCGTCACCAGCTGTTTAACCCTTACGTCGCGATTTCTGCCGCCCAGGCCCGCGAAAGTGACGATCTACGCCACGCAATGTCGCCATTTTCTCTCTTTCTTTCTTCTTTTTCGGGTGTGCAAAGAATCATGGGATATGTGAGGCCACGAAGGATAGTAGCGGTGCATCCTCCAAAAAGACGGAAAAGAAGGCCGCATTTGTGGGCTGCATTTGGAGGAGCCTTCGAATTGGGACAGCCATTGCGCGGTGTTGTGATGTAATTGGCCTTCAAATGCTGCCTCCGAAGGATGCAGACCCTGAATTGAGACACAGCAAATGACATACTATTTGATCATGAACTATGTATGTGTTTACATGCAATTTAAGTCATGTCAGATGATTTGTCATGTGTCATATACAGTAATGGAGGAATTTGCTCTCAAGCGAAAGAAACACTCTTTGTCAAAGTAATATAACAGCTGTGGAGACTTCTAAGCCGCGGCTGTATGGATGGCAATTTATCTGTCAGGTGGTAAATCGGTCCAAGCATCATATCAGCAGCTACTTGATTGATTGCCAGGGTCCCTCCAGTAAACATTAGGTTGACATTTTTTGCTTTTAGTGGACGATCTCAACATCTACAGGATGCTTTTGCACCATATGTTATGCAGACATTCGTGGTTCTTAGACAATGCATTGTAATGGCTTTTCCTCTAGAGCCACTATGTGGTTCACATTCACGATTTCGAATGAATATCAGTATTTCACTACTAACACTTTTGATAATGTTAGGTTGGAGGAAATTACAGCTTGAGTCTACATCCAAACCTGGCTGTTAGAGATGTCGCTGTTGGGGAGATTTGGATTATCAAAGAAGCTAGTGAATCATCACAGTACATACAACTAGAAGGGTACCCAGTAAAACACATACTGTACCTGCAGCAATCGCCTTTATCTGCATCACTTTTTACTCATGCATAGAATCCCTGAGAAAATCTTGCAGTGCAAAAGACAGTGAGAAAAAGTTTCTGGATCTGTCACTTTATCAAAATCCGACCTAAAAGCTCTATCCTGACCCATCCTGAAACCTGTTCCGTAGTTTTTGTGTAATCCTACAGACAAACCAACCAACCAACAGACACAAGTGAAAACATACCCTCATTGGTGGAGTTCATACGCTCAGCAGAAACGTCACAATGCCATGTTTAACTATTCAGTATATTTTTAGGGGAACATTTACACCAAATCCAGCGGTGTGACGAAACACAGCAGTGGTTGTGTGGCGTAACGGGAGTATCACTCCATGACCCTGTGTGTGTCCTGTTGTGAGCCCCCCTGAAAACGACAACAATTTAGTCAATATATAAACATGTTGTCATCTTGACATATCTCTGCATAGCAAATCAACAGCCACATTTCTACCAGGAAGTGACTGTTAGCACAGTGCAACCATGATTCGGTCTATAGCACCACCATATAGTGCTAAGAAGCAAATGTTAGCATGCTAACCAGCTAGCCTTATCATAAACATATTAAATATTATAGCTCAGCATGTTAGCCTTCTCACCGTGAACAAGTTAGCATACTTATGATAGCATTTCGCTCAAAGCATCGCTGTGCCTAAGCACAGTCTAAAAAGGCCGCTGGCACAGCTGAAGGCTTGTTTATTCTAAACTACATGTTCAAAAAGCATCAGTATCTTTGGCCTTTTGATGTTTAACTGCTAACACCCCCCATGATGCTGGTTCACTTGATATACTGAGACCTTAAGTGCAGGGACTGCTAAACTGAGGAGTAGAGACTGTGGATCGATTTCTGTGTGATGTGAGAAAAGGATGAGATCAGAGATGCTCACTGAGAACTAGTCGGAGAGAACAGTCAGAGAGGGACACAAGCAGAGATAATTAAAAGTAAGTCGAACAACTTGAATGAATCTAATGAGTGCTGCCAAAGGATCTTCATCGAATGTTGATGCTGTTGATAGATCCTATCTGTTTCCTCATACAAGTCATACAGGTGTAGTGCACACACAAAAAAACATATCAAAAAGTGAAAGAGCAATTTAACTGGGAATGGAAACGTGTTTTACTTGGCCACCCAGACTGTTTAACATCACTCCCTGCAAAGTTTAATTGAAGTCAGTAAAGAGCAGAAGCAGGGTTGGATCAATCAACCTCCCTGTGGACGAAAAAGAAAGAAGCAAAACCCACAGCTGGATGCTACAGTGTGCTTCAGTAAATGCAGAACTTCAGATTTGTGATTGATGTCATCTGTGTCTCACATGTAATATGCACGTGTGGGCACACAAACAAACACTGCGTTACAACAGCTGCACTGATCCTGCAGACACTGCAACCAATTGCAACCTAAGAATGATTTGCTATACCTAAACACATGACAGTCGATTCTTCACATCTACTTTCTCGAAGAACGAAGCCTTAAGCAAGAAACAGGTGATTTTATTTCACAGGCCTTGTTCAATATCAGATTGACAAACAACCCTGCCTTCGTGTTACATAAGCTTTCTGTCCCCTCCGCTCCATTCTGGAGTGTTTTGGTGCAACTTCAATTTCTGGTTGCTTGGGGAAACCCATCTCATTTATTATGCATAGATAGAGAAAGAGCACAGTGTACTTCTTAGAGCCCTGCTGAGATACAGAGAGATGAGAAAAAAGAGCGAAGGATTGACCACAAATGTTATCAGGGTTTGATCTTGCATGAAATATCAGTCTCTCCATCTGCTTCTACTTCTACTAAAGCTGTGCATCCCCACTGCTGATGGAAAGGGCAAAGCAAATGCGGAACGTGGATGACAAAGCGATTGCAATAAGAGAAGCCTGTTCAGTTGGCTTCACGATGATTATCTGATCATCAGTGAAATACTCTGACCACACATCCTCATTAGATTGTGGCATTTTCCCTCTACTATGTGTTATGCCAACAGCTAAGAAATTTCTGGTTGTGCAACAATGCCTGTGACAAGGTCGAATATTGCCTCATTGTTGTCACCTGTTGGTGGTTTTCTTGCACTTGTGTGGTTCAGAGGCGCTGTGGAGAAGCTGGGCATAGTTTTCCGTATGGCCAGAGCAGCTACCTTTCACACACCTGCAGCACATTGGTGCAATCAGTGACATCTTACATACCCTGGTCTCCACTCTGCTCGCTGCCAGATTATTTTGCAGCTGGACGTGGTACAAGGTCTCTCTGTTAGCACTCGTCCCTACTAGAGCGTCTCATGTCTTTTGTTTAATCGCCATTCGTCTAACCTCAGTCTCCTCTCCTCACCGGCGAAGCCACCGGCCGGAGCCCTAGCCCTCCTCCACCACCAGTCTTCTCATCGTCTCCTCACCTTCGAACCATCTCCCTGTTTTGGTGGATGCTTTTGGGTCCAACAAAATTACAATCACAAATCACAACACTGTAGGTGTAGACATCATTAAAATTCTGTTGAGGAAGGCTAATTAGTTCATGTGGCTCACATCTAGCACGCGCAATTTAAAATAAAATGAAACAAAACAGCTGTGTCTCGCGGACGTCGTGGTTTTGTAACTAATCCTTCGCGAGGGTCTCATGCTGGAAGTGTTCTTTAATTTTAAAGATGCAATATATAAGAATTGGCCACCTGTGAAATGAAGTCTTAAAACAAACATGGGACAGTGTATTGTTTCAACAGAGTAACTAACTTCTGCTAACTGTAGCTTCTCTTAGCTAGTTAGCTTAGTTAGCCCTGCAGCTAGACTGGGAGCTAGGAGCACCGGGGGAGAGTTGGTGTTCACCTTAAGATCAAGATGGCCTGGGGCTATCTGATTAGCACGCTAACTTCAGTTGATACAAAACTGTTTTTTCTTCACATTAAGTTGACAAGTTATGTTTTCTTTAAATAAATAAAAAACATACTGCACCTTGAAACACTTTAATGGTTTTGTCATTTATTTTCTTCAAGTGTAAATTTGATCATTGATGTATTAAATATGACCATTTTAAATACAGACAGAGTCAAGGTTACAGTTTGATTTTGACAGCAACAACAGCCTCCCTTTGCAGTTTCAGAGTTGTATGGAGCAGATAGAAAGATGACTAGAACACAAACACAGTAGTGCAAAGTTGCACTCAGTATAAATATGCATTTAAGTCAAGCCAGTGAACTGGTTAGTCAGTTCAGTGTGACATAAAAGGAGTCCCAAACCATAACCCAATAATAACTATGATGAGAAGAACTGAATCAACACTTGCAATTGTCCACAATATTACTTCAGTGTCATATTCTGGCCAACAATACTGGGGTTGCTCCGACTGCTATGTCGAATCAGCTCCAGGGAGTTGTTCCACAGGAATCGACACTCGTCCTGTTAAAACGAGAAAAAGAACAAATATTTATCGCAGTGGCAAATGTAAAAAAAAACAGCTACATTTAATTACATTGATAATCAAATGATGTCACGTCTGATGTCTTCACCTTGGTATTGAGTGACGTACGCAGCAGACTTTCTCTTGTAGTAGATGAATCCAGAGGTCACAATGACAAAGCCAATCATCAGACCACACAGTCCCACAACTATTTTCATCTGTTCTGCAGCAGGAAGGGAGGGGTCTAAAAGCGTGGGGAAAAACATTATTTATACATCTGAAATATTCTTATCCTGCATGCAATTTGCATCACAGTGGCACACCAACCCCAGGTTTAGAGAGGGTGAAGTGTTCCACCATGCATGTCATTTTTCCATCCGTAGTCGGGTGGTGCTCCAGGTAGGAGTGAATCTGGTAGTACCAATCCCCGTCAGACATCGCTTCAGAAAAACTGACAGCTGAGGTCACTTCCTGGCCGTTGCGCAACCACGTCAGCCGAATTTGTTTCGGATAGAAGTTATAGGCACTGCACACAAGCACGGACGGGTGCTTCAGTGAGTTCAGCTTGACAGTGGGGGCAGCTGTAAAGTTAGCTGAAAAAAAAAGTTGATGTTTCATATTTTCTATTAGGAAAAAAACACAAGCACAGCATTTGAATCTAGATGGCACACGTTTTAATCGCATATCAAAGATGATTTATTGATTGATTGAAAGCAATCTCAAGAAAAAAAAATGGCTTACCTACATCTTGGATGTAGTCTTTTTTGTCTGTGCACAATATTTTCTTTTCAAACGCTCTCTGTAGTGCATCATATTGATCTGAGTTCCAAGCTTTTGCCACTTCGATTGAATAGTTTGTGAAGCCTGTCCAGTTCCCTCTTGTGCTGTTAAACTCCTTCATTACCTTCTTGTTGAAACGATCTGTAAGGATATACTCTATATCTTTCAAACCTGGACCCTTGAATGTACAACACGCTGAGGTTCGTGAATAATCTTTGTCTGTGAAAACTGTCATGAAAGGAAAAAAAAGTAACATCAAATCAATTTGTACAACACATATCACTTGAACTTCACTGATGCATTCGAGCATTAAAAGAAAAGCAACTCACCTGGACTGACAAGAGAGAACATCAGACAAAATAGGAGAATATGCATGTTTCCCTAGCTATGGGAACAAAGCTCGTCTGGTGTTCACAGATACTCGGAAATGAACGCAGGTTCACTGGCATGTCAACAATATGAAAGAATGTGCCCGCCCTCTTGCTTGGTTGAAACTCCCTCCTCCTTTGGTAGTTCCTTGTTTTAGGGATCGTTCAAGTGTCATCCAAAATAGAGTTAACACACACACAAACATCACGTGCAGAAAAAGACTGACACAAGTGAAACCTAAGTAAAAAAACAAACATAGATAATCAAAATGTTGGCTGGTTTAAACTGAAATTACATATTTTTTTCTGCAAAAAGGTCAATAATTTGCCTTTATTTTCACCAAGACTTACATTACAGTCTTGCAGCAAACTCTGGCTCCTTTGAAAACCCTTTATTGTCGTTGCACAAACCTTGATTACAATATGTGTCATACAGAAGTGAAACAACATTCAGTGAATTTACAATATACAAGTTATTCAGCTTCATTCATACATGTTACTTGTTTGTGTTTTTTTAAAGGTATCTTGGGAATGTTTGCTTGATAGCAGACAGTTGAGACAATGATCCAGGGTCGATCTGATCTCCATGCTGGATATGGTATACATGTGGACTGCTAGGCCTCCCGGATGTTCTGGTATTGGTTTCCTTTCACGAAAAAGAAAATTCCGGTAGCAACTCCAAGAAGTCCAAGACTCAGGCCAAGTCCACAAAAGAAATCTGGAGCGTTACTAATCTCATCTGTTTCAACATCTGGGGAGGACAGGAGAACATTTTATTCATTTGAAGTTAACACAAATCTGTAAAGGAGACGTATTATGCTCATTTTCAGGTTCGTTATTTTATTTTGGGTTACTACTAGAATAGGTTTACAATGCTTCAGTGCTATAAAAACACATCGGTTTTCTCATACTGTCCAGTGTTGCAGCACTGCATTTGCCCTCTGTCAGAAACGCTCTGTTTCAGCTCCTGTCTCTTTAAGGACCTCCCTCCTGAATACCCAATCTGCTCTGATTGGTCAGCTCACACTCACCTGACCCAGCACTGCTAACAACAACAGACCAGCTGTGCTTTATCAATTCTTGCATGCAAAAGTAGCCACTACTCATGATTATGCAAGTGTGTGACATCATGATGTAGTGTGATGTCACAAAGCCACATAATTAAAGGTGAGACTACTGGTGAAGTGTTTCAGGAGCAGTGTTTTCTGTGGGAGAGAGGAGCTTGTGATGGTGTGGACTTTGAACTTTGTAACTTTCAAGACCTTTTCCATGCATGAGAATCTTTAGAACACACTGAAGGAAATAAACAGATCAAAAAAGCATAATAGGTCTCCTTTTAATTATTTCAGAATTAATTCCTACATTTCTATCAGACAGAGAGAATACTAAAATATTACAAATCATTAAGCTTCTTTGTTCTCACCCCAAAACTTGGTCTGAGGCATCCTCAGTGACTCGTGTTCCACAGTGCAGCTGTAGGTGTCTCCCTGCTTCGGGACAAAGTTCAGGGTGGAGAAAACATAAAACGTCCCATCAGAATTGGGTAAGCACTTATAGAAAGGATCTTCCACCATTATTTCTTCGTCATTCTTGGTCCACTTAATGTTGATGGTAGGTGGGTAGAAATGGTTGATGAAGCAGATGAGAGTGTTCTCTTCCTCTGTTATCACGTCATCTCTGGGGTAGATCATCATTTCTGGTGCCTCTGGCAGATACAATAACACATCAATTAATGTGCTCTGAATTTTGTTCAATTGATATAGTATCTTTGACACAAGTACCGATACATCGACATGTTGAGTATCGCTCACCTTTAGGCCTCTCTTTCGCTGACTTGTCTGGTTACCATCTCAGTAAATTACTTTTGCATATAGATCTGTAATATACTGCATATTGATAAGCCCAAGAAACATGGAGGAATTCGGCCAGTCTGCTTTCCCAAACTAGATCCCCTTTTTAAAGTCTGCATAGTAGAGTTCGTCACCGTCCAGTGTCAAAGTGAGTTGAGTATCGCTTGATTCAAAGCATCCATAGGTGTGACAAAATTCATAACTTCCTGGGAAAATGAAACGATCCATTCATCAATTCAGTGACAACACAATCATTAAAAGATCGACAAATAAACTCATGCATGTGTCAATTTCGTTACTGTTTTAGATGCAAAAGAAAGCCGTACTTACTTTGTGCATAGATGCACACTGCTGCTGAGAAAATAAGAAGAGTTTGGAAGTACATCTTGTTCAGTCTGCATGTATAAAGTGAGCTGTCACTTCTCTTGGTTTTCAGAGATAAAGATTAGACTCTTCAAGCCTGACTGTGTTCAACGCAACCTTTCCTCATGCCTAAAGAAATGATATCAGTCAATCACATCAGTCTAAAGAAAACATGTGATGCTTTTGCTTGTTTACTTCCTCATGCTTTGTCATCTCTTCACATCCTCATAGTTTTACACTTCCTCTGTTTGGTAGATTGATAAATCAGAGCAGTTTCCTCCTTTAGAACAGAGGAAAGTCCCATGAAGATCCGATTTCATATTTTTGCATGTTCCTTTTTTCTATTTGTTTTAAAAATCATCCAAAATTGATCGATTGAGTTACTAAACTTAATATACTATGGCCCACCTAATGTAAGATAGACAAATGATGATAAATATGAAGATTCATAATGCCAGTTGATCCGAGCAGCAGTTGAACAATTCATCGCACAACACCTGCAATAAGTTTTATTTATGTCTGTTAAGATCAGAGTGAAAGTAAAGGCAGATGTTTCTGTGAGTGTAAAATTGTAATACAGCATACACTAATCTCTAATCATCTCGCACTCCTCATTTGCTAAAGCGAGACTGGGAATTGTATTGGACTGAGAGAAATGCCAACGTCTGGACTGCTCTCACGGAGAGGACACCACAAAGGTGCTTCCCTTCACATCTGGAGATTGACAGGGGTGGCTATGGCACAGGAGGTAGGGCTGAACGACCACCGATCAGACAGTCGGTGGTTTGATCCCCGGCTCCGGCTGCATGTCAAAGCAACCTTGGGCAACATACTGAACCCCAAATTGCTCCCGATGGTTGTTCCATCTGTGTGTTAGGTGATGTCTGAATGGCTGAGCACAGAAATATCGGTTTCTCCAGAAAGGAAACGCGATGAGCAGGTCGGCACCCTGCATAGCACCCCCATGTACTCTTTCCACAAAGGTTTTAGAAAACCATTCTCTTTAAGATCATCTGTGATGTACTGAAGATGTTGTCAAAACCTAATGATCCTTACATTCAAGTAAAACCAATCACCAAATGTGGATATGTGCGATGTTTTCTCAGCACCTAAGTAAACAACCTACACAGTCTGCAGTGTTCTTGCAGAGAGCAGAAAGCTAATATAGCACAGTGTCATGACTTTGCTGCTTCTTCCAATCTAGCAGCTGACCAACAGACCTGAGAACAAAGGGTAGCTGCTGGCACAAGACCAAAGCAGCTAATGCGGGGTGTTTCAGGGCTCTCTGTTGGAAGCGACCTCTGTGTCAAATGAAGGGCGCAGAGGGAGCTGCTCATGTCACACCGAGGACATAACGATAATGTAAACTGTCGATCAGATTCACTGCGTTTGAAAAGTCAGCTGAAGCGGAGGAAGGCCAACATGAATGAAATCGAGAGAATCACGGGGACACGGATACAAATACAGTAGTAGGCTAACATCAAGACAGCTGCAGCAAGTTTTAGAGCACCCTCTCACACACACACACACACACTCACACACACAGCCAGACTCACATGATCTCACAGGCAGTCAGCCAATGATAATTTACTGAGAGCATACATGACCTCTGTGCCAACAATAGCTGTCGCACAAGAATAGTGTAAGCCGATGAAAATGCCTCCAACGCATTCAGACAAGAGCTACAAGTGTGTGTGTGTGTGAATACAGGACAGACCTAAAATCCACCTTATATGCACAGAACGGTCTGGACGTCTCATGTCTTATGTTTATCTAATGAAAAATTCAAGTCAGATATTGTGGTGAGAGTGAAGACGATGAAGACGAAGACGAAGTCACATCGCTGCAATGAAACAGCAATGTGGAGAGCGGAGAATAACTCACTGGCGCTCTGTTGACAAGAGCAACAGACGCCGCAGAGGGAGAGAGACGAGGATCCATGCTGCTGGCCACCTGCACCCGTGGCACTAACTAGCTGCCCAGGAACGTTGAGTCAGACAAACCAGGCAGGAACAAATGCCCAAGAAGAAAATATTGTGACAAGTATTTGTGGCGTTACAATGTGGAGGCCGCTAGAATCTCCTCATGCTCCACAAGATGAGAGATTTTTCGAGTTGGTGGTTTGAAAATGTTTTTTTTTTTGCCATTCAAAATCTTCTCCAAATGGAACTCTTGGTGAACACGAGTCAAGTCAAAGACGTTCTCCTCGGAAGATTTTCTTCTCTCTATCGTCGCTTGCACCCTCTGCCAATTTTCGGATGAGTGATTCATCTTTATCACATCTCTGATTAGCTGACATTTGCTAGTTCATGGAGATAAACACAAGGGGTGCTTTTTGTTTCAGCAGGAGTCAACACTTGCCTTCTGTTGCTTCACTGCAAAAAAACACAGGGGATAAAAGGCCCTTACACACTGGGGACATGATGAAAAAACCACACTGCGAATGTGAAATATTAGTCCGTGAATATCTCTTATCCTCAATAAAAGTTTACTTTTAGTTTAGTTTTGTGATTTCGCATTTTATGTTGATAGCCTCTCCTTAATGTTTAACTCTCCATTTCCTGTCTTTGTCTTTTTCCTGTCTTACCCTTTTTCTGTGTGTACCGGTGTTTCATTTGGTAATTCACCAAATGTTTAAGCCTGCATTTTTCTTTTGTTTTCTCTATTACTCTATTGCTTCTCACGTTCTCTTACGTTAATAAAGCTTACCTTTAGTTTGCCCACTTGCCGGTCTCTGTGTCTTGCATTTGGGTCCTTGTTTTTTTTTATTGCTGAAGAGATTACACAACAGACAGATTTTCAGATCTTTCAAACCATAGTAAGAACCATTAAAGGTGCGTGAATATTTTAATCAAAACACCTTAATGTGAGATGACAAATGATGTTAATAACTGTGTGGCCCTCAGCGAACTCTCTTCCTCTGTTGTTTCTCAAGAATACGAAACGGGCGAGTAGGTCAATTGGTTGCAAATCTCAACACATGCACAAACCTTGACACAATCATGTAGAGGAGACCAGTCTATCATCAAAGAGATTTCCAATCAGTCACGAGCTGCTGATGTTCCTATAGCAACCAGGGACACTTGTACCAGCTATTCTAGTATGCACACGGTGTATCTGTGCATACACCCACACGCTGTAGATTGCTACGGACAAATATTTTTGTGTGTGTGTGTGTGTGTGTCATATGGTCACTAAACTACACTCTTGATTTGCTGTTTCTACTCTGCGCGCTTCACAACGTCTGCTGGGCCTTTTCACAGTGAAGCAGCCCTGTGACTGCTGGAAAGGTTAATGGCACATGCAGAGCGCGCGAGCTGTACATTTCACATGTTGCTGTAGCTGCATCTTAGTGATGACCAGGTCGGGAGCTGATTGGCTCTATACCAGTAGGGGAATATAGAGTGAATGTCTCCCAATTAGCCTTTGAAACCTTTTGAAAGGATCAGAAGATAATTATTCAGCTCATTGGCTGAATTGGTTGAATCTCTCGCTTTGATTTGATAAAGGAACCTTTATTGGTGGCGCATGCACTTGTTCACCCGCACGCCATAATAAGAGTGATTCAGTGATTAGCATCTGCAAGTGTGTGAATTTGTGTGACGGCAGAGAATAATGAGCAAATGCATTTATATCTACACAATTTCCTTTGTGTTGTGCTGGAATTATTGTTTCTCTGGACAGCGGGTAAGGTAACAAATGGGGTTGTGTGTGGATACCTTTGTGTGTGCGTGTGTGTTTCTTGCACAGACTGGGCGTATAACGCACTTGTCAACTACAGTAAGAAGCAGTTTAGCGAACCGCAATGTAAAGAAAGTGAAGAAATCGAGAAAATGTGTCACATCTGTGAAACGAACATTTAAAGAATTTGGACCTATCAATATAAATAGAACTAGATCGGCAACAATATTTAGGTGCCTTGAAGAGCAATTTAATTTCCGATGTCCTACGAGAGGACCACTTGTGGCAGTTCTAATATGCTGAATTATACCAAACTCTGAAGCGCGACAAAAGCGGCAAGCGGGACATCTGTTAACAGGGCTAATTATCCTATGTTTCAGACAGGCTGTCCTCATCAGGTCAATTACCATATGGGCTGACTGTCTAAGCAGCTTATTATGAGCAATGTTTAAGTTCCTTGTAAGGCAGAGACTTCTTGTGGATGTAGAAAAATGTAACGGTAGCAAAGGAGGAAGTCAGGCGAAGTAGCACTGGACCTTTACCTGGGCTTCTGTTCGTGCCCAGTTTGACAGCAAGAGTCAACAGCGCTATTTTAATTTACTATATAGTTAACGTATCAAACTGTCAGCCTACGGTAAGCATCTGATACACCTGCCACTGGTAAGCTGCCAGGGTCATGGTGTTTTGGTACTCTTACATCCAATTCTTTCATTGACTACAGTTAGATCCCAGCTTGACAGAAATGATCAATCAATCAATCAGGGAATTGATTGAATATAGATAAATAGACTGATACTATCATTGGTATATAATCAAAAATCTTCCCAACCCTTCTCCTGTTTTAACATCTTGTTAAACATGGTTCTTGAAGTTGCATCATGAATATAGCAGATGACCGATTCACTCCCCATTATCGCATTAGCGTGTGTGATCGCACACAGTCCATCACCTGATGCATTCTGATCACATTATACTGACATGTCCAGCTGCTCCCCTCTCACGCTGCATCTTTCCTTACACCTGTCCCATAACTCATTCACAAAGTGTCAGCACAGTTTCTATTCTCAGTGGCAATTGTTCGTCCTTGTTTAGACAGCATGTTGACAGTAAGTGAGGTTTAGGGGAACAGGAAGAGAGGAGGTGGGGTACGAGGCAAGTAAGAGTTTCCTGTCCTGATAAAGTGAATTAAAACTGCTTGGAGCGCAGCCTGCTTGGTGGCACAGACAGGAACTTTCTCAGGCTCGTTCATGCTACAAGTATTCAAAAAAAGAGATAGACTTTGTCCATCTCTAAAAACTCAGGTTACATCAATTTGCTTTTTCATATAATTTCAAATTCCAGCTATTTACACAAGCAGTTTATCAGGTACAAATCTATGGTAATGCTGAAAAGATTTGTTGTGACAGTGTCTGACTGGCACGTCCGAATCTTTAGTTACAATACAATTTACCATTGACTCAATCGTATTTAACGAAATAATCCATAATATTATTTATTTTATTTTTTTTGGTCAAGAAGAAGTTGACATCTTCTTTAATGAAATATTCATCATTTTGTTCTTTTTGAACTGTTTCTTCGTGTATGTACATGAATATTTGACAGACCTTTGAATATAACCACCACCAACCGCAACCTCAATATTAGAACACATGATTGAATTAACAGCTCTATAACAAAATGGACATTATAGGTATTGTAAAAGCAAACTATGGCGTCTATACAATGTATTTTTATTCATGGCTGGGAATGGTAGCTGGGATATTAGGACACTTCTAGTACAATGACTGTGTCTTTTGCCTGTGAACTTATCTGTATCTGCATTTTCTTGCTGGCTTTTTCTTTTCAATGCATTCCCTCCCAACTCGACCTTTAAACCAACACGATCAGTCAACTATTATATTTCCTTCCCACACCAACGCAATGGCATTGAATACACACTTCGCATCGCTCCACAGCCTGTGGAAGGTTCTCAGTCATATACTGTAGGTCATGGTATATCTCAGCGCTAAATGAAGGCTGAAGGATTTTCTCTTGAGGACGTTTCCCTTTTCATCAGAAAGGCTTCTTTCCTTCTAGCAGACTGACGGGGAGTGGATTGCCAGGGAGTCCTCCATGGATGTCTCCATTAATTATTAAAGTCTTCCGACACTACACTGGGATTTAATTGTTCCGATCCCAACATTTTATTATTCTGTTTCAAGACGAGGACCTTTCTGCTTTTGTTGGATGAATATGAAAACAACATGGAGAGGGGGAGCAGAACTGTGGAGTCCACAATGTATGATATTACCTATATGTACTGTAAAGACTGCGTCATTATAAACAGTGGGGTTTTGCGATGCCGCGATGTAGCAGCACCAATATAGACCAATCAGCTGTCAAACATTTGATACTGACATGCGCAGCAGGACCTAGGTGTTAATTAGGTGGTCGAGACCCGCCGAGACAACCTGCGTTTCACACACCAGTCTTCCAAGCTTTCCCCCCTCAGTTTTCAACAGACGCAGCTTATTCCAGTAATAAGACTAATCAGCCTCGTTAAGGCTTTAAGCAGCTTTGGGATCTCCAACATCTCCTAATCAAAAAGATAAAAGCAGAGATGAAGTGTCAGCCTCAGTGGAGCCTTACAAAAAAAAAAAAACCTCTCTGGTGCTCCTAACAGAGATGGAATAACGACACCTCATCTGGTTTAAGCAATTCAGACATCGTATTTGAGCGTTCCTGTTTACCTCAGGCTATGTCTGTATTCCCAGTAGGGCTGCACAAAATGGTACAAAAAAAAACCCCTCTGTAATTATTGTGACAGATATTTAGATTGCGATGTGATTCATGAACAGTGGGAAGGACCATTTTTGCATCAGAATTTTCATTTACGCTGTAAAACTATCGAAATCGTGATGATGTGACGGTTGTTAGGGTCTGCACCAAACAAAAGGGTTTTTTTTTTTCTGCAGGGCTTCAGTGTGATGCTGTTTTGTGACATTTATCAAAACAGCAGCTCCTGTGATTTGGATATTGCCTTTCGATAACATGCAACGCAACAACGTACAACTTCTAGTAATGTGTAGTCTTCACAGGAATTGACATTCTTGTTTATGAGGGAATTATAGAGATGTCGTGAACTGATCTAAGTGAGCAGAGCGGATCTGAGTTCAGATATCCTCACTTTGCCTTTGTTTCAGCAGCATTCTGCTGGTGCACACAAGACACTAAATAATATATCAATGAGGCTGCTATTCTCTGGACTTAAAGCATTGTACCTGGCTTCTGAGCAAGAGTCAGTACAACGTGTGTTTGTGTGTGGGACAAGGGTGTGTATATATATGTGTGCGAGGGACCATTAAAAATGTGCCACTGCTTTTTTCCTAACCCCACAGGGCCTCTGTTTGAAGCTCACTGCTGCAATGTGTGTGGCTTTTCAAACACATAGCCAGCGGCAGCAGGAACAGGGCACAGCAGATGTCAAGCTTTTGGTATGACGTGGTCTGTGGGAGGAGTTGCCGTGTGAGATTTTAAGCTCATTTTTTAAAGAAATGTTTCACAGTCATTGACACAGGATGATACATTGATATCTTCAATTGGCTGCAAAGAGAGCACCTTGCTGTTTTCAAGTGTGTGTCGGGGCTCGCAGACGATCGTCAGGCGGCTGTTTCAAGTGGCGCATGATGGTTTTCTGAGATGTTGTTCTCAAATGTTGCACACACCCACGATCTTTTTGGTCACTGTTCAGCTAATGTACTTTCCAACAACAGTTATACATCAGTTTATGTATTTTTCAATAGTTTCCCCCCATTTTTCCCCCTCATTGTTGATCCTTCAGTCCCTTATTCCACATGCATTGTTGTTTCTTTGTTTTTATCCTTTAAGTTGCTACTCCTGGCTTACAGACAATTTCTCCTTCCCTTTAGGACCTTCAGCTTCACAACATCAGAGAGATCCAATACCCAGACCTCTTGTTATAACTCTCAACACCTATGAAGCCCCAGTAGGAGGGTTGCTTGGTGATTTGGCTTTTGTCTTTTGAGAACACTAGTTAAAGGGATAATTCACTAAATGAGGAAATGTCGTAATTCTCAATAGAGCATTCTTTTGTTCTTAGTTTTCTGTTAAAGGAGAAGCAGGCAAGCATGCCTTTGGTCTCTGTCTGGGTGTGCCACTCTAAACTGTCAGAAGAAATGAAAGAAAAAAAATGGCTGGCATGGCCTCCTTGTGCTTTTGATAATTTCAGAAATTAACTGTCTATTTTTCTAGTTACACCTGTGTGTGTGTGGTGTGTGTGTGTGTGTGTGTGTGTGTGTGTGTGTGTGTGTGTGTGTGTGTGTGTGTGTGTGTGTGAATGTTATATTTGAGGCCCTTTCACTGATGTATCATGCTCTCCATTTGTGAACCAGTTGCATCTTTGTTTGGCTTTCTCTCCTTATTGCCTCTGCCATGTTATCCTATTAATCACCATGTTTTACTATCATTCTTCCCAACCCACTATGTGTCCTGTATTCCAGTCAGTACTAAAGGCTACTTCATGCCTATTCCGCATGTTTAAATGGTTTGCTCGTGTCACGGAGGCAAAGGCATGGACTCTCTCCACTCACTAGGACGATATCCTTTCTCACCTGACCAACAGTCACCCCAGTTCCCACAACCTCCGGTCACCCAACGAGCTGTTCCCGCAAAACTGCTCTTAATTTAGTAGTCTGCTCTCCTCTATGAATAGAAAACTGTTTACCAGATAATAAATAGTTGCTATTTCTGCCTGCTCGTCTGTTCCAGTATGCAACCTTGCCACGCCTTCTCAGCAAATCGCCTCGGAAACTTTACCACGCCTGATTTAACTTTGGACATTGTTGTAGAGGACGGGTGAGTCTGAGGAACCTTGTTTGACTCATCATCTGTTGTTTCTTGCTGCCAGGTGAAAAGTAGCAGCTGGTGACGCTATTACTGCTTTCACGCTGGGCAAAAACACCCACTCACACCTACTAACATCTGGCTTTCGTCTTCAACGCAAAAGGCTACGATTGGCATTCACTCCGAGGTCAAACAACTCTGCTGGTTTTTATTGGCTCCAGCCCCGATCGCCTGTGATGAAATCACAACACCAGGCTGACAATTTCGGTCCATTGTCAGGCATAACACTACCACGCGCAACAAAATTGAGGACGCTGAGGACATCCATCTCTGTTTACTGGATCATCCCGCCCGGCTCATTGGACAGCACCCGTTGTGCAGATAATTGAAAACGTGGTGGTATTTTCGAGGTCTCAGAATCTTGGAACCAACTCTATTAAAGCAAATTTTCTGGGTTTCTCCATCAGAGAACTTGTCTTTCTACGTCTGGCTGTTGCTGTCTCCTCTTAAAGCATTATTTTATGTTCTGCAACATCGGAATTACATTTTAAGTGCATTAATCTGCTTGGCCGACAGACAAGGCATGGACATTACAACCTTTGGGGAAAAAAGAGAAAATGCAAAAAACACAACAGAAGAATGACACATCAGAGTCACAGCAGACTGCAAAAAGAAGCCAAGGCCAAAATAAAGAAAAACTAGAATATGTTTAATGAAAAACCTTGAAGTCTTAAAATTACAGTCACACAGACCAAAGATAAAAACACAACGAATGCAGACACCAAGAACAGACTGTTCATGTGTACTCCAGCTTTGCTGACGTGCCACTGCTTTACCAATTCATTGTGCCAAAAATTCTAATCCCCTTCCTCGACTATCTCATCTGAGGCTCACAAACCAACACAATGCTGTAGTCCCCCGTTCATTATTATTTAGCCTGAGCACAAAGATTGCATAAATTGCCTTCAATTGCCCATTGTCCCGCTGTAATGCACTTAAAATGTAATTCCGATGTTGCAGAACCCTAAAATAATGCATTAAGAGGAGACAGCAACAGCCAGACGTGGAAAGACAAGCTCTCTGCTGGAGAAGCACAGAAAATTTGCTTTAATAGAGTTGGTTCCAAGATTTTGAGACCTCGACAATACCACCACGTTTTCAATTATCTGCACAACGGGCGCTGTCCTATGAGCCGGCGGGCTGGCAGCTGGAAAATGGAAGCAATCCAAAGTAATGATATGCAGATATATAACCCTTTATATAGACTGAAGGTGGAGAACTGATCAGTCACAACCAGTGGTGGAATGAAATGGAGCCAAATAGAATAAACTATGGATTAAAGATTTAAGTGAAAGTTTAAGAGTGCGGGTAGTGAATGGTGATTTGACAGCTTTCTGGCAGCTTCAGAGGAGGTCTCCAAGGATTTTAATGAAGATCTAGGGCCCAATCAGATAAGTTTCTTGACCGAAAGTTGAACCGAGCTCCATTTTAATGAATCGGGGGGGGGCTAATCTGAACTAGTGCCTTTAGTAAATGATGAGGGCGAACAGACACTTCCCCTGTCTTTAACCAGAGCAAAGATGACGTTCTGGTTCCCTCAGCCCATGCTCCGCAGCTCATTACTCAGGAGCTGATCAAGCAAGTCTTGAGAGAGAAATTTAACTGCAGCTCAGGTGCAGGAAAGACACTCTGTTCTTTAACCAGTGAATGGTTGATTAATTGCAGAGGAAATTGCATGGTAATTGATGAGGCAACGAGGGCTCTGCGCAGTGCGGTCTGAAAATGAACGTCAGAATGAATCTTCCACTGCAGTGTGTGAGTTTTTGTTTTAGTTGGTACTTAAGATATCATGAGACATTAATCAGGAATAGAAACGCTTCCCTGTGGGGAAACTAGTTGGCGGTGCACTAGCTTTGAGGCATACAGGGAAAAAAAGGTACAGAGGATAAAATGAAATAGCAGCAAGTAACATAGAGGAGAACACTTGATACCAGACATATTCTACTCTGTACAATGCTGCATGTTAAAGCGGTTCCCTTTAAAGGAATAGTTTTCATCACCTCAAAAATGTTTCTGAGCGTCACTGACCCGCACGACAACTAGTGACCAAAACGGACTTGAAACAGCACTTTTCCAGTCTACTGACTACTCAAAGCCCTTTACATGCACTGACAGCAGAGGCTGCCATGCTAGGTGCCGACCTGCCCATCAGCAGCGCTACGGCTCAGCAGCGTTTTGTGTGTCAGCAATATGAGGTTCAGTATTTTGCCTGAGGATACTTCGGGGTACAGCTGAAGCCCTACCGACTCTGCCTCCTGAGCCACAGCCGCCCCAAAACAAAATTATGCTGACTTAGGCAGACAGCCCGTTATCCAAAGCAATCAATTGCTTTGTCAAAACACACGTATTCTCTTTTTCTCCCTCCTTCATCCCTTCACGTCTGGTAGATCATCTGACTAAGCATGTTTCTCACCATCTGCCGCGTGTGAACCAGGGCGCTGTGCGGCTGAGCCTAGAGCTCCTCGGGGGGGCAACGAAGGAACAGGCGTCTCGTTAGTCGGAGCGCAGAGTCTCTACTCCGGGGACGTAAACAAGATCCCGGGCCCGGGCCGAGACACGCTGTGAGGCATCTCAGCATGCGGGGACACAAACAAACATATGGAGAGCACCAGAAACTGACCGTACACCGACTGGCTGATGTCACCTTGATCAGAACAGGAGTCCGTCTGTCAGGCCGCAGCAGAACATTCTCAGTATCATCAGCACAAGCACTACTTCATGCAAGGACAGCTGCTTGTAATTCCAGTCCTAATCAGAGTTTGTTTTTTTTCATATTCTACGCTCATATTGTTGATTCGCATTCTGGCTTCTCTCTGCCTATTTAAGAGGCAGAATGTACAAACTGTACAAAAGAGACACTTTGAAAAAAAAAAAAAAGAATTTCATTACCTACCTTCTCAGCCCAGAATTGACTTTTGGTGTGGATCACTTTCCTTAACATTACGAGATGAGATATGGCGTTTTGTGACATTTACATTAATATCTCAGTGATTAATGCATGGATCTTGCCGATTGGTATCTATGAGTTAGTACGAAAGTGGACTGTTGGGTCTTGGTGGAGGTATGCTCTCTATGAAGTGCCATCCTATTTCTGACTGTGATAGATAATGAGTACATACAATATCTGGCCTTAATTTTTTGAACTTTTATTTGGCCTTGTCCACACAAATACATGTATTTTGCAAATAGAACATAATCCTGAGCGTTTTGGTCTCTTCCAGGAAACAAACAGTGTTTTGGGTAAAGTGCTTTTAAAAAAACAAACAAACAAAATAACTCTGGTTTCTGTGTTTCTGTGCGTACAATGACTGCGCGCCTCAATTCGCACTCAGCAATTGGTGGTTCATCGTCCGTCCATACAAATTAGTGATATCAGTGTGCCATAAAAACAAAGAGTTCTGCAGTTATTTTTCGTAAAAACCCAACGTAACTGCAATGCTGACCATGAGGAGATCATCACGGCAATGTCTCCAATTTGTTTTCCCCTGCAGTGCTTCAACATAATGGCCACTGGAAGATGAGAGTCTCCTGAAGTGCCCACTGAAGGCTGCTCACGATAAAAGGGGACTTGTGACTTTAACTGTCTGGT
The DNA here is from genome assembly GCA_963678695.2 of Diplodus puntazzo. Taxonomy (NCBI): domain Eukaryota; kingdom Metazoa; phylum Chordata; class Actinopteri; order Spariformes; family Sparidae; genus Diplodus; species Diplodus puntazzo. Next base: position 15,172,679 of record OZ023174.1, on the reverse strand, counting down.
TGTGCCTCATGCTGCAGAGCCATTTCGAGGAGATCCTGGTTCGTGACTCTTATGATGGGTTGTGTAAGCAATGCGTATACTATAACCAGAAGACCAGAGCACCAGATGAATCATTGCTCATGACGAGTGCGAGGAAAAACACGGCGTGGTGACTATGTGAGAAGAAGATGTGTTTTATCGTGCGACCAATTTTAGCACAAAAATGTCATTTCAGTTCAGATGATCACTTCATAATGTATTGTGTTGCTGCCAAGGCTGCAATGAATGATTATTGCCATTATGGATTAATCTGCTGATGATTTTCACAAATATTAGTCCAAAAAAAAATGTAAGAAGTGATCATCACAATTTCCCACAGCCCAAAGCGATGTCTTTCAACTGTTTTCTTTGTCCCAACAACAGTCCCAAACCCAAAACTCTTCTTTTAATAAGATAAATATAGAAAAAAAACAGCAAATCCACACACTTAAGAAGCAAGAACCAGCAAATGTTTGATATTTATGCTCTTTAGAAAACGACTGAAACCACACATCAGTTATCAGAACACTTCACCGAAGCATTGCAGCTCTAGTTGTTGCTGGACGGACTGGGAAAGAGCAGCAAATGGTTCTCCGTTTGCATTACGATTGCATAAGAAAACCAATTTCTCAACACTTTGATGACATACAAAGCTGTACACGGCCTTGCCCCGTCGTACAGGTCAGATCTAATTAAACCATATATTCCAACTCGGGCATTACGCTCTCAAAATTCAGGTCTCCTGATGGTTCCCAGGATCAAGAAGAAGTCAGCTGGCTGCAGGGCTTTTTCCTATCGGGCTCCTTTCCTCTGGAATAACCTCCCAGCTGACATCAGACAATCTGGCTCTGTTGACGCCTTTAAATCTAAACTCAAAACTCACTTCTTTGACGTAGCCTTTAATTAGCCCTTGATACCAAAAGTAAGCTTCTTCAGTGGGTCGGTGTCAGTCTCAATGAGTTCATATAGTATTAGATTACATTGTGCTGCCGACGAGAAACAATCTGTCTTTTCTGATCAATATTGCATTTCTCTAACCTTTGTTTTTGTTTTCTGTTCCCACAAGCTGTGTCACTCTCTACACTCTCTATAGCTTCCTCCTCCTCCTCCTCTTCCTTTTCTCTCTCCTCCTTCTCCTTTCTCTTCCTCCCCTCTTTCTTTCAGGCTCCCTTCTGATGGACCACGGCCTCCTGGGACCATCTACCTTTTCCGGGCTCCTGCTGCCTTGAAATACTGACTGATCTGGATCGTCACACCCCGGGCTCTGCTGGATCCCTGCTCTCCTCTGCTCCAACACCTCCTCATATCTATATTTCTGTAAATCTTGATGCCTCTCTCTCACTATTACTAATGATCTTGTGTGGCCTGCCCTCTTCCAGGTCACCATGGTGGACAGGAGGTCGTCTGGCTTGGGCACCACTTGGTGATGCCTCGTCCTGCTCGGTCGTCTCCTGGATCCACTCAATTTACATATAACTTGTATCAGACTTTCTGTTGATGTAACTTGTAAACTGTGATTTGTTGCTCTTTTCTGTACACGCAACATCTATTGCATGTCTGTCCGTCCTGGAAGAGGGATCCCTCCTCTGTGGCTCTTCCTGAGGTTTCTTCCATTGTTTTTTTTTTTACCCGGTTAAAAGGTTTTTTTTTTCCATCAACATGTGAAGTTTTTCCTCACTCGAATCGAGGGTCTAACAACAGAGGATGTTGTTGACTGTACAGATTGTAAAGCCCACTGAGGCAATGTGATTGTGATTTTGGGCTATATAAATAAAATTGATTTGATTTGATTTGATTCCCAAGTTTACGTCTCATGTCTTTGTGGCTGCAGACGTGCGCTGCAAACATGAATATATACCAAGTGTTCATTTGTCAAGTCAAAGGCAGGTTAACAGATAAGGTTGAACTCCCGTTATTATCATTACCACAACAGATGTGATGGCCTTTAGCTGCACGGGCCAAAGAGGACAGCAGTGTCTTCCATCACAGCTGGAGCCAACGACAGCAGACGCCACAATCAGCCTTTAGGACAACCATGTGATGAAGTGGCGTCCTGATAATTACATGAAACCCGCAGAAACTACTTAATCAGGAGGATCGGGCAAGATAAGGACGCATCGACTTCTGGAGAGGCTGCTGGAGCTCTGATGATGACCATATTTCATCCTCGGCTTAATGTTGGTGGGCAACACACTTATTCGGAGTTGAACTGGCTACCTATGGCAGTGGCAGCTCGTGTCACATCATAAACCGGATTAAATGGTGTGCGGATCCTTTACGACACGGTAAAAAAAAAAAACACTCCAGCTGGAACATCTGCCGTTTGGGTTCAGGCAACACTGGTATGAATCACCCTAAGATTACCCGCCTAAATGCACACAGTCACAAAAATGAGTTGCACCTCTTACAGCATCACATACCACCGTTGTGTGACGTTGAAATCGAGTTAATACATTCACAACTGAGCCGAGCACTGAGTGTCACACGAAATAGAGCTTCTTATTTGCATGTTTAAACACCACAGCAGCAGCAGCAGCAGCAGCATTGCTGGATCATGAAGCTGCTTTCTGTGTCAGAGTGAACTTCAGTCTGCAGATGCTCCTCACACACAAACAAATGACCAGAATCGTGCATCTCTGTCATTCGGCACAAAGACAGAGTGGCACAGCGTGTAATCTGGTCGCAAGGGCATCATTTACTGCGAGGAGCACAAAGGTGACACCCCCATGTGTGACCGTGCTGTGAGGTGTTCCATCCGGATACACAATCACAGGAAGAAGGAAAGAAAGAAAAAACACTCAGCACAACAGATCCACGGTTTGTCCTTCACTACCTCCAACAAATCACATGATCCCCTCTGCTGCTGCTGCTGCTGCACGCTATCTTACAGTAAACCGCACTACTGCTCTTCAACACAAAGAGTAGCGGATCTGTCAGAGAGACAGCAGCAGCAGCTCCACCCCGCGGTGACGGCGGCTCAACGTGCCCTTTGGCGCAAAAATCCGTGAGCGCATCATTGACAACTTTGCAATAATCGATACCACATTAAAAATATATATATAAAAAAAACAGATTAAAAAAACAAAAAAAAAAACAGCGAATCCAACAAAAACCTGCAACTCTCCTTCACACAAAAGGTCTGAGATCAGCAAAATCCAAGAGGAACTTCACCTACCTCCTCCACTGTGAGAGGCATGCAGATGCGGTACTCCTTCATCAACATAGTCCCTGCACAAAGGTGATGGCAGCACGGAGGAGGGTGAAGGTTCGCGGGCTCTTCTGTCTTCGCGGGTGTTTCTTCTCTAATGAGTTCGGCTATTTAATTGAATGCATTTGTCCAATCAGAACGAGAGATCACTGAGCTCCTCAAATTCCCCCTGAACGCGCCCTCAATTCTGCATCACCTCGGCTCTGCCTACGTGAGTCTCCACACACACAGAGACGCAGAAGTACAACAACCCAGCTGTCAAAACCCACAGTTTCCAGTTTTTCGCACCAGCAAAAATCTTGTCGGAAAAAAAAAAAAAGTGTGAAAGAGATCAACACCAAAACTCCGGGACAAGTCGCTCCAAACAGCAGCCTCAGCGTCCCGGACCAGAACCGAGCTCCTCGTCGTCTCCTCGCTTCTTCAAGCTCTTCGTCTCACTTGCCAAAAAATAAGGAACACTTCACCAAATGTAACCCAGCGTGCCTCCTGCTCCTGAGTTCGGCTGACAGCTCCGTGGAGGGATGCGCAGCCGTGTGGAGGAGCTGCGTCAAGCGACGGGCAGAGAGAGAGAGAGGGGGACCGGAAGTGAGAGGAGGTGACTGTCAGTGTAAAAGCGTCACAATTAAAAACGACCGCACCGTTCATCTACTATGTAATGAGTACAAGTAGTAGTTAAGACGGGTTGTAGCTCATCGGTCTGGACGCTATCGACCGATTCGATTCAGTGTTGGCTCTTTCATCAGACACTTAATAAGAATTTATTTTCTTTAAATAGGTGACCGGAAGTCCTGCGTGTTGTTCTGGCTCACAGGCAGCTCAGGGTATTCGTGATTTTAATTCATAAAAGCAGGATGCTTACACATATGTTAACTTATATTATATATAGGAAACACATCTTGTACTTTAGAAGGTCTATAATGATACAAAGAAGGTATATACCGTTTCATTAAAGGGCAACTCCATCAATTTTACTCACTGAAGTGTGCTTGCATCTCTGTAGGAGCATAAAGCCTTTTGTTGCTCCAGAGGAAGCTGAATGCAATCTGATAGAGTGCCTCTAATGATGAAGAATGGATAAGGTGATGTCTCTGGTTCTGCTATGAAGGTTCAAACTGAGTGTTGTCGTATCAGACAACATGAAAGCCTTAGCCAGCTAGATAGCCTATATTAAGATATGTTAAATATTTAAATACCACTTCTGAATAGCATCTACAATTAAGGATTTATAGGTTGCAACAAATGACTTTGTTGATGATTTATAAGTCATTTTATAATGATGATTTGCACGTTCCTAATAAAAACAAAAAAACAAATAAAAACTTGTTGTGAAAACCCTCATTAATATTCATTAACTAAATCACTGATTAAAGATTGTCTCATTTTGTAATAATGATTAAAAAAAACATCGTTTTTTGGGGGGGAAGTTATCAGAAACTTATTTTTACCGCAAGTTTTTTAATGAAGAGTGATAAAAATCAAGTCTGCAGATATGCCAGAAGTTAATTGATGAAGCCGGAGTTTCTAACTTACTAATAAGGCTTTAGCAAAAGTAAGAAGGTCAGCTGTCATTTTAATGTTTATAACTCATTACAAAGGTTCATTACAATAATATACTTGTTTGGAAAATATATTGTGCGTGTTATGTTCTGTCTATCCTTCAGATGAATGTCAGGTTGCACAGTTTTATGACAATAACACACACACGTCATATATACACATATATTAAATGTTTAGATTGAACTTTCTTTGTCCCAGGGCATTTCAAAAACACCACTCATAAACAGCAGAAAATACGATATGCAGTACGCTTCTCCACCAGCAGATGTCACCAGAGACCTTTATTTCAGAGCTGTAGGAGTAGAAGAGAGGCACTGACATCACACTTACCTGGAGAGGAGGGGGCATTTTTACTTCTCTCGCAGAAAGAAAGAAAGAAAGAAAGAAAGAAAGAAAGAAAGAAAGAAAGAAAGAAAGAAAGAAAGAAAGAAAGAAAGAAAGAAAGAAAGAAAAAGACAATTTCCATTTTTGTTTTACACACATTCACATGAGATGAGGCCTTCTTCTACTTAGATCATTGGGAGAAGAAGACAGTCAATAACTTTGAGAACTTCATGTGTTATCTACAGGAATGGTCAAAAGCAGGTGTGTTTTTCATTTTGTATAATTTAAATTGTGTTCATCCAAATGACTGAAACATGGTATTGCATCATTATACTATGTATACTATATTGTTCATAACATAATAAAGAGAGTTTACTTTTTATACCAACAGCAGTTTGAACAGTTCAGTCAGTCTTCCTTTCAGATAATGAACACTGGATTAAGAATATCATTAGTTTAGTATAAATCAAGCAGCAGTGGATGTCAGTGTTGTGGCTGGTTGGATTCAGAGTCCTTGGTTTAAATTTCTCCAATCTGTGTTGTAAAGAAAGGAGACAGAAGTTCCCATGTCTCAACTCAAGAGGGTGCAATGCACTCACCTGTTGTGTATCTGAAATATATGTCTTACACTATTAATAACGTCACAGAACAAGACAGTGCAGAGGCATCAGCACGAACGTAGAGTCAGATTTATGTGCACGAACGTCCACAAATAGCAAGGTCTGCCAAAACCAGAACACATTCAGTTTACTGGCGAAGAGGAGTAAAGAAAACAGCAAATCGTCATGTTTATGAAGCTGGAATCAGAGAATATTAACTTTTTTTTTGTGGAAAATAAAAAAAAAAAATACTCAAACTAAATAATCGATTTTTAAAAATAGTTGGTGAAATAATTTCATAGTTGACTAATAACTGATTTGCAGCTGTGCTCACACTGAGAGGGTTCTAACATATTAAAGGTTACAGTTTCCAGAGAATATTGTATTGCAGCAGGTGGATAACTGTAATAACTAATATATATATATATATATAAATATATATATATATATATATATATATATATATATATATATATATATATATATATATATATATATATTTTAATAAGCTCTTTCTTTTCAGCTCAGCTTCAGTACACACAACACATATCCCCATTTTACTACAGACACAATACACACACACACACACACACACACACCACACACACACACACACACACACACACACACACACACACTTGCAAGACAACTAAAGCAGTGTTTGCTCCAAGTTGCCACAAGACATTACGCTAAGCTGTTTGTGGTGTCAAAATGATGACGTCTGCTACAGTACCCACAAATATCTACTCACACACACACACACACACACACACACACACACACACACACAGACACACATAACTGTTTATTCCAGCCGGTATGAGAGTGTCGGCAGGGAGGAGAAACTGTTGCTAAGAGACCTGGCTTCCTCGCTTCTTGCCGCTCAGCATCATTAGTTGGCCTTTACTGTCACTTTTCGAACCTCTCGGTCGAGTCGGTCCACTGTTACTGAGGAGGAAAGAGCTTGTTTCTCTGCCCGTTTGATGGCGGGGGGTTGAGCTTGAGCCAAAATTAGTAAGGGGTTTATTGGAGCCATCGGTCAGACGACAGAAAACACCGGTGTTAGATGGGCGTAGCAGGCCAGCTTAATGATGCCATGACATTCAGGTGAATAGACTGGAAGGGAGGGTCTGGTGGTGGCAGGATGGATGTTCGTATACGCCTCATTTGTGTGAAAACTGAATTTCGTGCCAGTCTAAGAGAACACGATTTTAACCCAAGTTAAATACAAAGCCACCGGTTTTCAAAATGAAGCTATTCAGTGCGCACATCAAGGATTTCGGTTCAACTTGCTTAGAACTTCTTTGATCCTCCTATTGCTTGGTGGAAAATTTGTCCGTGGGTTGTTCTGCTTTTCATCTTGCTCTGCTCTCGCTGAGAATACACTGAACATCCTGACAAACTGTGGTAACACACATTTAAGGGCCCGAAAAATATTTTCTTTTCTGTACTTATGAGTGAGGGGGTTGTACACGAGCAAAAAGAAAGAAAGAAAGAAACTTCTGCCAAAGTTTGAACAGTTTTGATGCAGTAAGCAAATTTTCTCTGTGCTGTTCTTACTGGTGTTAAGTGGGCGGGGCTTGATTTTACATACTTCCATGCACCAATCAGTATTTATCAAACACATCCAGTCTGTCTTGATTAAGAATTTTAGATAGTTTGTGTTTAAATAAATTAGTCAAACTAATAAAGGAAAACTAGGGATATCTGTTTAATTGTTGCTCATAACGCGATAGGATTTTTAGTTGAAAACATTCAAAAATTAACTACAATTATCAAGAATGTGAGAACACCTGACATTATGATACCTATATACTGTGTCTCAGTGATATTTAGTTAAGTTAGCATCCTACCCAGGTAGCCCTGGCCGTCAAAGTCCAAAGCTCCTGAGCAACTAGCTAGATGACTAACTGAGCTAAAACTGCGATATGCTGTCCCCCGTTTCTTTTGAGTATGAAATGAAGCTGGAAAACAATTCTTACATACTGCACCATTTAATCAAAAATCATGAATATTTGATGTCATAAGTACGTCAGATTTGAAGTCAAGTTTCCAAGGCATCAACGATCAGCTCAAATTACAGTTTGCTTTCAAGTTTTTCATGATTTTGGTTTGCTACATGAAACATGTTTGATTCAGTCTTCAGGGCTCATCTCTGTCACAAGTTGCACATGAGCAGTTCAGGCACTTGGCGGCAGGTATAGAAGTTTACAAGCTGGAGTGCAAGCGAGCATTTCAATAGACCCTTTTCACAACAGACATTCTAACTTGTTGGGGGCAATTCCATGCGTGGCTGATCACTTTAACAATGGCTCCATCCTATGAAGTGTCTCAGTAAGCCACGTCAGTGAGTGAGCCTGCACAATACCAGAGCCCTGGAACCAGCTCACATAAATGGAATGCTGCCATTATGGATGTTGTGAATTTCACTTGTGCTTTTACTGCTTTTAAAAGTTGAAATGTCTCCCCCTGAGAAGGTCCGCTATCCTGGTAGCGTGTTTTCAGTATTGGTCCTGTATGCCCTGTCCTGTATAATTTAGATGTGTCCCTGCTCCATCACACCTGATTTAAATTGTCGTCATCAAGATCTGAAGCTAGATATGTAAAACAAACAGGGCAGGGGACCCGGAGGAGCTGGTCTGCGTTAGCGGATGCAGGCTCCAACTATGTACTGTGCAGTTTGATGCCAGGTGAATAAAATTAAACATGACTACTAACTTTAGTCTTTTTTGCTTTGCTACAGTAAAAAATAAACCCCTGGTTCCCTGATTTTCCATCCATCCACCAGATGCCCTCTGAATTTCCCCCCTTTCTAAATCACCTGACTGCCCCAACCATTTACTCACCTGTTCCCTCTTCTGCTCTGCAGGTGTGCGACCTTCCCTCCCTCCTCCTCACCTGCGTCTCACTTCCTCATCAGCCCTGCAGATACCTAACCTGACAAATTCCCACTCATACTCTCATTCTGCCAGTTCTCATTCTCTCAGTTCGTCCTATTTGCGATGTTGCTCTCTCACCTTCTGTTTTTGCTTCCTGAGTTTCTGCCACCTGAACCTGCGAGCCGCCTACCACCACCTGCCTGTAAGACTCATCCTGTCTGCCCGCTCATCTTCAATTGTCTGCATGACACTGTCAGGTATCGGCCAGATGGGACAGATCCACATTAAATGCAATTTTATTTGGTAATCCTTATGAAACTCAGTGTTTCATCCATTCTGTCAGAGCTGCCAATTCTGTTTTTTACTGCCATAGCAAGCCTCACAATACTTTACATGACAAACATCTCAGTGAGTTTTAAACAGTGAGCTTTACATGTTTTATGTTGTGGGTCTGGTAACAATATTTTATTACTGAGAAAATGCAGCATGAATGACTGTTCCGTCCTCTTAACTTTTAACCTATTAGCAAGATTATACAGTCATCGCTATCAATGATTCCACGTCACGTATGAACCAGGCGTTATGCACCATGGCGGCCTCATCAGAGTGGTGAGAGGTGGCCGGTTCATTAGCGAGAGAGGACGAGTTATTAGGAAGTGGCAGGAGGATGTGAGGTGATTATCACATAATTTTGAAAACATGGAGGGAGCCATTCTCAGCTGCGTGTGTAATCACCACAGGGATTCACACATGCCGCTCATTAGCATATATTACATGTATGGACACACTTATCCCTCACTGTAGGTAGACTGACGCACAACTACCAAAAACCTCAGCGCGCTTAATTCCAGCAGTCTTTAAGCTGTGTTGTCAAATGCACGCTTGTGAGGTGGCAGCTGAGAGCTGAAACCAACATGGACAATGACAGCAGTAGAACACCTTTAAGGGATTTCATAAATCGCCGTCGGTCCCCGTTACTGCGCTGGGACTGTCGAAGCAGCACTTCCTGGTCTTCACTCCTCGAGGCCTGATGGTGTCAGGAGTCTTAAGGGAAGTACTGTCACGCTTGTGCTCACAGAGTAACATGAGGACCAGATGCAGACACTGAAGCTGAGCTGGTGCTGATATTATTAATGTAGGCCAAATTCAATGAACAAAAGGCTGGGCCAAGCAATGGTCCAGCCAGGAAAACAAATCCAAAGGAGCAATCAGAATATCATGCAAGTTCAGACAAATATCCTACAATCAGTGGGAGTATGAAATACTGACAAATGTCTGGGACATTAGACACACAAGGAAAGAAAACAGTGAAACTAAAGGGCAATTATAAAGGTGGGGGAAAAAAACAAACACAGGAAGTAGAACAACTTGACATACAGGAAGTGTGGAATTTACAAAATAAAACAGGAATCCACTCCAGTTGTTTAAAAGAATGCTGCAGTGCTACTTTGCTCTGAAGCTTCGGAAATTTTTTTTTCTGAGTTTCTGAGTCCCCAATTTTTTGGGGACTCAGAAACTTTCCATCGGTAAGGGATTGAGTACATAATGACTGTCTTTCCATTTTTTGGGTGAGCTTATACTATAAGAAAAAAAAAAGTTAAAAAGAAAACCTGCTCTTAAGCCTCAAATGATGACCAATTGGAAAAATGTCTCTAGATTTGTGCTTCGATCAGCTCGTGCTTTGATGGTTGTGAGGGAAATTACAATATACCACTGTGGACCTTTAAGTGTGCAGAGATTGAGGGCTGTTTAATCAAAAGCATAATGAATGTGGAGGGATGATTCTCTGTTGTTCCTCGAGTTGGAAAGTGTTCTCAAAGGAGGCTGTGTTGATTTACCATAAATACAATGAGGTTACTGTGGGAAGGAACAGTAGAGTTTACCATCAGAACAGCCACAGACGAGAAAAAAACAAGAACTACTAAAATTTCTCTTTCAAATGTGGAGAGTTAAAAAAAAATACATAATTGAGGGTAAGGAGATTTTTCCAACACAATTGCACTTCTTCTTCTTTTTCCACATCTGCACTCATCTTTATCAATCATGCACACGCAACCTTTCAGAGCGCTGATTGATGCTTGGATGTCAAGACTGTTTCCATGGATACACTGAGATCCAATCCACTTCTCAGTGTTCCCTAATGCTGGTCTAAAACCCAAACATGTACAGTCTGGAGTGGCGGCGCTTCAGGGCCAGCGCGACCAAGAAAAGAAGATTTACCAATTCTAAAAACGAGGCGGTTGTAATAATACTTTTTATCCAGGTAATTTCAGACTTCCAGTTTCCCAATCGAGTGGGTCTGACAGCCATCTAGGCGTCATGCACATTTCATTCAGAGCAGAAGATTGTCTCTTGCATAATGTATAATGAAATCTGAACTTATTGCCAGTGGAGAGATATTGCTGCCAGAGATGTGACATCTTTTTTTCATTTTCGGGGGGGCTCAGCTTGCATTTCTCCTCTAACATTAAACGACAACCGCTCGATATCACAGCTATTAGGGTGTGATGTTGAAAGGTAGAGGAGCACTTTGAGGTGTGCGTGCGTGTGTGTGTGTGTGAGTGCATATGTGTTTATCCTCCTGTACACGTGTGTGTGTGCAATTACTGTACAGAACATGCTTGCGCGCATCACTGCGTCTACTAGAATTTCAGATGTAATGATTTTGCTTTGTCACAGTGGCTGCAGAGCTTTTTTTCAGGCTGCTGATCATCCCGTCCTCACAGCTATGCTGCTGCCTCTATGTCACTATGGAGACACTGGTTGCTATACATCAGCCAATCAGTGCAGAGGCATCAAGGGATGTTAAAAAGTTGTCCGTTGTATAGATTTTCTGTGTTGCTGGCTGTTTTCTCACGAAGCGAATTCTTGTCAGTTCGCGTCTCTTCCTGTTCCTTGTCAGCGATGGATGGGACGCAGCAGAACTCTACACAACCACAGTGAAGACAGTTTTTTTTTTTGTCCCACCACCTTATATTAAAAAAAAAACTCACCATGCCACATCCTGTTGAATAAATAATGACTGAGTTGGCACGGTTAGTTCACTGTGCTGCTTCCAGATACATTGGTCAGTTTCATGCCTTTGTGCCCACTGAATTCACATCATGTGAGGACAGAGCAAGCGATCAAATTGCTGTACAGGATATGAAGACATCCTGGCATTGGATGAAGATAAGGCGCTCTTACTATCGGAAAAAAATGAGTTGATTTACAGGTTGACAGTGACTCAGCTATGTTTCACCCAAACTGTCCATTTGATTTTGCTGTGTGACTTTGTGGTCCAACCGCCCACAGTCACTGTAGCAATGGGCACAAGTAGATTTTCATTGCAGCATACGTAAGCGTATCTCAGCAGGTAATTTAGTAAATATATACAAATTAATTTGTGTAGATCAACAATGTCTATTTTTACATATTATTTTAGAAGCATTTACTGGAATATTAAGTCATTTATTTCTTCTTTATTCTGTTTTCTTATTCTCAAGACCCAACATTTCCTTTTAATTCAGTGAAGCCTAATCCAATAGTATCCAAAAGCATGGAAAAAATCCTGGACTAGTGTCTTTTTTGGGATCTGAACGAAGAGTTAAGAGAGCTTTTGCGTTATCCCGCTCAAAAACCAAGCAACAAACAGACAAACACTGGTAAAAACAACCTCTTTTGCAGAAGCAATACAATGGAAAATAGAATAAAATAAAGAACTAGGGAAATAAATACACACCTAAGTCAAGGAGCAAATAAACAAAATATAAATGTATGCCATTTTAAGAATGTATGAATTGCTCTACTGCATTGACCGACAAAAACAAGAAAACAGACTTTGTCTTAAACTGACCATTAAGACGACTTTGGCTGCTGTATAAATGATAAAGCACAACAGCAGAACAGCAGGAAGAAGCTGAAAAGAAAATGAAAGAAAAGAGGAAGATCTGGGCAAAGAGAAGGGGGATGAAAGGGAGGAGTGGGCAGAGTTCAAACGAGCAAAGGCTGTGAGAAAGAAAAGAGATGGGAAAGTTGAGTTAATGATCCTTCAGATGGAGGCTAATGAGTTCATCCGAGGGGCTCCAAGGTGCTGTCTAGACCGTGATGAAAGTTAGACACACACACACACCCGCACACACACACACACACACAGCTACCCTCACCCCGCCTCTTCGTCTCACCTGCGGAGTGGGAACAAAGACACACCGTGAATTGATGAGTTCCTTCCTCCAGTACCACTGATGGTTACAGCTCGTCTCCAGCTGCACGGGCTGCGGACAAACTCCTGCCTCTGGTCAACAGAATTCAGATGATTAATTGATCTTCAAAACCAGATGTGACAAGACCTCTTTTGTTGTTCAATGTCCATGGAGGGGAAAACATGAATGACTTTAACCCCCATTTTGCATGATTTCTTCTACCTCTCGCATCTTCCTTCTGTGTCTTTGAGTGGATGACTTGTGCACCTGAACTGCTTTAGATTTAGCTGATCTCCGTCGCCTCCTCTAGCATTGATTTCCACTTTGTAGCTGATTTACAAGGAAGCCCAGAAAGAATACCAGTCTCCAGTCTTAAACAGATTCAAATGAGGAGATGCTTTTTTCTTTTTTTTTACGACACACACCACTGATTTTCCCCCCGCTTTCCAAATTGCCTCCGAAATTACATTTGCACAAATGGAACTGAGGTGGCAGGCAGGCATTGATGGTGGTGGAGGTGGAGGTGGACGTGGAGTGCACTGCAGCCACTGTGAACGGTTTGTTGTGTTTGATAGCTGGGCTCACTCACCTGGGTCACACCTAAACGCAGTGGATTAATAATGTAGGCACTTTGCTCTTTTGAGAAAAAACAAACAAAAAAACAGTGACTAGATGTTGCTTGATGTGCCCCGCCTCTCATCAGCTCCTCCAATTAAACACACTGTATACACACACACACACACACACACACACACACACACACACAAACACACACACACACATTTGGGTGATTATACATGCATGTCATACAGTTTGGAAACACTAACTTCGAGATGTGAGGAAGTTAACAGACGTGACACAAATGCGTCTGTCACCGCCTGTGACATGTGTCTGTTCCTTCGTGGACACGCTCGTCGTTTATTAAGTCTGTCCAGTGGAGATAATGGGCTGAATAACACATGTCTCCGTGCATCACACTACAAATTACCACAATAAAGGAAATGTCCACCGATAATGAAGCGTAACAGAATGGAAAAAGGTCTCATTTGTCACAGGATGCCAGTTTGCCCTCTCCCGGTAGGACACATCAGGACTCGTCAAATTGATTTTGTAATGAGAGCAGCTGATTGTTGGACTTTTATTTCAAAGAAACAGTGCAAAGAGTGCTGCTCAACATTGCCTTCAGGCGTGCCGCAAACACTTTTGGCCGGACTAGAGCTCGGACTTTAATCCCGGAGAGGTAAAATATAAAAGAGGCAGAATGTTATCATGCAACAGCTTTTCTCTGAATCATCTGAATCACCTTGCAGATGAGACCAATCCAAATCATTCTGATTTTGTCAGATACAGCACGAGTTGTAATTGAGATCTTGTTTAAAAAGACACACGAGTGTAAAGCTTTAAAATTTTAATGATCTTACCTGTGAGGGATCATACATTTCATTATTAGATTGTTAATTCTCAATGCATCAATGTATAAGCAGCATTTAGCTCTCCCAGGTGCCGCTAGTTTTAACTACTTTAGAAACAGTGAAGAAATGAAGTTCAGATTTTGCGACACAGCCTATTGGATAATTTTGCATCTTTGGGCGTTGAACAGTTATCGAAATGAAACCATCCCACAGTTTCAGAAGAGAGATCACCCTCTGGTGTCACTGACACCTGAAACCATCGGGCCCCAAGGAGACACTCCTCCTTTGTTATTGTATTTCATGAACATATCATGTGTTTTTAATGTAAATCTTTTACTTGAAAAGTTACTACAGCAGCCAGATAAGTGTAACGGAACAGAAAGCATACATAAATACTCAAATAAAGTATATGTTCTTAAAAGGTGTACATAAGTCAAAATAGCTATTTTCCACCACTGTGAACCTGCATCAAGCTGATCGTGTATTTGTCAAAAAGTCAATTTCAGTGACAGAGTCGAAACACATTAATTTACTTTCCTTTAAACATTTGAATTCACAAATTGTCACTGCTTTCTCCCTTGAAACGTCAGAGAGTTGACATTCAAAGTGTAACTTATGGCAGGCATGTAGACAGAAAGCAGGATGACAACCTCAAAAAAATACCTTGACGAGGCAGGCAGACAGATGGGACCTAATACATGTAATAAAAATCAAGAAGCTGGGGGGCATTAAGTAGTCATAACTGTGACGCACAAACTTGATGCAAATTAAGACAAAGTAAAAATAAAACCGGTGCCAAGACAGGATTGATCGTGCGTGGGTGGACAACCGAGCAGGATAAAGCAACATGATGGAACAGTGAGCCATCATTAATCCCATTCATATTTTCCTCATTGAATTTCACCCATCTAACAACTTTTGTCAAGCCCATAACAGATACGCGTGTTATGGAGGAAATGCCCTTTAGCCACGGTGGCCGTTTCTTCTCGGACGTCTGACGGACACGAGGAGAGCGTGTCGAGCTGAATCAGTGCAGAGCGTTACAGCATTGTCTGTTAGTGTCAGCTCCTGTTGCCCACAGGTCTGATAAAGCTGAAAGCTGAACGATGTCGTTTCAGACCTTGAAGAGAGTTTAGTTTGGTGGCAGAGCTGAGGTGAACATCTGTGTGTGTGGAGAAGTGTCTCTCGTACTCTCTACTTCTGTTCATTGGTGCAAAATCATGCAAATGAGCCAGAAACACAAAAAAATCGAAACATCCTCTTGAGGGAAATGAACCATTGTGCCCTTTTTCTCCACCTAAAACTCTCTCCTCCTCTTTCTTCCATTGTTCTGTCCTTCATTTCCCTCCATTCACTGTGGCGACTATGTAGCTCAGACTTAAAAAGACAGCACATACTGTATAATAAGAAAAATTTGAAATTAAGATTGAGAAAACTTTGGCTGTACTTATGTGCTTCTCCTCCCACGTCGCCCATGAGTGAGTCACAGGCCTGCATGATAGAGATGAGAGCTTTTACTGAGCAAGTGAGAAAAACGGTCGTTCTGCGAGCGTCATTCAAAGGTTCAATTAGCACACGAGCAGCATGCCACTGTACTTTATTTGTCCCTTTTGTGTGTGTGTGTGTGTGTGTGTGTGTGTGTGTGTGTGTGTGTCACACAGAGGTAAGAATATTTTTAATATTCTTACCTCTGTGAGAAAATTCAAGAGACAGATGACACAGTCACTGAGGAGCCCTCGACTATAAAAACCAAATGAACTTGACCGCAGATGGAGGAGCACAATGAAACCTTCCCCACTGAGAATTCAAGTGCACATTTCTGCTCACTGTTAAATGCGTTGTTTGTCAGGGAAAGGTTTTTTTCTTTCACTCACTGTATAGTGGTTTCTCTTCCAGCATCAGCCACCTTTTTATTACTGCAGCGGTGTAAATAGCAAAACTCCAAATTCAAACGACAAACAGGACGAGACAGGGAAGTTTGTTTTTTCTCTGTAATTCATTATACTTTACCATCAGTTTACTGTCCACTTCTTCTTCAAAGACATTTCCCTGATATTGCTTCATTTCTTCAGAGGGAAAAAAAAAAAAAAAAGTAAATGGCGACAGGTTACAACAACAAAATTTAAGACTGGAAAACTTAGACGAGGGAAAACGAAGAAATTGCTGTCACACTATTGCTGTTTGCCAATGGCTCCGGAGAAACACTTTTCCAAAATAGTTTGTCGCCGCCATGATTGATTGCTGGCTTTGTCAGCGTGAGTACTCATTTCGTCTCTTCCTGTCTCTGCTCTTCTCTTACAAAATAGAAAACACATTATTGCAGGGCTCTATTATTCCACAAGGGCTGGACTGAATAACGCCTCCATGCTCATCATTCTTAACAATTGTTTCCTGTGCGCGTGCATGTATGTTTGTGTGCGTGTTTGTCTGTGCATTTCGGGCAATTACTGCCTGACCTTTTCTCCCACCTCTCCTCCCTATTGATTGTGAAAACAGACTTGGATTAATAATTCACCAAAAAACAGTGGGAGTTTTGACTACTCCGGTTGCCCATGGCAGCAAGACCAGAGCATGTGTTTGCATGATTATGTGTGTTTGTGTGTGTGTGTGTGTGTGTGTGTGTGTGTGAATGTTTGTGTGTTTTTGCAAGGATAAATATGTACCTGCAGGCGTTCTTGTTTTTGAAATGTATATTTCACACCAACTCTGACCCTCCAGACCCTGAGGCCACTGACGCTACAACTTTTATCTCCTTCTCTGTTTGTCCAGTCTTCCCTTTGAATACAGAGCAACACATTGTACAGTATAAATGGGTCCCTCTCTAACTCTTCCACTGATCGGTACTCTTTTAACAGACGAAGGCAACCAATCAGGGGCAGAGAAATGCAGCGAGATCGATAACAGCAGTTGCTATATGTTGCCTCAACCCAATTCCCAGAAAACAAATGTTGGATTAAGTTCAAGTCGTAAATTTCTTCATGTTCCTACATCCGTCCGTTTAGGTGCTTTGGTTTAGGCACATAACCACTTGGTATTGGTTAAGAAAAAACAATGATTTGGCTTAAAATACCCCTATTGGTCGCCAAAACACGGCTAGAAATGTCCCAAGGTGTCCCTCAAAACACGGTTTTGTCTACTGCAGACGGCCTGACTTCCTTTTGAAAAAAATCGGGTTATTATAGAATTGAAACATCTCTAGTCCGACGATACTTGCATTCGATCCTTTTGGCGCCCACATCTAGTAAAAAATACTATCCGTTGGTTTTGCGTGAAGCCAATCACCACAAGTATTTTTCAATTTGGAGCAAGTGTGCGGCGGAGCCACCTAAAATGCAAAAAAGGATTATTTCAGGATAAACTGACCAGTGGCTTCTGAGATACCAGCGCCGTGTTCTCCAGAAAATGATGTGCCACAGCTGTCAATTACTTTATGTAGGATAAGTGGTCACTGATCTAAGTGACTCATTTTTGTGTGGTAGAACTTATCTTGGAGTTTCCTTCCAATACCAAAGCAGTTAACGTTAGACGAGCACTCCCATCCCAGAGGAAATTTCATCTCCACGTCCATGTGCTCCGTCAGTTCCTCTGCATCCAGTGCCAGCGTATAGTACGTACGGATGAAGCACCGGTAGCACGTTGCACTCTTGCACTGGGTTGTATTGCCTTATTACAGGTCTATCTCCTCTTAACAGTCACTACCGATCCAAGTCATTAGGCAGCAGAGTGGCTGCTTGAGAGAGCGCTGGAGCAGAACGATAGAGGGAGGGAGGGAGGAGAGAAAAAGCTGATAAAAAGAAGGTGGAGATGAACCAATGGCTCACTGTCACTGCCTGCACAGGAGAGTGTCAAAGAGAGGAAAGGAAATAGATGAGGAGAAAAGAGGAGATTGAGGCTGATTTGGCCGAGAGAAAACAAAGAAAAGGGGGGAGTAATGAAGACGGACACAGGAGAAAAAGGGCATAATCTGCTGCCAGGCAATAAAGAAACACACAGACAACGACGACATGTGACATAGAGAAGAAAAAGATCGGTTGAGGAGGGAGGGAATTGGAAATGTGGAGTAAAGTGTGGGCAGCAAACAGAGCGACATGCTGACGAGAGCAGATCTACTGGCAGAGAGAGGCGGGTATGACTGAAGGAAAGAGAAATACAGGCACAGAAGAGAGAAAGAGAAAGCTGAGGTGAAAGTAGCATTTCAGGTCATTGTCTCCCTGAGGTGAAGAGCGTAGTTCAGTACAGTAGATCAGCATCAGCTCGCTCGTCAAACAAAAAAGAAAACAAAAGAAAATACAGTGACATTTTAGATTGTTTTTTTTTAACCAATAAAAGGTCCAAGAACATGACATAATACCAGTGCTGTCAAAATGATGAGTAGAGTAACATCAGCACAAATATAATGACATCTTTCATGATTTCTTTCTGTATGTTAATTTCCATTCACTTACTTATTATATATCATTATTTACATCACTTACAGTGAGAGTAGTATAGATAAGGAAAGATGAAGGTGTTGTGTAAAGGAGAGTATACAAGGGGCTGAATCAGGCTCTGTCACAATAAATAATAATAATAATAATAATAACAATAACAATAATAATATAAAGTTATAGAGTTTCTGTCTAGTGGCAACTCACTAGCCGTACATTTCCCCGACAAACACCATCACAGACGTCACGGTTAGGACTTTAGGATTGTGGGTAGTGTCTTACTTCTCTATCACATCGCAAATAAAATGTTTTTCTTAAAACAATGCTGATTTTATACAAAATTATGAATGGTTAACATTATATCTCCTCATTGAGTATGAGTGGGATTTTTTAACTTTCTGAATCTTTCTTTTGAGCTCTACACCTGCACTTGTTTTGTACTGCGTACTGTAGATACGCAAATCGACTGGAGACACATCAGTCCTCATGATAGCTCCTGTGCCTGTAAAACTCATGTCCGAGCACCTTGAATCAGTTTCATTTCTGAGGTATATTTCAGACGGACCGTGAGCCCTGTGAGCCACAGGAAGTCAGCATTAAAGTGAATCAGCTAGCTGACCAATGAATGTAACACAGGTCTGTCTATGCATTTTTTCCGCAGTAAACGTTTTACCATATTTAACAGTAACAGTAATGGCGTTGTAGCAGCGAAACACGTGGTTTCATATGTCAATATCGGCCACAAATTGGCCACTTTGTCACTTTTTGGTCGCCATGCTTAACTGGTCCTGTTTTTGTCACAACTGTGCTCCCTGCGAAAGTCAAAACAGAGAATAAGAATTAGCTTCTTTTTCTGTTATGGTTTCTATCCATCCACAAAGTGAACACTGGGGGCACACTAAAGCTTCATAGTTTAAGACATGAACAAGACTCTGTGGAAACAAGGTGAAAGAAAGCAGCAGCATTTGGGGAAATTTTAGTTTGTGTTTTCATTTACAATAATTTTTCTCTATGAAAGTGCTCGGATTCAGTCTGTGTACTTTGGTTGTCTACTTTGCGTTGCTGGCAGAGCCACGCAGCTCTTTTTGGGAGGATCATGTCTTCTGCTGTCGGTCCGTCTCCATGGCCAGCTCGTGTCCATCTGCACTTTTTCAGCCTGTTGTGTATTTCTCTACATCTCTCTGCTGCTGTCATCGCTCCTGCCCCACACCACACGCAATCATGTCAATTGTGTTCGGTGTTCTCTTTCTTCCCGGTCCTCCAGGCTTGCAAGAAATCCAGCCCTGTGATTTTAACATTTTAGTGCGAGCTCACACTCTCTCAGAGGAGCATGTCTGAATGGAAAATGCTTGTTCTGTACTGCTTTGTGTAGAGAATAGTAGCAGCTTTGACAGCACTCAGTCAGAGGTCAAGAAAGTGACTGACAGCTTTTCATTCATGTCAGCGACTCGGAGGACCGGATGACTCATGTGAATGTCAGCTTTCCTCATCGACAAAGTGACACATAGGTGAGGTAAACCAGTGGCATCTCTGAAACTACACCTAGCCGTGGTCACATGTCCAGAGGTAGTCAGATTCATGTGTTCTTAGGGTGGTATTCAGCACTCATTTCAATGCACATTTTATAAATGGTACAGTGATAAGTACACTGTAAAAAAAAAAAAACAATTATGTAAACAACGATGTTGTTTCTGTTCATATTTCAATTTTCCTCATAATGTTACGGAAAATAAAATTCTTCAGATTTCCATAAAAATTACACTGCAAATTTACAATGTAAAATAACTTTTCATTTTGTAATGTAACACATATTAACTTATAAATTCAATTATGATATTCAAGTGGATGGATTTTTCAAGATTATTCAAGGGAAAATTATGTAAAAATAGAATTGTTCAGCAATTTTAAGCCTGGTCATGTTTATCATATGTGCTTTATCTAAAAGTAATTTCATTGTTTTTAATGAAAATATTCTTATTCAACCATTAAAAAGCCAGAATATAAACGAGATCTCTGAAATAAAAAAAAAGCTTGTATTTATGTAAAATTAATTCGTTTTACCAGTTTTACCACTTTTTGGCGCCCCCTGCTGCCAGAATATCAACTTTTTAGATAATTATTTTTTTAACAGTTACAAAAAAACAAAAAAAAACAAAGTTACATTCCATTACTATAATCAATCAATAAACAATTTAACGTTATCTGTTTCCCTGAAGAGATTGTTATTTAATATATAATACAATTTATTGTTATCCAATCCATGTAATACAAAGACAATACAATATATTTTGTATATTGCGTGGTATAGATGAATATATGATAATAAATATGTTGCATTTAAGAAATTCGCAGGGTGATTTTGTTAAAATGACAGTCGGGTAATGATGAGTGTTATAATCTGTTGAGTCTTACCCTGAGCTTCTATGAGTAAGAGATGAGAGTGAGGCCTTTTTACATCTGAAAGCATAATTAAAAACATTTCCTTGACCTTTCCTACAAGAGAAACAATAACAAATCTAACAGCATAATGATGCAATAGATAACCGAAGTTAATTTTGTGCTCATGTAAACAAGAGCCTTGACAAATGTGTGATTCATGAGCACAACACATTTTCGCATGTGTTATTTTAATTGGCCTGATATTAAATACATTGTTTCTCACATGTAGGAAAAAAGTATTGTGTTTCAGCAAACAATATTAAACAGAACCATGAGGGAGTTCGAGGGATCAAAACTAATGTAGGCGGCAGAGAGTAAAAAAAACAAAAAAAACCCAGCTGTGTCCGCTCTGCCGTTCTTGTAGCTTAAAGGTAAAGGTCTCATGAATGATTTAGGGGCTTCATGCATTCATTACATCCACGCCTGAAAAAGCCCTGACCTACGCTGTATACGCTCTCTGGAGTATTTCCACTAGCTTTGTCACTCAATTCAAACACATTTTCTTGCTCTCCTGGACCAAAGTGACTCTCCGAATGTTTTAAGCTATGGATAAATGTGCACTGACTCCTACGTATCTGTAGGTAGGAATAATATATATATATATATATATATATATATATATATATATATATATATATATATATATATATATATATATGTATATATATATATATACACACAACGTAAACAGAGGGGATATAACATGATTGTGCGTCATAATTTCAAGAGACTGGTAGAAGATCCAGGCTGACCTCATCAATTATTTAAGTATGAGCATGTGTTCCTTACAAATGAGATGCATGGTAAATACTAATAACTCTGGATGAGACTTAAAAAAAACAAAACACATCATCATTTCGTGTCTGAAACTCATCTTTTATTGCATTGTAATAAACATCTCTTATTTTTCTGCTGTTAATTTAAATTACAGGTCAACAGCTCATTCACATACAGCTGAGTATGATGACAGGATTGATTCATGTGATCAGTGTAGATAATATAAAATAGTCAATAAAAATGAAAGAAACCTTCGACCTTCTCAGATACAAACCTGTACACTGACCAAGTGAGTTTTGTGATTGCAGTAAGAAAATTGGAAATGTTGCTCTCAGAAGGACCTCAGAGCTAAATGTAATCATTTCCTCCCGTGTTCCCCTGTGAAACGGTGTCATTTATGGAACTTTAATTTCTCTGCACCTGCACCATCCGAATGACTTCGGGGCCAGAGTGACTCACTGAAAAATAACATGTTGGACATAGAAGACTGTTTCTCTAACAATATACGACCCTTGTGTCGAATCTGCACAGGAAAAAGAGCCAAATAAAAATGACTGCTGTCAGATGCAACCTGATTTTGGGGTTTGTTATTGATTGTAAAAGGTCATCTTTGATTAGAACATGAAAATAGTTTAAAGAAAAAGACATATAAAGAAAAAGTATACAAACAGTCCATCCATCTGAATGAGGTTTTCATCTGACAGCAACAGCAGTTGTCTACAGAACAGAAAACTATTTAAGCTTTAAGGAATCATTTTAAAATCATAGGCATTACTTAGATGGAGAAGTCACACTTATCCTAAAAATGCTATATTAGCTTTACAGTATGTGGCCCCAAAATTAAAAGTAGCATGATTTGGTACAGCATTGCAAATACACAAGTTGCATAAACATCTATCTATCTTTGTAAAAACTCTATGGATGTTATAATGCGTTTTATGAGAAGGTATGCTTCATAACCCACTGTGTGGCAAAACTTTAGTTGACCATTTGATAAGCCCTTACTATAGTAACTAATAGTCGTTCCATTTTCGCACATTTCACAATAAAGAGCAACGATTGCAGGATAATCAGATTCACCTGAAATTCAAAATGATGTCTGCAGATTGAGTCAGAGCAGATAAACACAGTGTTTAATTACTTTTCCATACACTTTTATGCTTATAGATTTTGGAGAGAGTTGAAAAATATAACAACTAGCGAAACGCTTTATATACAAGGTATTGTTCTTACAGCTCCATACGCCACTGCTACGCCCCAAGGAAGGGTGCCAGGCTTTGTTGCCAATTTTACATATTAGTCAAATGTGTAATTACAATGTCATATGATGCACAGGGGCCCCAAAAGACAGGTCTACATTGTAAAGGAGGGGCTGTGAGAGTCATAACTCCTGGTGAATTGACTTGTTTGAACATCATATTTCATCCATCCATGCGGTGACAGTAAGGGTTCAGTAAATGGTCAGTTATTTTCTTATCGTTCTCTGCATAATTCTGGCGTTTTTAACTATTTTTAAAATGCCCTCTGAATGCAGAGTACATGTGCTAACATACAAAGCATCACCCCGAGGCTCAGCAAATACCAATATCATGGATCGAAGCTCCTGGACTTACGTTGCCAGGGGTCTTGAACATTGACCTGCAATAAATGACTGATGTCATCAAGGGAGTACCAGGCAAGTGGTCTCTCTCTAGACAATCAATGGCACGGATTGATTGTTAAAAGTCCTTTGAGAAAAGGAAAGACTGCAGTGACAGTAGCCCATTATAACGATTCACTACTTCACTTGAAACAACGCGTTACAGTGCAATTGCTCACCGTCCTCTTCTGGTCTGGTACCGCATTAGTCCAGTTCTTTTTTCTTTTCTTTTTTCAATCTTGCCTAGTCTTCTGTATTCCTACCTTGTCTAAGTCTAAAGGTTTGATAATGTATTCCTTGTTTGTTATCATACTATAGTCTTTTTTCAGTCTAATCCAGCTCAACAAACCTCAAACTGTTAAATGTGGCACTTGGCCCATATCTTGTCTTGTCAAGTGTTAAAGATATAAAGGTGTATTTGCATGTTTTTACTCATGTTTCCTCAAATTGTTTGTACTTATAACATGTGCCTCTAGATTGATCTTTTCTTGACTTCCAGGCATCCACTGGTTCCAGTCAATTTTAGTACAATTTTGGTTTCTATCTACGTAACATCGCTTTTCCGGTAATTTGGTAACACAGTAAAAAGCAGGGCCCACTTCATGTGTGGAGGCTTTAGGTGCTTGTGGAAAGCTCCGACATCTTAAAAGCTGAGACCTTCTTGCTGAAAAGCATTGCATTCATGAAACATGCTTTCACAAACCCAAACACAACCATCATCCAAAAGTTCCATTTTAGAGATTATTTACTCACTCATGTATGAAATTTTGCCAATTCACCAATTAAGTATCTGGGTGTTTCAGTAGTGCATCAAACTAACAAAAACTGTCTTCTCGTATTCCCAAATGTCCATTGGATTCATTTCATATTTAGTCTATATCACAGAACTCGAAGTATAAATGGTGACAAAATGGTAAAACAAACAAACAAACAAACAAACAAACAAACTGCAATGACTGATGCTTTATCTGTAAAAAGACTCTTCTCATTTCACAGCAGACGTCATTATGCCTCTACAACGTGGATGCAGAGATGGCAGCCATTTGACTGGCAGCTCACTGGAGCAATTTCTCCCAAGGGGGATCAATAAAGGTACATCTTCTCTAATCTCTTCTATGCCCCCCCTAATGTGTGAATGTGTGGACAAGTAACGGACTCTCTATCTCCCTTCTCCTGCGCTACTGAAACGCCTGCTTCCAGATTGTTGATGCATCATGTAGCCAATAAGATTCCAAATCCAGCAATATATAGCGTGTATCTGTTTTTAAGCATTAAACCAGGATTAAGAACAGGTTAGGGGAATGATGCAACTCGTGTAATGTTTTGATGATGAAACATTGAAACATTACCCAATTTTCCATCTGGGTAGATAATGTCAGACATTTAATTTTTTGGTAAACTTACCCTTTTAGCCTCAGATGCCACTTAATTATTCCTAAGCTCTGAAATAAACCAACCATGACAAGTTTTCAAAACAACTCCTGTTTTTAACTTGGTTACCACGTTAAGATAGTGCAAACATCTTTGTTTTTGCTGTGGCTGTTATCAATTATGAATTATAATTCTTTCCTAATTGATTTGCATATTTTTACCAACATGAACCGAAATCAGCGGACATGGACCGGTAAGAAATCAGACTAAAAACGGTTAATGCTTTGGAAAATAGCTCGCAGTAATGATACATGTAAATATGTGGGAATGTAGTCGGAGTAGTTAAAGGGCTAAAATATGCAAAACCACTTGTATTTTCTTGTCATTTTCAAACCAGGCTTTTAAAACATTTAGCCTGTTGCGTCACCTGTGGCTAATCTAAGGTGTCAGGCTCTGCGTCCATGCAGGTCTCCCAGGGGTTACGTGGCATGTGTGGCATGGAGATGAGGAGCAGGGCGACTCCACTGAGGATGAGCAGGGTGAAGGAGGCACAGGCGCATGTAAAGGACCAGGAGTAGTAGTATTCAATCCAGATGGTCTCATCGCTGTCGATCATGCGCTTGACTGACTGGCGCATTACCTCAACGGAAATGAAAATGCAAAGCCCTGTGTAAGAAAACAGAGAGACAGGGTTTGCAAAAGGTAAAACTCAACTTTGAGTCCGTAACATTTGATGCGCTGCTCAGCAGGATCAAGTTAATTTAACACTTTCAGATATTCAGAGCTACATCAACTCTATCAGCACCTCTGAAAAGAAGTCTGTCAGTGAAAATTCAGCTTTGTCATCTTTGCAAGATTGGCTGCATAAGTAATACTCATCACCAAAGTGAGAGGTGCGTGTGATGATGACGCACCAAATTTAAAGAGATGATTGTGGCACAAAAAAGCCTGATCTGTGATTCACATTATCTGTCATATCTGACCTGCGAAGGCGAAGAACATCCCAGCGGGCCGGAGCAGGTAGTCCCTGCCCTTCCCGAAAGAGAAGATGACACAGAGGGTGCCAAGGATCATGAAGAACAGACTGAAGATGGCGATGGCTGCTGCCGAGATATTGTACTCTGAGGAGAAATTTTAGAAAGGGGAAGAAGTGAAGCAGACAGTGAAAGGAAACAAGAGCGAGAGAGAGGAGACGCAGAGAGAAAGAAAGACACTCCGGAGGCGAGATTGAGTGCGAACTTGATGGCAGGACGGGAGACAGTGAAGAGGTAGCGATTAAAAATTGAGAGAGTTGGTAGGAAGGGGAGGTTGCAATATCGTTTACACAATAATTGTTTCAGTATTACACTCAGGCAGTTATGACACAAATAATTAGCCTTTAAATTAGCCTCACTTTTAAAACAACAGTCACTTATCCGAACTGGCAATAACACCATTTGCATGACAGATAAGATGCTGCGGGGCCTTTAACGAGATGATTCTAACATCTCTCTCTATCTGTCTCTCTCACACGCCTCCTGTCTGTTTGTTGGATAAAGGTAATCTCGTCTTTCCTTCTATCTGACACTCCAACTGTGATAGAAATGATCCTCCGAGCATCCTGTTGCATCTCAGCCTCCCGACTGTGGAGAAGCACAGGGTGTAAAATAACCTCACACCCGGAGCAGAAATCGGGCTCATTCGGCGTCTGTTTGAAGACTGTTGGTCTGCGTCTGAGTAGGCATGAAGTGTGTGTGTCAGTCTCTGGGAATGCTTTCATGTATTTCATGTGCACTCGACCCCTGCACTGTGTCTATCAGCAGATCTGAAAGCCGTCCAGATTTGACAATTCATTTCTTGTTTTTTAGTCGATGTGGCTCTTTCTACCGGTGCGATGGGTCAGTGAACAGAGAGGGTGATCAGATTATTTCACTAAAGTAGCAATAATGTGGAAGTATTCTTTTAACAGTTGAAGTCTCAAGTGAAAATTTGACCTACGGTAAGGAAAAAATACAGAAATACGAGCATCAGAATTAACTTATGGTACAGTAAGAGTCAATAGGCTCATTTCATGATAACGTAAATCATATTGCTCAATCTTACTAATCTTTACACATTCTTTGTGAATAATAATATAATAATATAACGATATTTCAGAATTGGCCACCTCTAACCGCTAACTGCTGCCAACTGCAGCCAACTGCAGCTGTCATTTGCTCGTTAGCTCAGTTAGCCGTGCAGCTAGCAGTCCTATCAGAGATAAAGTTACTCTGCAATGCCTCAAATGTACTTATGTGTGTTTATTTGTTTTCTAAAAAAAATCTGTGAATGTAAAAGTATCTTATATAGGGGCACGGGTCGATCAGAATTCTAATGTGAACAGTCACAGTGTAAAATGAAGAGGTCGTATGCTAGGTGAGGGGAGTTAATGAGGCCAACTAAAACACAATGAAGTATGAGTGAAAAACGGAGGAAATTAGAACAGATTTCTTATATGATATGACGGATGGTGTGCATGTACCTGAGTTTAAAACATTTCCACATTATATTGAAAAAATGTGTTATTGGAAATGAGTTGTGTAAGAGCGTGTAGATGCCTATGTCACTGTGTGTATCTATTACACTGTATTTCTTCACGTGTTGTGCTTAGGTTCGTATAATACGTGTATATGATATCTGAGCTTATATCCATGTTGTAGAAATACTGTACATCTTATTTCTGTCATGTCACAGTTGTGCCTGATTGTTGGATGTGTTGTAAACTTGTAGTCTTGGTGGCACTGAGGAGGCACCCACCTTTCTGAGTCTTGACTTCAAAAACTTCAGCTTCTTCCCCCGAGGTAAAGTGTTTGAAGTAGGAGCAGTTTTTTGCTAAAGAGTAAGACAGAGAGAAGAGAAGAGACAGAAGGAAATGAAACATGAGAGGCAGAGAAACAGGTTGCATCCTTAGTCCTGTGTGTCTGCACCATCTATCAATGCAAAGGTCAAATCTATCAATAGACCCCATTAGAAAAGTAACATGTATTAATTAGACATACAGATAAGTAAAAGAGAAAATAGTCTATTAATTTAGTGTTTATTTCAGCCTGCAGTTCTGCCTTGGTGTGTTGCAGCATGCCTTGTAAATAACAATGTTATATATTTTCAGTCCCGTCAGTTTCTCACTTTATAGTTATCAAATGTATTTGATCAATAAACTTTGTTAAAGTTCAGATGTCTACAATTCTGAATTGATTCCAAAACAGTTTGGGGAATCCAATACTCATTAATATATAAAATGATTTGGACATTTTCAATGCCATTCCATACCCCAATTCAGTCATAAATTCCCATGACATCTTACAACATGTAATCGACCCACATATCCACTGGAGGACAGCGTGTGAGTGTGATGGTTTGCCTCGCCCATGTGCTAAAAGTGAACACGTGAAGGTTGCAGTATCATTAGGGGGCGATAATAACAGGAGCAAAGGATAGACTAGTATAAAGGGGCGGTGTTGGCCAGATTGTTTCTCCAGGTCCATCATTTCCAAGTATGTAAAAATAGATGGTTAGGTGAAGGCAACAAAAAAAACTGCTCAGTTTAAGACAACAAAAACAGGTGATTATGTTTACACAACAAAAATGCATGGCAACAAAAATACGATGTTAGCCTAAGGCAACAATATACATGATTATGTTTACGCAACAAAAATACTTGGCAACGAAAAATACCTGGTCAGGTTTAGGCAACAAAAATACATGATTACGTTTACACAACAACAATACATGGTTAGGTTAAGTAACCAAAAACATGTGGTTTGGTTTAGGCAACCAAAAACACGTGACCATATCAGATTGTACATTATGTCCCAAGCCAGAGCCTAATGCACATCTTCATCCAGTCATTAAAACCTGTGTCTGTCCGATCGAAAGACATTCTTGGTACTCACTTTGTACTCATCTCAAATCTTGTCGTTCTCTCCTTTAAATTGGAAGAGAATCAGCCTGCTCGACTGTTGCTTTTCCTCTTTGGCAGTTTGATTAGATGTACGCTCAACACCGCCTCCAAATAACAGCAGTGCTCCGTGACTTGATGTCATCCTAAAATTAAATGTCTTAAAGTCGCTGTCCTCCATGATGGCTGTGTTTACTTCTCAGAAATCGGTTCACACTTATTTCTACACAAAGATGACACATTTCTGCACTGTGCTTGCCCAAACTCTTGTCCTTTGACCACCATCTTCAATATAGTCCCATTTATAAAACACCATTTCTGGCTGCAGTCATTGCCCACAGATCCATCTATCTATTTGCTGTCTCTGAGGGCAGCTGGGCTGAGAGGGAGGGGTGGAGAGAGGACGTAAAGGCCAAGTGAGAGTCCCCTCTTTCCTCCACTCCACCATCCTTTTCTTGCTGAGATTAAACCCATAAAGCAGACAGGTGCTCTCTCTGTCCACACAGAGGCGGACGATGTGTGTGTGTGTGTGTGTGTGCCAGGCAACAGAGGAGCTGTTTGTTATCCAGGATGAGAAAGAATCACTAAAGAGGTAACCTAGCAACAGGCTGCTGCAGGTCTTGCCTGGTCCTATCTATTTACCCATGTAACGGCATATCAAGAGGAGGGTGTGCATGCATATGTGTGTGTATATGTATGTTGGTGTTCAAGTCTATATGTGTGTGTGTGTGTGTGTGTGTGTGTGTTTGTGTGTGTGTGAGGGGATGGGCAGGCAGGCGGTGGGGAGAACCACAGGCGGGGTCACGGTGCAGCTCGGATCAGCAAATATATTATTTTCATAAGTCTTCTCTCATTAGCTGTCTTTACCTCTGGGGCTCAGCTAATCTAAGATAATATGTGTTTGGGTGTAGCTGCGAGATTTACTCCAGTTTCTATGAAGACTATTATCTGCCCACCGCACAAAGACAAGACACAGAGATGTGATTTACACAAAGGGGAGCTCCAAACGACTGAGCCTCCAGTTATCCGCCTCATCCCGGTGAATTAAAAAGGATAACGTAGAGACCAGTCAAGCCATCCATTCTAGATCCACTCTACAACGGTGGCAGATTTATTAAACCAATTTAGCAGTTATTCGGGATTTCACAGAGAACTAAATAAGAGCAAATTTGTCTCTCCAACCTGACGGCAGTGGATTTTGTTGGCTTGAACCTGCAAGGAACCACCTTCGAGTTGATATGGCGAACTTGTAAGCCTGCAGTTGCTTATTTACGCCTCCGGCAGTCACAGAGACACATTAGCTTTCATTTGGAGTATTTCTGCTGACCATCTGGCGAACAGAGCTCCGATACCCGTGCTCCTTATGCTCAGATTTTGTTCTATAACAACTAACGAGAGAAACATGAGGCTCTTTAGCTGCCAAATGCTGCACTGTGTTCACCAGCTATTAGCTTCACTGTGTCTGTCTGTGTTTGGTGTTGAGCAGGTAGTGCTCAATGGGGTTTGAGAGCTTTGTGGCTGAAAACACAATGCTATGAGAGCAGCAAGAGTGAACGAATGAAAGTCAAACAAGCTACCCAGAAACACTTAAAAAAGAAACCTGGGCATATATCGTAACTTCAGATGGTGAACATCGACCGAGGAAGAGAACATCTGGGCGTCTATAATTGACCTTGCAGCCTGGCTAATGGGGATATTTAGTTCCAGGGAGGGAAAGTGATTAGAACGATGGTATCGCCTGTCATTTTAGTTTTGCCTCTTTCCATTGAACTGTGCCAACCCCTCCTCTCTTCGATACGCAGCTTCTCCCCTTACCCTTCCCTTCCTCTACACCCCTCCCCTTTCCACCTGCCATTATACCCGTCCCTCTCTTCTAACTCAACTTCTACTTCCAGTTTAGCATTCTTCTCCGTTTTCTTTTCCTTTCACAGCCGGCTTCTGTGCTGATGTCTCTTCTTTACACCATTTCAATAAGCCTAAAAAGTTTGGAAATACATGAACTGACATAAAAAAACAACAACAGATTTTCTCACTGAATAACTGTATCTCCATGTTTTCAGCTACAGTGACAGCTGTGAACGTGGTCTTGAATGTAATTTTTCTTTTGCCTGAGCGTTAAAAAAGACAGGATTTTTGGGTGATTGGAGGTGGGGGCTGTTCTTTTTCTAGCCACGCAGAATGACCGACTAATTCTGGGTCAATGTGAATAGGATGGGTGGTGCTGCTGCTGCTGGTGGTGGTGGTGCTGGTGGTATTTGAATGGCTATTCCACCAGGAGCTCTGATAACTGGGACACGGCAGCACAGGAGAGTCCTCACAGCCTAATCCGGTACGTGCGCGTTTGTGTGCGTGGCCAGCCTTTATCACTCGATTCAAAACATCTTTGGTTCGACTGTCATGACGATCGTCACCACAAACTACACCCCAGCATCTCACTCTAAAAGGGATGCCAGCAGTTATCTCTGACGGTGTGTTTACTTTTATTTATTTGAAATTTACATAATGGGAAGTGATTCATTCAAATTCTGAACCTTAAACTTGTTTTCTGAATGCCAAATTCGGCGACACACCTCCACAGTTCTGGCTCTGCACTCCGAGCAGGGACCTGGCAGACTTGAGAGGAAAATGACTGGGTGTCTATGAAGTGAAAATGGTGTTTCAAGGTTACATCGGTGCTTGAATCGGGGGCACCAACCCGTGGAGGAGGACATTTTATCTTTGAGATGCTCTGGTGGTAATATCTTTCCACTGTAGAACTAGAAAAAAAACGGATGCTCGGCCATTTGGAAGCACTAAAAACATCTCTGATGATAAATTCCTCATCCGGGCTTCTTTGCGCACATACATATGCGCACACAAAAGCACCAAATCATGATCTTTATTTCCCAGCCGAGCAGTGATGGTGCGATCCATAAAGGGTTCTGTTTGATTTTTACAGCACTCAAGCTGTCATGCGTCATTTGTGGGAAGCTAATTTCAAAAGTCACTTGGGTTCACTGCTTTGCTGCTGTTGTTATGCAACCCCATCACAAAAGCGGTGTAATTGTGCCTATATGAAAAAGTGTTTGTGTACGCGCCTCTTGGCGGCCGACTCCCCCTCTGTTTGCGAAAATGCAAATGTGTGTCATTAAGTCCAATCACCGCTGCTTGCTTGGGTCTACCGTTCATCAAGGATGTAATCTGGTAGTGCACTCTCTATGAACTCAGGGTCTTCCTTTTTTAAAATTTTAAACCATTATGTAACACTTCATGCGCCTTTAAATTGAGAAACAGATGAAGCAACGCTGGCGTGCTGTTGTTAGCCAGTCAGGAATGCCATAGCGTTTGTAGATCCATCTAAAATGTCATTAGAGCTTTATTTAATTCCAGAACAAAGCTTATGCCTTCGACAGCCTACCAGTAAGAGTAGAAGCTGAGTGTGCTCAGTGGTTTTCAAGGTTGAAAAGCAGCCCAGTCGTTAATTTCTGCAAACCACAGCTAGGCAAGACAGCTTCAAAGCCAGTGACGACCATTTGAGAAAGCGTTTCAACATTTGTCACCTGCAAACCACTGGATATAATTAAAGAGACACCACTGCTCAAGACAGTGTTTCAACATTTGTAACGGCAAAACCTCTGGACATAACTAACGAGACCACTGCTTGGGAGAGCGTTTCTGACCACACGTTCCCAGCGCGAGCACTTCGTTCCAGTGCATCAGCTGGCCGGCTGGTACCGCCATCACTGAGAGCAAACAAAGGTCGCTGAGCAAACTCTTCTCTGTGGCCCCTCCGTGGTGGAACGAACACCCGACCAATCTCAGAACAGCAGAATCACTCGCCATCTCCTGACTCATTTGTTCAGACTTCACCTCGACCCCGCATAGCATGTCTCCCACTGGTCGAGACTGCTTTAGAGACATCTGTAAGCGCTTAATTACTGGATATTTTAACAAGTGATCACTGCTTGAGACCAGGTTTCATGAGATTCTGCTGTTGGAGAAATCATTTGAACATTTATAGGCGTGAAACCATATCTTTATCTTTAAAGGAGACCACTGTTTGAGATGGTGTTTATAAGCATTATAAGCACAAAAACCATGGGATATCACTAATGAGACGTCACCGTTGGAGACAAAATGACCTCTCAACTTTGAGACGCGCTAAACCAGTGGATACTATTTATAAGACACCACCGTTGGATAGAGCTGTTTGAGATGGCATTTAAACATTTGTAAGAACTATTTGATATTTTCAATGACACATCAAACATTTTCAAGCTCTGTTAGTGGCAACAAAACTTGACATATTTGACAAGACAGGGAGAATTTCCAGGAGTGTTGTTGGCGACAGACAAAACAAGATCTTTTCCTAATCAGGTGGTTTGCGAAATTAAAAAAACATGAAGTTTAAACACATCCTTGGCTTGCAGAAATGTACACCGCCAACATTTACTCTGGAAATTGGGTTACTAGATTTACTAATACAAAATCAATGGAAGGAACAAAACTGTTTAATTATGCAGGCCTTGTCACGAGGTGTTAATGTTGGTGTTAAGGTTGGCTTGTTAACTGCAAACACCTGTGAATTTATCACACGAGAAAACACTTTTTATCCACGTGAAATTAGACACAGTGTGCAATCCAGACGTCAGCACTCAGCCAAGCTGCAGGTTTCTGATATCACTCTATCGAGGGGAAAAGCAAGCAGTATAAGCCAGATAGTGGCTCTTTCTCTCTGCTCCTCTCTGCTGTCAAATTACACCAACCTGGCAGATTGACCAAGTGGGTGCCAGCGGAGAAAGAGCACCTGTTGAGAATAAACCTGTAGATGTTTCTTTTTTTTTTCTTGGCCACTGGAGAACGACTGTCAGTTCGCCTGGTGAGGCTGAAACTCACTCTCTGAAACAAGAATCGCATCATCCAGTGTCATCATCACGCCGAGCAGGACTGGGGAGACAACACCACACCTACAGATCCATTTCTGATGGCACCGGGGCCACAAATGGAGAGAGATGGGCTTGTGTAACTGAACCATCGAGCGTGGCGTGGGAGCAAATGGCAGAGCTGCCTAGCCACACGCCCGAATCCCTAGACCTTTATAAGTAATATAAAAATGTGACTCATTTTCATTCATAAGCCAAACATGGAAGCACCATGCGATCATGGGAATGTAGCAACAGGGGTCTCTGTCAAAACAGCTCACATGTGCTGCCGCATATTCCCCTCACTGCTGGATGTAAAAACAGGTGAGCCGCTGACAGCTTCAGCCTTTCAGGTAGCCCCCTCCGTATCCTTCTATAGAGGCACCCCTACCCCTATCCTCCCATGTGGCCCTCCTGTTTTCTTACCCCTATCGCCTTCATCCCTCCCGAGTCTCCCAGGTGTACTCTAACTCATGAGCTAGAGCGGGAAGCCACATTTCATTAAGGCCCGTACTGATCCTGAGGTGCTGGAGCTGGAGGCTAAAGTCAATGATAGAGTCAGACCAAAATCTCTCCATTAGGCTGTGAGGCACGCAGACACAGCCAGAGGCCAGAGAGACTGTGTTTACCCCAGGGCTCGCTCTGTTCTGAGCGAGCTTGTAATTAAAGCCACAAGGCTATTTTGAAAGAGCAGACTTCTGAATGCGAGACACATTTACTTTTTTGGAATTACTTACCGTTCGCTGTGTTATGCAAGGATGGGAAATAACTTCCTAAATGAACGCGTGAGTTGAAGATTGGCTTTTCGCTTTTTTGGATTAAACAGCACCTCCAACTTTGTTAGTTTTAGTTCCTCTCAGGAAGTCTCAGAGGAGAAAGTGAGAGTGATCACAGACATTGGTAATTCAGAGGTGCACTATGTAGTTTGGAGGAAGAAATTTAAAATCAGAAGAGAAAGATCTTTATTTTCTTTAAGGTCTAAACAAGCTAAATAAACAATCTCTTCATAAATTGAATAAACAAACTGACCTTAAAGGACAAAACAATTTCATACTGTTTAACTTATGGCGGACCCTGCCACCTTTCTAGCTTCAAACTGTGTTCTGGGGACCTCATTTTCCTCTGAGAACAGCTTGTTTATTCAATTATGGAAAAAATAAATATTATTACCATATTAATTTGGTTAATGTTACAATTCTGAGTTTGAAATTCTTCATCAAAACGACATAGTGCCTCTTTAAATTTTGGGTAAACCGAGGTGTAACAGTGTATCAGAAAATACTGCTTGAATTAGCTGCATTCGTTTAAAAGATCTCCCCACAGACAGCAGTGCGGAGTTATTCCTGATCTGAATCGAGTTTTAGGATGAATTGTAAATTGTGATTTGTGATATTGGGCTACATTAATAAAACTGACTCAAAGCTAGACAGTCTGATTCGCATCTGCTTCCCTCAAAGCCAATGAAGCCCAGAGACATAACGAGAGATAACAAAGTAACATCGCAACTTATCGTTGTACGATTTTGCTTCTATGAATTATGTTACGCTTCCTGTTAAGAAATTCAAGGAGTTGAGGAATAAGGTGTTCGCCGAGAGGTAAAATGAATCCTACTACTTAACGTATTGAGAGTCCATCATCATCTCACAGAACAGATGAATGTTTTTTTCATGTGAAATGTGAAGTATAGCTTCCATTCTCTTCCATTAGGGCACTTGACTTCAGCTGTTCGGCTGCACTTAATTGGCAGCCTGTTCAGAGAGACTTCCTTTGTGGAAGATAATGACGGTTCAGCGAGAAGCACAATGCAGGAATCTCGCACAATCAGTCCAAATGCATGTCCGTGTGTGTGTGTGTGTGTGTGTGTGTGTGTGTGTGTGTGTGTGTGTGTGTGTGCGTGTCGGACATGCACATGCCAACATATGTGCTGGCGCGTGCTTTTGTGTGTGAGAGGAGAGGATAAAAGAGGAAGGGATGGACGCGCAGATCCACTCAGACTGTCCTTAAATGATTTTTCAGATGTCAGAGGCACAATATTTGAGGGTTTGACGTACAAGGAGGCAGTGATGGCAAAAATATCATCCTGCATTGCTGATGCTGATGGATGAGAGCTAGCAGTCACGCCATCAAATTTATCTTTCAAGTACATTTTTTTTCTCTGTTGTTTCTGCAGGTTTTGACCGGCTTGTTTACACGAACACATAAAGCAGAACTGCAGTATAAATATTTCCTTACAGGTTCCAAACTGCTTTCCAACAACAAATGTTTGTTTTCTTCATCTGTCTTTTCTAAATCTGGCAAAAGGAAAAACTCACATCCGGGATTATTTTGAGCCACAAGAGCTGTCAGTCAGCAAAAACACAAGAAAAAGAAGCACTTTGATAACTAATGGAAATGCTAAGGCTTGAGCACAGAAATGCAAAAAATCAAATCAACAGCAGGTTTTTATCCAGCGACAGTGAGATCAAGAGGCTCCATACCTCCAGGTAAGCTGATGGGGCCGCAGCCTTTGCCCTGAGGGTCCTCCTCCACGATGAAGATGGTCTTCTTGCAGAGCCTCCAGAGGCCAAAGTGGGCCGCCTCGCAGGTGGCGTTGAGCTTCTCCACCCGGGGGCTGAGCACGGCCCAGTGGTCGGTCACCACGGCCGCCAGCATGGCCGACATGCCCACCACGATCACCACGGACGTGATCTTGACCTTGGTCGCCTGCTCCTCGAACATGTTGCGTGCAAAGTTGCAGATGTGTGTGTGTGCGTGCGCGTGCCTGTGGTTTGCACACGTGTGACAGATCGTAAAGGCTGTGTAGGACACTCGAGGTTGCCTTCGTTTTGTTTGCTTTCAGCCCCTTGGCGTCGGATGTTAACTCCAGAGGTTCCCCCCGTCTTGTCTACGGCTTCGCTACACTTCTGATGTCCTCGCCTCTCTCGCACACTCCTGTCCACAGCTCTTTCTTTCTCTTTCTCTGCCTTGCGCCTGGTGGTTGGTGAAAAGGGGCCAGATAACAGTGCCCTAGTTTCTACCTCTCTTCCTCTCCTCCTCTCCCTCCCTGGTTGCCTTTGGTGAGGCGAGGCCATTCAGCTACGAGATGAAGATGTACTAGAAAGAACCTACGACTTTTACACCCATTATTTGACCATTCTGGTGTCGCCAAGAGTCAAGTCGAGATCAGACACTTTCTTTTATAGTTTGGTCAGTCAGGTGATTGTGAAGCGTTCCATTTTTGCACCTACATCTACATCATCAGAGACATTGTGAGAAAACTTTGAGTGAGTTTTGACAACGCTGTTCAATGTTTCATTGCGTCGCCAAACACTGATGTCATCGACTTCTCATGTATGTGAAACACTCTGCCACATCTCTTTTTATATTCTTATTCAGTCCAATCCAGCGCAATCGTCTCAGGCGCCATGTGCCAGGGGACTCCTGAAGGGGAGATTTCCTTTATTAGTTGTCGTCTGAATGAGCTGATCTACATACTCAGCCAATCAGCAGTGGAGACGAGGCCCGAGACGAGGGTCCCACCTGATGCTGGCAGCTGATCCAGATTCAGGAAGACAGAAAAAAAGGGCTTTAATATGGAACCTCTAAAATGTGACGTTCAGTTCATGAGGAGAGAATTCTCGATTTTTAGAACTTCATGTACTTCATGTGTTTGTTGCATATACATTAAAGGGTGTGTAGTTTTCGGTGAAGAAATTTCAACTTTACAATATTAATGAGGTGATAATACAAACTCAGAAATGTTTGTGAAGTGAATAAACAAGCTGTTCCCAGAGGAAGGTAACGTCCCCAGAACATTGTTTGAAGCTAGAAAGGTGGCAGGGTCCGCCAAATGTACATAAAGTAAAACAGTACGACACTGTGTTGTCCCTTTAGGTCATTTTGTATATTTAGTTTATTCAGTCATGAAAATAAAGAGAGTTTGTTTATTTAATGTGTTTAGACATTAAAACAAAATCTCTCTCTTCTTATTAAATTATTAAATTAAATGTCTTCCCCAAAACTACATGTTAGACCTTTAACATGCAGTTGGAGCAAAACCTACCAGTGGCTTTGACATACTGTGTTTGATTTGGCATCTTAAGAATTTAAATTATATCGTTAATCATATATTTATCATATGTTTAAGCGCACAAGTGCTTTTGATGGCTTTACTAATAAATGATGTCGCAGCGTTTGAAGATGGGAAAAAACAAATGTAAAAAGCTGATACATCTCAGAGGCACAATCAACCTTTTCCCTCTGAAATACTCGAGTAAATGGGCACGCTTTTTATAAACTGTGCCCCACTTTAGACGGGACTCTGGCCCATTTTTCAGCCCTGACAACACTCACGCAGTTCTGGGTTTTTAACACACTAAATGGCAAGACATTAGCAGGAGGTGGAGAGAGGATCTGTTTTGTTTGTACCGTCTGCACGCCAGTTATACAAACAACATGTGTATCATGTCTTCATGTCTGTGTGTGTGAAAGACCACAGAGAGCCTGACACTTATCAGAAAACGAATTTAACAAGAGAGAAAGGGCTTTTCCGTAAACACCATCCGAAGCTAACTGAACCAGGAAATTGGTCATTAAAGAAAAAAAATCATCTCACTCACCAGCTTTCACAACAAATAAACAAAAAAAGAAACCTCACAGCGGGAGGGGGGGTTGAGAGGAGATGAGAGACAGTTGTGTTCATTATCACGTTCCACCTGGATGCATTTGCAGCGAAAGCGCCTCTTCTCCCAGAGGACGAGTCCCACGCTGAGGCTGTGAGACCGTCGCTTGTCTCTAAGTGTGTAATAATAGTGTCTTTTGGCACGGCCCCGTCTTCCTGGGTGACCCTCTGACCTGCTTCATTTGCTCATGGTCCCCCGGGTGACAGCGGACAGAGCAAACACCTCACAGCTGCGGAGTCTCTAAGCAACAGGCAGCCGTGTAGACGGCTGTGGTATCGTGTAATCGACGACGTGAATGTGTCATACATACGGTGGGGGGGGGTCAGGTTCACCTCATGCCCGAAACACTGAAAAAACGGACGACAGCAGCTGGCAGGAAGGCATCTCTGACTCACCTGCGAGTGCCACTTGGCAGAAATATCACTGGCGAGCTCTCGACACCGGAACAATCAGAGCAGTGACAGAAACACGCAAAATCGCTTCTGCTGGAATCAGGATTGACACGTCTAAACTCAGCAGCCATTAACTTCAATTACAGCTTCCAGCTAGAAATTTTTAGTCCAGGATAAAAAAACAAGCTTAACCGGAGGCTAATTTTACCCACAGCAGAATAGATTGCATAGCTTTCAGAGGGACCCGACTGTATTCATTTGCTAATGACAGGCAACATTACTCAAGCTAAATTAGATTACCCGTGCCCTGTGGCGATTTTTATGAGGGTCATGTTAATAGTCCTGTCCAAAACAGCGGGATTGGTTGCCACGCGTGTTTCGCTCCTCTGCGACGTCGTCTGGGCTCACTTGACCGGGCTCAGGCAAAAAAAGCTTTGGTCGTTGATCTACACGAAGCAGGAGGTGATGTGGGACGGTGAATTGTGAGTTAATGAGCTCACACTGAAGAGAGATTAAATTAGGTGGAAATTACGAGGGGCTGATGTAGCTGTTGTACTGCAACATCAGACATTACTGTCAAAAGATAATTTCCCCAGTTAGATAAAC
This sequence comes from Diplodus puntazzo, assembly GCA_963678695.2. Taxonomy (NCBI): domain Eukaryota; kingdom Metazoa; phylum Chordata; class Actinopteri; order Spariformes; family Sparidae; genus Diplodus; species Diplodus puntazzo. The sequence goes on along the minus strand of OZ023174.1, from coordinate 15,133,372 downwards.
AGCTGCATAAACATTCCTATTTTTCTCAAGATGAAATCTCATCAGCATGTTTACACATCTGGCAGGATAATGCAACGTAGGAGAAATTCTGCTTGTCCTTTGGGTTAGCGTGCCATACTCTGTATTTAAGGCTACCAAGGAAATGTTATTTAATCGGGTAAGTCTGAGATAAGAAGATACCTGAAAATATAAGCATATCGTACATGACAGGAAATAATGAATCAGAATTTTAAAAATACCATAGTAACACGATGTATAATTTAATAATAAATATCACAAAATAAATAATAAGCCATTAAAGCCACATGAAAAAAGGTCACAGCTGAAATCAATCATGGTATGGACAATAGGGTAATGTGGGACATTACACTGCTGCAGCTGCTTCAATTTGCTGTGAATCAGGGCAGTGGTGAGCCAGAAGCAAGGTTGGTTAAACATATCAACGCTCAATGCGAAAAAACCCGTGCCAAAGAGGTTGAACCCACCGTGGACACGATACTTTCAATGAGGAGTCGACTTACTCGATATCTTCATGTCAGTAATGAGCAAGTTGGATAAGTTGTCGCTGGAGAAAACTGGGCTTTGTTCAGTGTCTCGATTGACGGTAGCTGGACATTTTTTTTATTGCCGTTAGCCAAAACTCAGCCACTGGCTGCTTTCATAATTCCTTACCAGCAGAACCTGGATTTTTTTAAGTACGTCCTAAAACTTAGATTGGAACCCAAAAAATGTGAATTGTGTATTTACAGGGAAACATTACCATTAGCAAACAGTGACAACAACAAACACTGATGTTGGTGGACTAAACGCCAAATTTAGCAGACTAGCTGCTGCAACTGTCGACCCGCTTCTGTTTGTTTTTAATGTTCTTTTGACAGTCATTTGTATTTTATGTAGCCCAATACTGCACTGATTCTTCACTAAATTCCAGTTATGGTGGTTGAATGAAATGAGCAGAGAAAACCACAGTTTCTCCAGCTGCTCCCAGGTTTTTGAACAGCTTCGTCCTTTTAGGGAATGCAGGTATTACAACATATTTGTGATTTATTTTTGTTATTATAGAAAGAGTTGAGAACCAAAAGAGAGATACCGATCAGTACATCCCTATTTTTCTTGCAGGTTCATGTATGACCCCTTTAAAAAGAATGGTGGAAAATAGTTAAGACTGTAATGTGGAGAAGCCTTTATTCTGCATTGAGAAGTTAAAACACAAGAACTGAATATACGCTGATCAGCTCCATTCAACCGCCAACCATCCGTTCTTTTTTCCATCCCGACAATAATATGATTCACACACATTCAGAAAAGAGAGGTTCACTCCGCTCAGTGATGAATCAGCTGAATTTAAAAAAAAAAAACCTTGCAAGATCAGGTGGCATCTCGCTGAGTGAGAGTGACGGCTGCATAACATTTTGATCAAAGAGCGCTGCTATCAGCACGACGCCGGCTGATTTATTCCTTTGCCAAACAATAGGAGTCTCCGAGGATGAAGCGGCTCATAGCTCACTCTGAGATGACAGTGATTCACTCTTGTGCAGGTGAGCTGAAGAGGCATTCAGGACTCAGAGAAGGTCAGCCAAAGAAATGTGAATGAAGCGCTGCACTCAAAGGAAATCATGCTACACTGAGGTGAATGTATGGCGCAGTTATTTTGCATTAATCATACACATCATGTGTACATGGGTTGCTTATACATAGCTGGTGGAAATTGCTATTAACTTGCATTGCCAGATGTGTGGATTTTTATTAATTGTGATGTCAGTTAACATTTCAGTCAACCATTGTGGAAATTCGTGGTCCTCAGAGGATGAATCTTCAGATTTTGGCAACACCAGAAGGTTCATGTTTGTAGAAACTAAAGAATAGATTGCCATGAAATTTGGTGCACATATGGCATTGGTAATCCCTTTTGATTTAGTGCCATCATCTGCTAAAATGTTTAATTTGTACAATATTTTTCCATTCCATTCTCATCAACCTCAGCCATACTTTGTGTTTAGCGCTAATTGGTAAAAGTGATCATTCAAACACGCTGAGCTAAAATGCTGAACATGGTCTACAGTGAACCTGCTAAACATCACCTTTTCAACATCGTCCTTATGAGAGTGATTGCAAGTCAACGTTAGCAACACTTCTGTAGCTGCTAGCATGACTGTAAATCCTGTTAAAAGAAATCACCACAAAAGCACAACAGTATAACCCTGATTTAGTTTATTCGTCTATAACAGTATGATTTTGGTTGTAAATAAAATGTGATGATGATGATGAACAATTGAAGTAAATTCAGAATTAAATAGAAAGCAGAAAATACAGTGTATAAATTAAAAAAGGCACTCAAAAAAATAAGAGTATGTGCAGGTAATAGTGATGTTTTTCCAGTCGGTTTGATCTTTTTCACATTTTGAAAATTAAGTTATTTTTTTGACACCTCAGTTTCTTTTCTCAGTTTCCCTGTGATTTTTTTTTCATTATACAACTCCAACTTTTCCACTCCATTCTGGGCATCCGTACTCGAATGTTTGTAGATGTTTGCTTCTTCAAAAAACTAGAGAATGTGCTTAATTCACAACAGTAAGCCATAAATCAATTTAAGCACATACAGTAAAGTACAGCTGCCGCATACACATGTAATAGAAAATCTAAATTTTTATCTCCTAAATTAACTTACTGTACTTCACATTACAAAACAGAATATTCAGTAGATTAATTGTTTTTGACTGATAACAACAAAACCAGCGTGTGTTTACCTGAACATAAAATGGTAGATTTAATAGTATGACCAATACCAAACTGCATCAAGTCATTATCATTGACACTGTTCAGTCAAATGATGCTTTGAACCCTGTCTTCATGTCTTTGCACATTCAGTGTTTTTTTTCCCTCTCTTTTGTATTTTTTATTGTACTTTTATATACAACTTTACAGCTTTACATTACAAACAAACACATTTTACTTTTTCCCCCAATTGTAATATAAAAGATCAACACTGATGGCTTTCTTTTACATGAGCTCAGCCTGGTATACGCAGTGGTATCTCTAATGGCATATCAAACACATTAAATACAATCAAATGCTCCTGTGTGGTTGAGCGAGCTCACCTACTAAACCAGAACCAACTGAATAGCCCTCAGACTGAACAAAACCTTAACCCCAGCTGATTCTCGGAGCGAGCTCAAGCAAATACTCACAACATTTACTAAATACAGTAATGGTATTTTATTCTTTTTTACTCAAATCATTCTTGCCAGGTTTTTATTTATCACTGGTCCATTTCCCACCGCTGCCACAGCAACCCAATCTCATTAATCTGTGTACAACCAACACGACTTTGTGCTTTCAAATTGTTTAGAGTGTATACACCAAAGTTCAATTTTGTATGCAGGTGAACATGGAAACAAAAATCTAAACGAAACCAATGGTATAACACCATTGGTGTCACGTGGTATCTGTGTTTCGTCAACAGGATGCGCCGTGCATACTGTACCGCCTCAAGTTAGCAACATAAGGCATTGCAACAAACTGGCAACCACTTGAGGGGCAGATGGTTCGAACAACAGCTGTGATTTGGCATGAATGCAATGGTAGGGAGGCCAGGGAATGGATCATTTAGTGGCTGAATTACATCAATAACATATTTTAAGTGATGGAAGTTACATTCTTTCATTTAAAAGAAGTCAGCAAAGACTTTAGGTTTCACTGGGACACAAACACCATTTTCCCAGCGACCTACTTTTGTTGGACCTATCAAACCTATACTCCCCTTGACTTTGAAAGCTGTTTATATTACCTCACCTGACAGTTTTGGTGTCCCTATTTTCCACAGAACTTAAGTTCAAATCGAGAGAAATCTGAAAATCCATCAAGGTAATGGTGCTTTTCAATTGGTTGCCTGTCTCTATGACTTCCGGAAGGGAGTTGGAGAGTAAGTAGCCAAACAAAACGAGTCATAAATAAAACCTTTGCTTTGTTTTACCCGAATCACGATCCTGATGCAAAACTGGGCTTTGGCGTATTCACTGCATGCAGTCTAAAAGTTTAAAGTCGTGTAATCAGTATTCACACTGAAGAGACTGGGCTGACCACGAAGTCTGGAGAGGACCTCAAAGTTTTCCACCTGCCTTAACAACACAGTTTTTTTTCCTGAGAGAACTAAAAGTAAGAGCAGTGATGGATGTGCGGACGAAAGCACACACACACTCACTCACACACACACACACACACACACACACAAACGGGTGCGTGTCTGGTTATTAGAGCCCAATCCCTCAGGGACGCCGCCACACGCGGCTCCCTCTGCTCCTGGCCGGGTCCTCTTTTCAAAAGAGACGACCAGATGGACTCGCAAGGGGTGTGGCAGGCAGACAAACATTCTCCGCCTGGCTCTGATCATTATCCATTAAGCTCTGTGGATCCCAAGGCTTCATTCAGAGCCAAAGGAAGTCCTGACCTGTGCCGTTTTCACAGTTCTGGGCACCCCCTTTTTGTCAGCAGCTCTTCTCTCGTGACAGGCACATACACAATGTCACATCCATGGGGGGGGGGGGGGGGGGGGGGGACGGCGGACTGATATGGAAGTGAACAAAAAGGGGCCATTCAACAGAAGTGTTCGGCTGACAGAACGGACATTTTGTTCCACCGACAAATGTCAAAGAAGAATAGGATTAAGGAAGAGACAGCGAGGGGGACAAAACCTTTTTATATTGGATGATTGACTCTAACATTCTCCTGAAATACTAAACATTAAATACATTTCAACTCAGCAAGTCAGTCATTCGTTAAGACACCGACTCCCAAACCACACTGTTGTGAAAAATGATGCATTAAAAATATCTATAATTTGTCTAAAAGGCCATATATTATTTTAAAGGACAGCTGAGAGACAGAGCCCCGGCTGTCTCTTTCACACCTTTGATTAGGGTATAAGGCAAGACCAAGCTGGTTATGAGGGCACAATACAAACTTCGGACAGAGATCTACACTTTATAGCAACTGCACGCACAAATGGAACACTTTCAAGTTGAAGAGTACATTTCATTTAGCACCTTGTTATACATACTTTACAGGTAGAATACTGCTGATTAGCACATCTCAACGCTTCACTCTCACTTCATCCAAAATGTTTAGTGATTGTTACTCAAACAGGGGATGTGATCCACACGCTGCTCCTTTAAGCATTTTGACAGCTGAAAATTAACACTAATTTTGCATCGGCTACAGCACAGACGATGTAACTCTATTCTGCTTCGATGATCTCTACAAGCAGGTGATGACTGACTGGCTCGTCTTCTGTCCCCCCCTTTTGCTCTGGTCTTTTCAGAAAGGACAGTCTCTTGTGATGATGGCTACCACAAGCCCTCAGGCTCCAACAGATTAGCCCACATCCACATCCAGGTGAACCCCGAGCCCCAGCGATATGCCCCTCACACCGGTGTGGTCCTGCGATTCACCCCGTCCTTTAAATCATTGGGGAAACAGTTATGGACCTGGAGGAACTCAGCGGCCGCCTCATGTTCGGGGCTGTACGTATTCTCTGTCACGCTGTCCCTCGCCAGGGCATACATGGACAGCTCATCCAGGGCCCCACTAGAAGATTGCACCCCTTTCAAACCAACCACCGGCGAGTTCTCCCGTGACGCCTCTGTAGAATGAGAGCTGGCGCGCGACGTCCGCCGGCGGTAGCGGAAGCTCGGTATCCTTGAGTACGGGGAGGAGGAGGAGAGCGAACGTATGAACTCGCGCCGGGCCCTCCAGCGGACTTCCTTGTTTCTCTCAATGTAGATGTTGATGGCGAGGACGGCCACGGTTTCGGCCACAATGAACGAGAGGGCACCGAAGTAGAATGACCAGCCGTAAGAGTAAGTGTACTTCTTGTCATCGTCGCGTTTATCATTGGGGTCTCCTGCGTTGCTCGAGATGTAGACGATGATGCCGATGATGTTGCTCAGACCTGGCGAGCAAAAAACAAAAAACAGAGTCAAGAAGGAGTCAGAAGACATCGACGAATCCTAATGGAGACATGATGAAGAACCAACCATGACCAGTCTTTCCCAGTCACAGTGATCAAACCATGCGTACAACAGTTGCCACATCAAGCTGCCTTCCTACATCATAAAACCCCAGCCCTTATATGATTGGGAGCATGGTTGACAGTGTAATTCTGCTGCTCACCTGCAGCTACGAAGAGAATGCCTGCGCTGAGGAGGACGTTGTTTGTCTTGTTGTAGACTCGGCCGACCCCGACACACAGCCCACCGAGCATCAGCAGGCAAGTGCTGAGGATGGGGAACACACTAGAGGCCCGAACTATACCTGCAGGGATGTAGGCAAGAGGACATGGCAAAGAGATCATTTAATCACCAAAAATGGTTGTAACAGGATTCATTTTAATCAGTTTTATAGATACTAAAATACAACCATAAATAGACCAATAACAGGCAAATGCGTGTGAGATCTGGAAATTCATTTAACAACCATTTATGTTAAAGAAAAATGGACTTTATTAAATAATTTGAATTTTCATTACCCCACTGAGCCCTCATTTATCCAGCCCTTCACCTCTTATCATCCATTTTTGAAAACTCCATTACCTTTTATACGTTGGGGCCTTGTTGTGACAAAGCTTTGCTAATCAGCTGTGGGATGGAACAAGAGCTCTCACCGACTATCACCTCCCCAGAAATGAATCACTGTGCCATTTTACAAGTGTCCAAGGATGGATGAGCTTATTCAGCTGTAGAGTTGAATAAGCCCTCTTGGCTAATGTACTGCATTTGGACTTTATCCAAAGTCTTATAAGTCTCCTCTGTTCTTCTCTGCATATTAGGCAAATGCTGAATTGGCTGTGCAGTAAATTAAGCTCTTTTGATATTTGATTATCTCTTTTTTATATCAGACTAATGCAAAACTAAGTGAAGGCCTTTTCCATTTTCATTTTTAACAATTTTTCACAGAAAAGCACCTTAGATGAAAAAGGATCATTGAGGATTTTTTTTTCACAAGGATATTATGTCCCCACACAGCCAACAAACACTCTTCCCCTCAGTTCAGTGTACAGAAGCTGTGAGCACAATTCACAACATGCTTCACATTATATAGATAATGAGGAAAATGCAAATCAGCGTACAATCCTGCGCCAGCATCAATCAAAGTAATTAAGCAATAAAAAACAATTAAATATGGAATGTTTGCACCGCAGTTTGCCATTCTCAACACCTTTTTAAAATTCTTAATAAGAAAATGATAATGAGCCTCTCTGTGTGTTTGAGCTCCATGTCTGAAGCCACAGTGTCAAGCTAGCTTGTGTGGCTTTGGAGCTAATTGATTAGCAAGCATGAACATTGAGTCAATTGAAACTCTTGAATAACAAAAAAATCAGTTAATGCTTTCGAACAAAACATATGCAGCACCTTGTTGTCGGGTTTGGCAAGGCTACCTTTAATTGTCTCATCATATGACGAGTGATTAACTGCCTCAAAATATTCTGATAAAAAGGTGAGACACAATTGTAGATGCAAAATATCCAAGGCTGTGATCGTAGTCTGATAGGTATCCTGCATTGCATGAGTCTCTGTTCCTGTTTGGAGACTACTCCCAGATCCAAATAATAAGACAGCATTAAAGGTCCGTGGACTTCCTGCAACAGGGCAGACGGTTTTAACAATGCGGGACACAGAGAATGAATGGGCAGCACTTACGCAGCAGGTACTCAGAGCTGTCCGTGTCGTAATCGTTGTCATCAGGGAAATGGTTGATTCTGTAACAGCTGCCCTGATTGATGCCTGCAGGACAATCAGAAGGATACACGTGGTGTTTAGAACATGAGGACTGACCAGCCGACAGATAGGATCAAGAATATGTGCGTGAGGTTAAACTGGATTTATGTGACGCTCGCGGCCTAGACTGTTGGTGTGAATCCATCAAACACCTGTTGGTTTCAGCGGACTGAAGGATGTGTGGGTGCTGCAGGCGGAGCTGCAGTCGCTCCCAAACGAGTGACCTGTTAAAACTTGTCCACTGGAGTAAGACGCACTTGTCCTCCTCTCTCTGATAAAAGAGGGAGGAGTGGGAAGTCACTTCTCAGGTTACTGCTGGTTATTTTTGGCTGGAACACAGCAAAGTGGCTCCTTAAACGTTCCTGTCATGCTGAGTGAGTGATGTAGTCAGGCCGGTGTTGGACGTCCCCCATCGGCCACTATCGTTTCAAAATGAACGGGTGTGTCCTCACGAGTGCATTGACCATTTAATGTCCAGCAATACTGTATCCCTGCCCACTTTGTCCAATCAGGACAGAGAACTCCATAAAGAGGCGGTCCTGTCTGCATGAGGAACACACCCATTTCAATTCCAGCGCTCCTGGTGACGGTTTACATGACCGAACGGACCAAACTGATGAATTGATGAAAAGCAAGAGGCAAAGAAAGTCATGCAAGTGGTGTGACGTAGAGAGGAGGGAGGGGGTTACTAACTGCGAAACAGACAGGAGGGGAGCTAAAATGAGGACAAACAGCAGCCTTGAGAGTTATTTTGAGAACTAAAAAAAAAAAAAAAACTAAGAAAGGACTCTGCAATGTCTATTAATAGAAACTTCATGGGCCAAATCACCGTGACATCATGCTAACAACAACAGTCACTTCCGGGTAGAAAACTGGTTCATTTGCATTGTCGAGAGCCGCAACCGCTCCCACTCAAGTCCTCCCAGAGCTCAAGCTTAAAAAAACACAAACTGCATTGACAGTCTTGCTTTGGGCTCACTCTTGTAAACCCTGGGATGTTTTCTGCATTGCGCTCCCTCTTTTGGCTCAGAATGCTGCTCGGTCAGTTCAGGGAGAATCTCAAGAGCGGAGCCATCGGCGCCAAGCATGGCTGTATTCCATTTGCTGCAACAAGCGGCTAAACCTACGACGAGAGCTTTCCTGACTGAACTATGGTCAGAGACAATGTTATTGAAAGTGCTGTTATTAATGACTTATGAGGGCGTCAAACATGCATTTTGGATTGATTGCATATATGCACTTTGACATGACATTATGAAAAAGGACTATTTGTCTGCAATCTAGCGTGAGAGCAGGAGGTTTCTATCTGGAAGTTGTTGTAAACCAACATTGTGATTGGTTCCAGAAGGAACACATTCTCTAGGATTGATCATTACCCTCCCGATGGTTTTCACCTCTGACTATAGCTGAGACTTTGACCTCTGAACTAGACTTTTAAAAGAACACTCGGGGTCAGACAATGATTGTTGTTGTTGTTATTTTTCAGAGCTCCCTGAATCCTGCAAACTCAAGTTCACAGCCTGGTGAGCACACATATTGGAGGGTTGGTTCGGGTTCCCAGGATCAGTGCATACGCTATACGGCGGCGGGATTAAGATTGCATTGCCCCGGGGGGATTTGAGGGGCTGTGGCGCGTGTCCAAATCCAGCTCAGGTGAATGGCTGAGTGCTGGGAGCAACAAGGAGCCTATTCGAACAACAAAAGAGCGTGCGCTGGAAGCTTTTTAGCGCCGCGGCGAGTTGCAACGGGAGAACAGAGTGGAGGGAGAGAGAGATAGAGAGAGAGAGAGAACGAGAAAGAGAGAGAGGTCAAAACCGAGAGAAGGCGGTAGCTGTAATTGAGCCGGTGTATAAACAACACCTTGTCTGGAGAGAAATGGGTTGGGGGTGGGGTTAATGGATGCACTCAGTGTGGCGGCAGTAATGCTGGGAGCTCTTTGACCGTTCATTCACCCATTTGGGCTGTGAATGGCCACAACACTTAAGTTATTCTGCAAACAACAACCACGGATAAATAAAGGTGGGCCGAGCTGCAGCTCCACTCGCATATATTCAAAAGAGCATATGTATGTTTGTATATTTGTGTTCGTCTAAATCACGGGAGGAGGGAAAGCAACTGACCATTCAATAAGCTCCAACAGCCTTCGTCAGTGCTGCTACACCTGTCAAGCACTTTAATGCAGTTGACTATTATAACGATGGCATATATACCACTTGAAATTATGGCTGCGCACTTGATCAGAATATAATACCGAGTTCCATTTTCATCCCTAATGGCTTAACAGGTGGCAGCGATAAAGACTGACCTAAAATGTTCAACTTCCCAATCACAAGCCTGCGCCAGACAGACACCTGTCAGCTCCATTTCACAGGTGCCGAAAGGGTCAGCAGCAGCCCTCACCGTCTGTGTCACAGCTTTTAAGGCCACGCTCGCTTTTATTAACTAGGTCTGCTGCTTAATAAGGGACATCAAATTAATCCATCAAATCAGTCGGTGGAAATGGAGCACAAGTTTCTGTGTCTAGTCACTGATGGGAAAAAAAAAAAAAAGGGCTGCGGACTATTTTAAGCAGCGATATGAGACTTGTGAAAAAAAAGACATCTTGCTCTCATGGTTAGATCAAGAACTGTGAAGATAATGAAAATACAGACACCTTTGCTGTGCTGTTAATTGCCGCGTAAACACTAGATCATGCTGCAGGGTCTGGGGCTTGAGCAGATTTTATATGTGCATTTTTTTTTTTTAAAAAGCGTGTGTGTCTTTTCTACTAAACAACACACTTTTCACTGTGAACTCAGACAGAACACTACTATCAATTTTGGACATGTGCACAACATCCTCCATCCTCTGATCTAGTCCAGTCCCCTGCTCCCCCAGCCAGTCTGACGCCTCTGTCTTGTCTCCTGTGTGTGTGTGTGTGTGTGTGTGTGTGTGTGTGTGTGTGTGTGTGTGTGTGTGTGTGTGTGTGTGTGTGTTTGAGAGAGAGAGAGAGAATGGAATAAATAAAAGACAATATTGCAACTGATTGGGAATCTGATTATAAGCGGAGGCCTCAAGGCTCGTGATTTATGAGTGACGGTTATCAGCTCAATGTCTATGTTTAGTTTGTGTGTGTGTGTGTGTGTGTGTGTGTGTGTGTGTGTGTGTGTGTGTGTGTGTGTCAGATCAACCCTTCAAGAAATGAAATAAAGTCAGAATACTGACTAGCTGGGAGGAAGGGCGGAGGAGATTAAACGGGGGGAGAAGGTACAAGGAAATGAAACAACAGCAGCGCAGGCAGCAGAGGAATGATGGAGATGAAAAAGGAAAAGATAGGAGGCCACATTAAAGAGGAACTCAGACAGAGGAGGAGGAGAGCAGGGAATCGGCGAGCGAGGAATCAGGGAAGGCGGAGAGAGCGTTAAAGGGCAAAATGTGGATTGTGAAACAAAGGTTGGAGGACGGCCGCGCAATGTAAAAGCTGTGAAACTGCAAGGACATGTAGAGACAAAAGGTTGGCTGGACGGAACAAAACAGTCACGGCAGTGTGTCGTACTGTTAATCTACGTGATTCTTTTACACGGACATGGATTTCCAATTCTTTTTACAACTGCGTTGTTTCTTCAACTGAATGAAACTACATTTATGAAATGCGATGGAGTCACAGGGAGGAATTTGGTTAAGTTTAGGCAAAGATATTTGCAGTTAATTTCCATACGTGAATTAAACTGGAAATGGGCATGACTGCCTCAGAACTGAGCTACAGATTGATGTTTTTGATCACATGAGTAAGAGAAGAGGACAAATAATGTATAAGCATGAAGGAAAGAACTTCAGGCAGCTACCTGAGGATATCTGTAATCGTAAAAAGTACATTATCTGAACCGGATACTCGTTTAAGCCAATAGACATGCTACCCAAGGATTCACTTTGGTTAAAGGCGCAATATGTAAGAATTGGCCCCTCCTGATTACAACTCATTTGTCGCTCAGGGATCTTATCTTGAACGCTGCATGATCTTTTGCTGTCTGTTTTGATGACCTTATTTTGTTTTTGTTCTCGTTTGTGAAGCACTTTAGTGAAGTCATGTTGGTTTGAGATGTGTCTTAGAAATAGCATTTTAGCTTGACTTGACTAATTTGTGAATTTTCTTTTGCATATTGTAGCTTTAAGGTTGGCGAAAGATCATGATTTTAGTTACATGTCATTAAACAGTACGTGAAAGCGTGACAAAAACGAATCTGTGCCCATGTACATGAGTCCTGTAGATACATTTTGTCACTTTATCACAAACTGTCGTACTACTGGGCTGGGCAGACATATAGTTGGTCACCAGTGACAAATAAAAAAGCTCTTAATCCACAAATCCAGGGGATGTTAAAAGGTGGTCGTGTTGCGACAAATTGAGAAATAATCCTCAGCACATAACACAGGAAATAAAGGATTTCCTGGCCTAGACTGGAGATGCAAAGCCCCGTGCTGAGCCTCTCCTCCTCTTCTCCATGGCAACCCATGTTAGTCTTTAATAAGCTCATTTACATAAACAATCTCCAAGGTTGCATTTGACATCTTCATTGTAACTTGAAACCCGCCGAATAAACGACGGCACTTGCTTGGCAACCAACAAAACCTGTTCCCCGTCACAGATCTGTCGCCACTTAACAGTACACGACTGCCAGACACGAATGGACACTGTATGCACACAGACACAAAACATACAAACACACACACACACACACACACATACACACACCGTGTATCACAGCCAGCTGTCACAGCTGTGATGCCTCTAGCAACAGGATGATACACGTTGTCATTATTTTGAATTAGCGCTGCTCGGCCAATAAGGGAGCGGCCCCTGTGGAATACACCAATAGCGGTGTCTCATTGAGACGTCGCTCTCCAGGAGTGATGTGCATCACAACCACGAGCTCCGAGCTCCCCCACTTCCTAATTTTCACACTTCAACAGCTCGGCAAATTGATTGATGATTAGGCCAATCAAAAGCGACTTCAGTTTCGCGTTTCGCAGAACTACGTAGCCTCCAGCAGGTGATGTATTTCGCAGTAAAGCTTCACATAACAGACGCACAGCAGAAACTGGAGTCCGCTTGGCTTTTTAGGTCTGCGATGGAGAGTGTGCAAGCACTGACAGGGGAGAAGCGCTCTGAGGTGTACAGCAGGTGGGATGATTAGGTTTCATGAAGCTGTAAACAGATAGAGCACAGACGCCGGGCCTCGGTATCAAATGCAGACATCCACACACACACTCCCACAGACACATGCATTTATTAGTTTGGAAGCGAGCAGGGAATGCCGGGGAAGAATATAAAAGCATCTGTGTAATCAAACAAACCCCTCCAGTTTTTTTTTGTTTTGTTTCTTTCCCTGGTCCAAGTGAGGATGAAAGAAAAGCAATTTGGCAAAGACATCAGTGATTCGGTGTTGATATGACTGACAGTTGGTTAATTAAATTGTCACCAGGCAGCAGTTCCATCAAACGCAGCCTTGCTTGGGGTAGACTGTGCATGTGTTAGCGCATTGTTAGAGGAAAACTGAGATCTTAAGCCTTGTGTAGTCTGTTGTGAAGACTGTTATGCATTGTCACTTACTTACAAAAATGTACATATATCATGGCTTCTCAATGCCATGCTTAGGATTTTCATTCTTTGAGAATGTTTAGAGACTAAAGCTCTATTGCTCTGTAGCCCATTGGTCCTCTCTTATAAATTTTTATAAAATATTTTTTCATATCCCATTGTATTTTGTGTTTTTAAAGCCTGATATTGTGTTTGATGATGAATACAATATTTTTTGTGTCATTTTTTTCTGATCTCATTTTGTTATTTTCAAGTTTTGTGTGTGTGTCTACTATGAAAATTAGCTGAAATCACTGTTTTGGTGTTGTTCCATCATCACAATTAATGTTACTCAAGGGCCATCACACACAGAACGCTCACACACACGTTGAACGTTGTGATGGGGTGTATTTTAACCCAAACCCTGTTTTCCTAAACCTAACCAAGAATTTCAGCTCGACAGAAAACTGTCACCACCAGTCTCTTGACTGAGAGTCCTAAACAAAGCCCACCACAGCTATCTTGACTCTGTCCAAAGCCAACAAAGTCCATCTGCAATCCCCTCCAAAGCTCACAATTAACACACAATACTTTATTTGTAAAATCCTTACAAAAACCAACGTGTAAAAGCATTTTTTTTTTTATAAATGGATTCAGAAGCTAAGATAAGGTCCAGATCATCTAGAAGGCATCTGTTTCCAGGAAAAACACCCAGTCCCTTATACTTTTAGTAAAGTGCCCTATAGTAGGTAAAACATAATAAATGGTCCTCTAAGATATAAATGCATCACAATTCTCTGCATGCAGGTTCTCCACTGCATACAACTGTTGCCCTTTCTTATTTTGCCACCCCTGCCCCTCAAACATCCTGAGTCCCACTGCTTAGCATGTCAACATTAAAGTGGCATCAATCTTCTCACCTTAATGTCTGTGAGAAAGTCAGTTTTCCATCATTTCAAACTTTTCCTTTAGGGTAACCTGCTTTCAAACGGCATGACGCAGGGAACTTCATTAAAACAAGAGGAGAAATGCATCCTGGGGTAAAAGGGACTGAGGGTTTGTGGGTATAAAGGGGGGTGACAGAGGGTGAACTCAAAAAGAAGAACAACAGAAGACAAAACAGATCAGAGGATGATGGGAATGGAGGAGATAGACATATAAAGAGAAGAAAAGAGAGAGCACATGAAGCAGAGAGGAGGACATAGTGACAGAGGTGGCAGTGAGGGCCCGCTGGCTAATTAGTGCCCCTGCACGGCTTCTCAGTTGGCGCGTTTTAATTACAGACTTGCAGTGCACGATGGGAACGACAAAGCAACCCTAAATGAAAGCCCTCCTCACCGTCCCCCTAAAAAAAAAAACAGCTGCCTCGCCACTCACACCACCTCCAGCTGGGATGTTTACTGTAAATATGGACCAGCTGATTGGGATTACTCATTAGGTCACTTCTCATTGTCAGGGTTGGTATTATTTACTCGAGTCGCACGTAAGCGACAGCCTCTGATGCAAATCAGGCGCCACTCAGTGCTCCCACTGGCCTCGCGGCATTCATGTGAGAAAGCAAACAAAGGAGGCGGGGGGGGGGGTCGAAACAACTCTCGAGAAATGCAAAGGACTCGTGGATGACCTCATTCGGTGTATTCCTGAAACGCCGCGCAGGTAACAATCGCCAGGCAGAGCAACTGGAGACGCTGAAGCAAACTCACTGGAGGCTTCTGAGGAGAAAATGTACAATGTGTTGTCGCTGCAGTCTGTTCAGCCAAATGTGGTGATGTTCTCCACAGTAGCTGTGATACACACAGAGTCATCCCCGTCAATAACACAGGGTGTTTGTCATTATGACCAGAGGGGTGTGTGTGTGTGAGTGTGTGTGTGTGTGTGTGTGTGTGTGTGTGTGTGTGTGTGTGTGTGTGTGTGTGTGAGAGAGAGAGAGAGACAGGAGGGGGGCTGAGACTTCCTCCTTTGTCTTCTCTATACTTATGAGTCTCCATGACAACGGAGCCACTGTCCAGCACCTTGTAGTCTCAGCAGAGGCGCAGAAGTAAAACTGTTAGCGCAGGAGAGAGTGATGTGATAGGCCGGGCTTTTATTTGTCAGATTTTTGCTTTTAAGGGAAGGAGGCCTCGTCGCACAGAGCTGGCCTTTGTCTCCACCGTCATTAGTCCACCTCCCATTACTTACTTCAAAGCTCCACATAATAGATGGCAGGCTTTTGTGATTTATTTTTATTTCCCCGGGTCTCGGAGGAACGTAAATGCAGACTGTGAGTCTGTCCACATCACAGACAGGTGCCCGGCCACGCCTGATTCTCAGTAAATTGCAAGTGTCATAACACAGCAGGACGTTCTTCACATGTGTCTAAAGCGTCCATCATCACCGCAAGACGAGCCCGGAGACAGTTTAATCATTGATGACAGCTGTATGTGGCCTCTAGTGACATTAAGTCTTGCAAATGTGGTTGGAAACCAAATAATCTTCAGAATCAAATGCAAATAATGGAAAAAGCACATGATCCAACGCCAAGACAAGGGTGATTAAAGTAGCCAGTGTCCAGGCAAAATTTTCAGGGGACAACTTTAAAATATTCAGCTGCTTTTTAGGGTCAAGAAGTAAAACATCCTGTTATATAGATAAAAATGGCTTCATATCAATAAAAAGGGTGGCTGTGGGTCAAGGGTAGAGTCAGCGTCTTGTTATCGGAAGGTCACTAGTTCGATTCCCCTCGTCTGCATGTTGAAGTGTCCTTGGGCAAAATACTGAGCCCCAAACTGCTCCTGATGTGGTGGTCGGCACCATCAGTGTATGAATGTATGAATTACTGCTAAAAGCCTTAAAATTTAAAAAGTCTTAATGTATCGACACAAAAGATGATGTAAATGAACATCTTAAGTAGATTTTTCTTGAATTTGAAGGTGACCAAAGAAAAAGTTTCCACCTCACGACACATTCTGCACGTTTTTCTGCGGTAATGCTCCAGAAATGACACGAAAAATGTGTCACGTTTCATGCGCTGTGTTCAGGGAGGACGCCTCCTCCTGTACATTCATGTGTCTGTCAATCTGAGGTGCCTGTCTGTAGCTATGGCCAAAATCCTTCTTAATTCTGCAGTTTACTAAAGTTAAAGGTGCACTATGTAGTTTTGGGGCAGAAATTTTAATCAAGAGAAAACAATCTTCATTGTCTGATTTTGACCGTTATACTGTTTTACTTTGTCTATATATGGCGGACCCTGCCACCTTTTCTAGCTTATTGCTTATTTAGTTATGGAAATAAAAAGAAATGACCCCACTGATATTGTAAATATTCAAATTCTGAGTTTGAATTTCTTCTCCAAAACTACAAAGAGCCCTTTAAAGAAATAGAGTTCTGAACAAATAACTTGGCATGCACATTTTAAATTCAGACAGGATAGAACGTGTAGAATGTGTGGGATTGTACTGTGTGCAGCTGACGATGCCCTTTGTAAGTTTTATGTGTGCTTTCAAAATAAGATAGATGAGGTTTTGTCTCCTTACTTTCCTTCGATTCCTTCTATTTCCATCTATTTCTGTCTCATGACGACGGACGTTTGTGACATGAACAAATCCATCCAGGAACATCGACTCATTCATTGATAGCGGAGGCGAGAAGTCAAGGGGTGGCCGGAAGGAAGATTGGTCAATGAATGAGCGGCTGTCTGCCTCTGAAGTAAGACGTCACTGCCAGCGCACCTCCTCTCCAAACATCCCTCCCCCCAAAAAATCACTTTTAAAAGGATGAAAAGATGAATTGGGGGAGGTTCACTTCATGTTCTTTAACTAAAACTATGTTCTTCTATTTTGCTCGGACATGACGTGAACCCTGAGCCATCTATTTTTAAATCACTGGGCATGTTTCCATAGCAATGTCAGGGATGTTGCCAAGCAACAGCATCGGATACAACGAAGACATGAATGAAAGTAGACTCGCGCACATTGCCTGGCAGCGACCGGCTTAAAAGTGAATGGGCTCAGACGCGCCGGCTTGGCATCGCCGTCTCTCGCAGACTAACAGTCGTGTTTGCTGTGCGGGCCCTGCGATGTAACAGTTGGCAGACGCTTTTCTGTCGGAAATCTGCGACTTCAACTTATTAAAATCCGCAACTTTCTCCATGTGACCTATAACCTCTGAACGTTTCCCCACCTTTTTTGATCATTTTTTGTCGTGTCCCCATCTCCCAACTGAGGCGTTTTGCCGTGCGTAAAAGGAGTGCGCCCTTGTGTCTGTGCGCACTGAGGGAAAACAGACTCCTCCTCAGAAAAAATAGGGAATTTTAACTGCTTGCTTCAGAAAAGAGCAGTGTGTGTCAGATTAGCATGCAGAGCACCGTGTAAGGCTCACCTTCAATACAGCAGATTCTCCACAGCCCGGAGTGGGTGAGGTCGCCCTTCTTGGTTTTGGGCTGCGATTGGGTCTCGTCCGTGGTGGTATTGGTGCTGTTGCAAATGTACGCCCGCGAATAGAGCCAGTAGTCCGTGCCGATGGCGATGGTCATAAGGCTGAAGGCAGCGAAAGCCCCCACGGTGGCCAGCAGCGTTTGAACCCCGCGGTCACACCAAGCCATGGCGCTTCATACTAGTCCACAAGTCACTCTCACCGGTCCAACATGCACTCACCGAAGCGCGTCAGGGCGCGGATCCTTTGGTCATACTTGTTCAGGCGCTTCCACTCTCTCTGCTCCTCTGCTAAAAAAAAAGAAAAAAAAGTGTCCACCCAGAGACAGAAGAAGAACAGGAAGAAGTGGGAATGTTGTCTGAGACGATCACCTGATGCTCAGAACCAACTGTTTGCTACTGTGGATGAGAGAGGACACCAGTTGTGCCCACTCCAGACGCTCCACACAGTCTCGAAACGCGCAGGACGGCACGACAGCAGCATCGTGTACCAAATCAGGACACTTTAAACCTCCTCTCACCACTTCATTCCTCTGTTTCACCTCTTTATCTTTGTCTCAAAACACTTTTTCTCTGTCTCTACACAGGCTGCGCCTCGGTTAAAACCAAAGACGGCTACGTCAGTGGCTCTTAAGTGAGACCCCACCCTCACCAAATCTAACCAATGGAGGAGGTGTGCCGCTGAATAAAGAAAGGAGAAAAAAAAAACCTCTGTGCTGTGACATTACAGTTTTCATTTGGGTCACCGATGCATTTTGGAGTCCATCTTTGGGGAGATATCAATTAGCCAAACAATCTGTGTCTCATGTGTGACGTTTGGACACTCTCCACTTAACTCGACAGCGAGGATTATGACAAAACTCACAGTCACAGGGGAGACGATGGAAGGTTTGGGGTTGGTGGAGAGAAATAATGAGACAATTTGACACAATGGTCCTCCTTCCCTCCTTGGATGCACTAACACAACAACAACGAATTCCCTGCTGAACAGAGCATTAAGAAAGCAATTACATGCGAGGTAGGTGCGTTACACCAGCAAGCACGAAGTAAATCAGCCGGATTTCCAATCAAAGATAGATAGATAGATAGATAGATAGATAGATAGATAGATAGATAGATAGATAGATAGATAGATAGATAGATAGATAGATAGATAGATAGATAGATAATACTCGGCTAAAACACAATATCCTTAGTGAGAAAATAAAAATACCTGCCTCTCACTTTGATCACAGGGATGACAAATTGGTTTATAAAACATGCACACAATAAAAATTGCAATTCAAGCCCATGTGAGCGGCAGATTACAGACATGCTTAATGCACCTCTCAGCCAGAGTGAGGGGGGTTTTCAAACCAGCGGGAGATGCCCTTCCGCTGGCAAGGTGCCTCTGGCTAAATACAAACACACCCCTCTATGGCTGCCAAAAATCCGGTCTATAAACTGGTTAATTCCACTTTAAAGCCCATCTCCGAATGCAAAGTGGCTGTTTTGTGTTTGTAAAATGAGCCGTAGTGCTTCGAATGGATAAGAAACAACTGCAGAAGCAACCAGATGACTGCTGCAAAGAAACTGAGATAAGAGAAAGTCAGCGTTCAGACGGCCACAGGTCAACTCAGTCTTAAACTTTCACTTTTCCCTGCCATCGGGATAAAGCAAAGCTGGGATACATGCCCTGATGCTTTATTAATAAAATGTCTTATTATGTATACTAAAGGAGTCTGAGCTGTAACAAAGAGGAGGAGATGTATGAAGTTGGGCACCCAGTCGGGTGCCCATAGATTAGAAATGATAAGGTGCCCTCTAGGGTGCCCCTCCACTGGACAGAACGTGGTGAGGTGACCTCTCTTCACAATAGATCGATCACAACTTTCTGCCGGGGCCACCACTTGTACTCAAGGTGCCCTTTTCATTTTTTCGCCCCGGCCCCTCAAACATCTTGAGACCGCCCCTGAAGTTGGGAAAGTTTTCTTCAGCCTGCGCTTCTTCCTGTTTGGCCGTGTTGATTCTGTCACATTGAGTTAGCTGCTTTTTCTTTGTCCGTCGAAGCGCTTTGTAAACTCAAAACTGATATAATTATTATTATCTGGATTACCTAAATCAGTGGAAATCTGACATCCCTGTCCTTGTTTCTGTCATTGTTCTACTTTTATTTGCACAGTTTTTACAGCAATTGCAGCAAAGATGTCATGTTTCTTATAAGTAGTAACGGACTAAATGATTTCTTTATAATCCATCTATTAAAAAGCAGTGCGCTTTCTTATGTCCGCGGACCTGAAGGTGGCGCCAACTCGCTGCATCAGTGTAGGAAAAGGAAATGCTGGCTGGTAAAAGTACTTCCATTAGTGTGGATAAGAATCCCAAGGAGCGGACGGCGACGTCACGGTGCGGGCTCCCCGTGCGTGTGGGGCGCATGCGCATCGCTCCGGCCGCGCGTATTCACCGTGCAGTTGAGGGCCACCGACGCGCATGTGCGAAATCATCGCGGCGACGCCGGCGTCCGCTCCTTGTTTGTTTTCTGCGCAACACCCGAACAAAGGCCTGCCCCTTTTTCATGAGGATTTCTCTACCGCCATCGTTACTTTACGTGTAATCACGATTACTAAATCGGATTACGGTACTTTTATTATAATTCAAGACGTCGGTACCAGTGAAGGTAGAGTCCGAGATGGATGTGGATCACAGTGAACCCGGCGGCGAGACTAAATCGGCCATGCATACTTGGCGTTATCGCCACCATTTCACGTACAAGGCAGATCAAGGGAAAAATATCATCGTCCAGTGTAATCTATGTCTGCCGAGGGTTAATCTGCTCTCCACGTCGAAAACCTCCACATCAAACCTAAAGAAGCATTTAGACGTAAGTTTCACAAAGTGATCTCCCCCTATAATGATCTCCTGCAGCCGCCGGGTTAATGTTTGAAAGAGTCAATGAATGAATAGCTGCCCTCGTGATTAGTAACGTTACATTATAGCTGCATGCTTGTTAACTCAGGGCGCTGCAGGCTCCTCGTCAAACAGCCCATTTCACTCTGCATGTGTGTTTCTAAAGTGCTCTCATGAGTTTTTTTGCTTTATTAAATGTTGCAAGTTTCAGGGTTTTTTTTTTTTTTTTTTTTAACTGTTACAAACTCAGCACACACAAGTGGCACACTTCCAACAAGTAACCAGAAACTGTATCTGTGAGGTTTTTGTTTTTTTTTCTTGTCTTCCAGAGAACACATTTGGGCTGCGAAGCCAGGCCTGATGCCAAGAGGGGAAGGAAGAAAGAGGAGCACAACGGCGAAGAGAGCCGGCACTGCCAGCTCAAAAAACTTAAAGCGGAGATCATCTCCAAGTGCATGACCCAGGCAAAGACTGATGATCTCATTTTCAACTTCATCGTGGAGGATTGTCAGTCGTTTTATCTGCTAGAGCAGCCTGGCTTCAAGAAGCTGATCGCAGGCTTGACTGAAGGGTTAAAGTCCATGGACAGGGTGACCTTGTTTACAAAGGTGGACCAGGGCTTCTCCCGGATGCGGGAAGAGCTGATGGCGAAACTGGGCACCGTCCAGTACGTGTGCACCACGGCAGACGTCTGGACGGCCAACAACAGAAGCTTCTTCGGGATGACCTGTCACTGGATCGACCAGGATTCTTTGGAGAGGAAATCTGCCGCTCTGGGCTTCGCGCGGCTGCAGGGCCGGATCACGTACGACACCATCGCCGGACGGATACACGACATCCACGTGGCGTACAACATCGAGAGCAAAGTGCAGACCACGGTCACCGACAACGGCAGCCCCTTTGTGAGCGTGTTCAAAGAGTTCGCGGTGGACAGCTCGGAGAGCGACGATGACATTGGCTTCTACGAGAACGTGAGCGCCGTCCTGGAGGGCGAGCCGGAGCAGGACATGCTCCTGTTTCTGCCCACGGTGCAGCGCTGTGCGTCGCACACCCTCGAGCTGGTTGTCTCCGAGGACTTCTGGCAGGCGGTGTCGCAGGGGCCCATGTGCCAGCTACATTACAGCGCCATGGCCAAGGTGTACGCCATATGGAGCAAATGCCACCACCTTCAGGTCGGTATGGATGCGGCGGAGGAGATAGGAAAGATGGCGCTCGTCGTCCCCACAGTCATACGCTGGAACGTGGAGTACTGCGCCGTGCAGAAGATCGTCTCTCTCACCGAGCGGGAGCTGACGGAGCTGTGCGCCCGCCTGGAGGTCCCGCGAATGCAGCCCGAGGAGATGGCCTTCCTGAAGGAGTACGTGACTGTGTTCCATCCGCTCGCGTTTGCACTTGAACTCTTCCAAGCGGAGCAGAAATGCTACCTTGGGCTGGTCATCCCGACGGTTCTCAGCCTGAAGAACAAGCTAAGTGAGCAGAAAGACGCGGCGACCTACTTCAGCGATGTCATCAACGCCATGGTGGTGGCTATCGACGTGCGGTTCCAGGAGCTGTTCGCAAGCACGGAGGCGAAGATCGCAACGGCGACGACTCCTCAGTTTCGCTTGTGGTGGATGGGCGCCTCCGAGAGGGAGGAGATGTGCACCCTGCTGGCTACAGAGGCGTCCCAGGTGGATCCCTGCAACGTGACGGAGACCAACCCCAGCCGCAGCTTGTCGACCATCGAATCGGAAGACGACTTCTTCAGCTACGGGCCCGTCAAGCCCGCCATCCAGATCCAGCAGCGGGGAGTGATGGACGAGATCCGCAAGTATGTTGAAGGGACGGGGAAAAGCCTCGAGTGCCTGCAGGACTTCCCCAGAGTGAAGCAGCTCTTCCTCAAATACAACACCACGCTGCCGTCGACGGCTCCGGTGCAGCGTCTCTTTAGTCAGAAAGGCAACCTGGTCACCTCGCAGAGGAACTTTCTGACCGACGATTACTTCGAACGCATTCAGCTGCTGCGATACAACAGCAACGTGTGCACCTCGGTCACCGAGTGAACATGTTCCCTGTGACTCTCTCTGTCTTTCAGCCTTTTAATCGATGCAGAATCAAACCATGTTGTGCTAAAAAATCATTGCAGAAAAAACCCCTGAGTAAGATCTCGTTTCAGACAATTTAGCCCGGATGTGATTTCTGTTTTGTAATACGCCTCTCCGAAGCTGTTTTGATAGCATATCTTCCACTCCTGAATGGCCTCATGGAAATATCAAATTGACAATCAAAGGACAATGGCATTCAAGGACTGAGCATACTGACGAAAGCATCTTTCTATCTGTGCTATTGTTGTGATTTGAAGTAGCCACAGGGTTCAAACTGAAGTGATTCGGTCTTTCGGTTAAGCTAGTGTGTTTTTTCTACAGCTCTTCGACGAGAATGCATCTCCTGTCTGTATGTTTTATATCATATATAAAGAGATACGGAAAGAGCCTCCTTGTGTCTGTGTCTGACCTTTTTATGCAAACCAGACGGAAACCGAAAGCGATGAGATTAGTGCCGGTGTGGCAACGGTTGCTTTATTTGCATGCAGCCCCGACTGCATCAACCGACACTGATAACCGTTTCAAAGAAGTATGTGTGTGTGTGTGTGTGTGTGTGTGTGTGTGTGTGTGTGTGTGTGTGTGTGTGTGTGTGTGAGGAAGACACGCAGCACCACAAACACCACATTTCCAGGGCTGCAGAGTCCCGAGTGTTTTCCTCACCACGCGTCCAGATGTCAGTTAAGAGCTTTCGTCTTGTCAGGCAGCTGCCTGGAGACCAACAGAATGCTGTCAGAGCATACAAACACACATATTCACACACGGGCCTCTGTCTGGACCCGAGCTGTCCAAAACATGACACTTCTGAAGATGCAAAACCAACCCCCCCCCCGAGAGCACGAGGCGCCCTGGGATCGGCCCTTTCTTCTCTTCAACAGTACTGCATGTATGACTCTGTGTATATTCTTGTTTTTTTTTATCATGCATTTTCCCACAGCAGCTCGAAAAGACAGGCAGAGATAAGAAGAAGAAAAAAAACAACCAGTGGACTGCTGTGAAACTGCCCTCACTGCTCCGGAATCTATTCCGCTTGACAGACAGGCTGCTGGGATTCTATTCAGCGAAACATCAGCTGATAAGGACAAAAACGCAGCTTGAACAACCGATTGCAGAGAGAACACAGGAGTGCTACAGGAAATAGAATTGTCACCTCGCAATAGAAGGCAGCACAGCTGCTCGATCAGTCCCAATCTGAGCAGCAATTTCTAGGGGAAAGCTCTACAATACCCAACAGGTCTGGGGAGTGAAGTTCTAACAGTGAATTTAGGGAAGTGCAGTTCAGTGAAAGCTGCAATCATTACATTACACGCTCTTAAAAATAGGTCGCTCAGTGCTGGAAGACCAAAACACATTCGAAGCCGGCCAATCTTTCAGTTAAGTTTTCTATCTTATATTTAGAAATACATTAGTCTGTAATCCGTATCCATGGGAACATAAGGGAAATATTTTAAATGTGCTTTATGCAGGATTTGGGACAATTGCTTCCATGTTGAGTGAAGAAAGGGTGAGTATTAAATGTGAGATGAAAAATAACTTTTTACCTTCACCGAGAGGTTGGTTGGTTGGTTTGTAGGCAGGATTACACGAAAACACGGATGGAGGATGGGTCCCAATCCAGAAAAGACCCCGTTAATTTTTCCAGAAAAATTGACAGATCCAGGAATATGTTGTGATTTTTCTCTTTAAAATTGCAAGATGGTGTTTTAGATTTTTGTTAATTTCTCAGGGGGCAATACAAAAAAAAAAACATTTGAAGGCGATGGAGATATAGTTTAGGTGTTTTAACTCCTTGAATGTTAAAATCTCACCTCAGCTTTCTCTCTTCTCACAGTTATGAGTACAGACATTGTACTTATTGAAATAATATCTCCAAAATTGACCAATTCAACCAATGTACTTCTGTGTACTTCTTATGCTGCCTGCATGGTTTCCGTACGAGTGAATACACAAGAGCAGTAAGATGTATTGACCTTTCTCTTCCATCTTCCACCTCAGAGAGGACACGAAGACTAGCTCTTAAAAAGACGAGCGTTTCAATATATAAATTAAAAGCTGAAACCAAAGAGGTCTGAGTGAGGACTCTTTGAAGCCAGGTGAAGTACACTTTCCCCGAGATCAGAGTTCTTAAGTTATTTCAAAGAATTTTCTTTTTTTGTTGTTGATTCAGAGAGCCCCGAGGACAGAGCAAACAAAGTGAACTTTGTTTTCGCACCAGACTGCAGAGCAGCTTCTTTCTCACGCTGCAACACTCTTCCATTCATCCTCAGCACTCCGCTGTAAAACATGTTTTTATTGTGCGACTTATTCTGCGACAGGCATCAGGACTAAGAAATAGATAAGCTTTTTGCCGATGGTCTGA
Organism: Diplodus puntazzo; assembly: GCA_963678695.2. Lineage (NCBI taxonomy): Eukaryota > Metazoa > Chordata > Actinopteri > Spariformes > Sparidae > Diplodus > Diplodus puntazzo. The sequence goes on along the minus strand of OZ023174.1, from coordinate 15,108,308 downwards.
CTTGCTTGTGTACTTTTATAGAGGGAACAGTATTAAATTGAACTGGTTCACAACTACTTAAAAGGATCTTGTATGTTAAACCTTGTCATGGAAGAATCACCTGACTAGTGTTTGGGACCCTGGCTGGGACCAGGAAGTGAACAAAGTAGTTTTATGAATGACAAGCCTGCCACCTGTTGGACACATATCTGTAGGTGCACGTCATTAAAATGCCACCTGTTCAGCTGCAGGAGGATATTTGTTTTTCCAAAGTAAACAGTGGAATGAAACAAACCCAAGGCCCAGTTCAAAGTTTGATCCAAAGTTTTAATGATTTCAGAAAAACAAATGGTACAAAGTATTACTTTTTTTAAACTGCCCGTAATACCCGCTACCACACATTAACACACACACGTTTAGAACAGGATCATGTTAGGCACAAAGTGGGTGGAAGGTGTACAGTGTGTGTTGGACTAACAACATTTGTCAGTACCTTTGATTTTATCCACCACCAAGCCCATGTCTTTACAGTCCTCTCATGCTTCCTTCCTTGCAAAAAATAGCGTTACAATCTCTTTATTATACAAAAGCAGCAGGGCCGGCACAAATATTAGAGCTACTTTAACCGCCAACCGTGTTGCTTCGACTGTGTCTTTGTCAGTTCAGTGATAAAGTCTAGTAAGGAGGGAAGCATTAGAGGGAGTTCCAGACATGACTGGCATACTTTAATATTCTAATGCCCTTCTCTCACTTTGCTTGGGTAAGACGCCCCTTCTGGTGTCTGATCCCAGGACGGCCCATGTCACTGCAGAAGCAGCTTCGCAGGACTGAAGTGGCCGAGGTTCTCACAGGATTTGATCCAGCGCTGCACATTAGCGGGAGCGGCGGAGGCCGAGCCGCTCTGCTGCACGCAGCAATAGCAGGCGATGTCGGCCAGGGAGAACTCCGGCCCAGCCAGCCAGGGGTTGCGGCCCAGAGCGGAGTTGAGTGCCCGCAGGACGCCTGAGCGCTCCTTGGCGCTGCCCTCTGCCAGCTGGAAGAAAGCCGTGTCCACCCAGCTGTCCACCAGCGTAGCGAGGGCAGGGTCACTGGGGTAGGGCGCCAGCAGCTTGAAGAGGAAGCGCGCCACGCTGGCCTCACCCTCGATGGGACACATGTTCTGGACACTGAACTTCATCTGCAGTTTAGGAACTGTGGATAAAGGAGAGTACCTCATGGTAAACAAGAGCTTCCATCTGGATAACATGATCACAAAGCATGGAATGATTAGAAATAGCTCTCCTAAAACACAACAAGACTCTGTACATGATTTCAGTTAAAGAATTATTGTAACAATTCTGAAATTGCACCATTTATCATGGCCAGAAACCGTAAAAACAGAATTTATCGTTGGATTTTCACATTTCTAAGAGTTCAGAGCTGATTCGTGCGTACAAAAACATCAGGAAAATCCAATTGTGGGAGGAGACAATCTGCAAGCTATATAAAATCAAAAGCAAAATAAATCAGGAAACCAATATAGGACTGTACGTGAGGGAGCTAGACAGCTTTTTAAGTCATTCATGTGAGGATATTCACAATTTTGACGATAAAAATGAACCACGATCAACTTGCTGAGTGTTTTTTTGTCACATTAAATTTTTAAAAACAAGATTGTTTGTGGAGTTTGTAAATATATCTGGAGTTTAATAGTTGTAGCATGTGGAGCCCATTTTTTCCCCCAATATTGCTCAAACTTTTAGAGATGAAAGAGAGTGAAAGAGATGCAAGACTTGAAAAAAGAGCCTACTTTAAGTTAAAATGTGAAAAGTGCAAAAACACCCAGAAACTGCTTGTTATTCACAGTGTTTACGGTTGCAAAACTCAACACTGACAGTAAGAGTCAAACCCCTTCTCAAATGATTCCAGTTTGTTTTTAGCTTATTGTTTGTCCTGATTACTTTGGTGGGGTGAGAGGTATTCTAAATTAGTTTTTAACCTCAGAAAAAAGCAAGTAACATCCATCTACACACTTTCACAAGAAGTTACATCCAAATTAAACAGCGACGTGTGGATCAGGGCCACGTGGCACCAGCATATAAAACTCCTACACTCCTCGTCTTCTGTCCATCACCTCCATCTTACCATCTTTCCATATGAGGGTGAAGCCCAGCTGGAACATCTGGCGTGCGTAGCTGTCCGCATGGCGAGGGCCGAGGCAGGACAGGAGCTGCGGCGGCACGCTGGTAACTGAAGAGTGGACATGGACGGTGGAGAGTACCCGGTAGCGCTGGGACAGCAGGCTGTGGAGCACCAGCAGGGACAGGGGGGGCTGTGCCGGGTTGGCGTTTATGACGATGTCACGGAGAGCTCCGAGGTCCTTGTCACACAAAAGAGACGAATAAATAAAGTATTACAACACTCTCATTCAACAAGGCCAACAAACAGGCTATTATCAGTCCACACCTCCATTTGTGCTTCAAGACAAATTCCAGTATGAACAGGTTGTGCATGTTAGCGCAGTGTTTATGACTTGTTATGATGGGTGTGAACAGGATAGGATCAAATCAAAAGCAATCAAAGTTCTCTCATGAAACAGACAGCACAGTGTTATTCCCAGTTTCTCACCTTTCCCAGCACCGTGTCCAGGTCCGTGACGCCTTTGAAGGTTGCGGAGCTGCAGCTATGTGAGGAGAGGCTGCTGCTGACTGTCAGGTCCAGGTCGGCGTCCGGGGTGGTCACCGTCTTGGCCAGGCCCTCCACAGCTGCTTTCAGCTCGTGCAGTTTCCTCATGATCTCGTCCTGCCGGGCCTCCAGAGCTCTGACAGCCGGGTCCACCTCACCATTCTGGGGAGACGAGAGACAGAAACGCTCAGATTGGCTGAAATGGGGATTTGACAGTGTTGAGCATTTAACAGCTTGAGCACAATCCTGAAAGGATGTGGGTGTAAGCCGGTGTGTCCACATTTAACAGTCCTTACACAGATGAAACTGAGACAGTACTGAGAACATTCTTAACATATTCCCAATCTTGAGATAAACCCTGCCAGTACACACACTGACAAACACGACAGATCCAGGACTAGACTTTAGATAGTCTTGTAACAGGCTAATAAGTGTCACAAAAGCCACACTGAATGGATCACTATGGTGCAGTGTTGCAGGAAGTATCCAGGTACTTCAGTATCAGTAGCAATATCACTCTGCAAAAAAGCCATTTTCAGAGCTCCAGACCAACTCTTTACATCTTTTAGTGGCGCACAATTACACATGTATGATATTGATTGTTAATAGGAATTAAGGTGCAAATACATGTTTCTCTTCATTTAAATCACAGCACATGCAACAAGAAATCATGATGTCCTAAACCGTTGAAAAAAGTAACCTGCTACATCTTTGGGGCAGATGTTTCGTCGCACTTGACAATTTTAAAGGTTCGTGCGCATCTTAGTCGCACCCAGACCAACTGTGGAGCAAACGTAGGGCTGCAAAAATTATTTTCATTCTTCAATAACCTGTTGATTTTTATTTCTTTAGTAATCCATTAGTTGTTTAGTGTTTAAAATAGAAGAGAATGGTGATAAATGTCAATCGGTGTTTCCCCAAAGCTATTCGATGACTTCCTCAAATGCCTTGATTTGTCCTCAACCCATATTTAGTTTACTGGCACAGAGGAGCATAAAGAAATCAGATATAAGAATCAAACAATTTTTCGTTTTTTCAAAACAATCTAACCAAACAGTGGATCATGTGTTGAGTTAATGTGTGTGGTGTAAATGTCACTGCAGTATATGTCAGTATAAGTATTAAGTGATATTCAATGGAGATATTCAGTTAAAGTACTTTTAATATTGTATTTGAGTACATTTACTTAGTTAAACAACTTAGTAAATGTAACTGATTACATTCCACCACTGCACAGCTGAAGGGGTCCATTCAGTCCATTCATTCCATCAACACATGACTTTATCATGTCTCATGTCTTATGCGTCATATGGTGGAGTTAAGCTGATCTAACGGCCTCCCCGCTATCCTTTAATAATCTTTAAACGCTGATGGAGGAGTGAAGACGTGCAGTAATCGTTGCATCAGCCAGAAGTCAGATTACTCATTGTCCTGACCAGCCAGCTAGCTTGGCTAATGATAGCTAATGCTAACGGAGCGTGCGGGCTTCGCGTGTCACTGCGTGAGAAACAAAAAACGAGCTTCGGCCAACACCGAGACACAGACACGAGCTGAGCGTCTGGAAGTCGATGAACCTGATCGATATGAAACCAGTTATCAATTGTCAGTTACCTGAAGCGCGTGCTCGGAGGTGCAGCTGTTCCCTTGCTGCGCGTGGATATTGGGTAACTTGTACATGCAGGTTGGTAAGTCGGTCTCTATGTGACCCCCGCTGATGGGCTTTACCTTGTACATGGGCACGATGGAGGACAGCCAGCGGACTGTCACAGACAAACAGTTAAAAACTAAATCCCGGTGTTTTCTGGGGATGTGAGATGTTGACAGGCAGCAGCAGCAGCTACCGACGCGCCGGAAGAGGCCGTAGCGACGTCACATCCGGTGACGTGGAGGCGTGGTAAAAGTGTCGAGTAACCATTTATTTCTTTCCCTCCTTCCTTCCTTTGTCTAATTTCATTGTATTCTAAATATTCTCTATTCTCTTCCATTATACGTATTACATGTCTGATGTGTTTGTGTATTTGATTGTTTAATAAAGTGAATTAAACATAAACAAATAAATAAAACCGACGAGTAACCTTTCATTCCTCCAGCTTTCTTTTCTTTTTCTTTTTCTTTCTTTCTTTCTTTCTTTCTTTCTTTCTTTCTTTCTTTCTATTTTTTTTACCTTTACAACCCCAAACAGATTCAATTTGCAGTCACGTTCATTATAATATCTTTTTGTTCTGTTCAATTATATGTAACACATGTCTGATGTGTTTATTTGTATATTTAATTGTCTTTCAACAAAGTTTATTAAAAAGAAGAAAGAAAGAAAGAAAGAAACAAAGAAACAAAGAAAGAAACAAACAAAGAAGAAAAGTGGTGAGTAACATATTATGTCTTCCTTCTTTTATTCTATTTATTTATTTATTTATTTATTTATGTATTTATTTATTTATTAAAACCCTGTTTTCGTTTCTGTTCCAATAATTCCTTCAGGACTTCTGTAGTTGTTTTTAATATTCACACAGTGATGCTAAAATCATCCAGATTCACGGTCACATTACATGCTGTCACATTTCTCTCTGTGTGTATCATCAGAAACGCAGTAGAGGGCGCCACAGTATAATTTCTGCATCTAGTAGTTACTCATGCAGGAGGTCAGCAGTCATACTATTATGGATTTAACCATAACTAAACACAGTGTTGCAAAAAATAATCAAAAGTCATACTTGAGTAAAAGTGAAGATTTATTTTCAAAATAATAACTTTGGTAAAAGTGACAGTCACCCACACAGATAGTTCTTCAGCAAAAGTCTTATAATTCCGTTAAATTTACTTAAGTATCAAAAGTAACTTTCTGGCAGTAATTGCACAAGTAAAAGTTGGCCTGAATGATACGTACCGTCAGGGGCAGTTCCTCATATGGGCAATATGGCGAGGTTCACCCAGGTCGTCATGCAAGCTAGAACCGCCACTGTGTACTGTATAGTGTGGGTCGACTATTTCCTGCCTGGCCAATTATCAAATCTGAATTATCAGAACAGTTTTCTGATTTTCAGAATCATTAAGAATTATATCTTTAAAACTAAATAGATAAAAAGTCTCATTGCAGGAAAACAAAGCAGTCATTATGCTGGAATCTGGAATAAGTGGAATAAATAGTCCAGTCGGCTGAAGTCCTTCGGCTTCAGAGACAGATTAGGAAGAAAGCAGATGAGAGACTTGACATTTATTTCAGTCATACATTTCCTTGGTCTAGCAGCTCCAAATCCGTCAACCTGTTGCAACGATCAAAATCAATCCGCTCAGTCTAATTGTTAACAATCACAAGTGATCCTTGTATTAATCAAACCTGGCAACACAATCCCTCACCAGGAAGCAACTGAAGAGGCTGTGACTTTGCCTGATGCTGGGCTCTCCTTTGACATGTCCCCTTGCACTCACCTCATTCTCTGTCACCTTTCTGTCAGAGGACTCGGCTTAGTACTGTTTCACACTTTAGCCACATCCTCCCCTCTTCAGCTACAAGAGATGCGGCCAGAGAGGTTTAATGAAAATGCACAATTGAGTTTGCCGTTCCAACAGCTTGTTAACCCTGAATAATTCACTGTTTGCTGAAGTCTAACAAGAAAGAGGGAATGAGGAGAAGTGTGTGTGTTTGTGTGTGTGTGTGTGTGTGTGTGTGTGTGTGTGTGTGTGTGTGTGTGTGTGTGTGTGTGTGTGTGTGTGTGTGTGTGTGTGCGTGCGTGTGTGTGCGTGTGTGTGGGTAGGGGCCAACCTGGCAGCTCTGCTGAGGTAATAATCGGATCTGATGGCCAGACTAAGACCTGAGCGAGAAACTGAGACTGCAAAGGGAGCTGAAACCTGACAGTCCAGAGTAGTTCTTTAAATCATGTAGGCAACAAGGTACACGTCCGGCTGTAGAGTGGCTGTAGGATGTGGAGTGACACGGGGCTTGTACTGGGTCACTGACATAGATAAACTGTGTGTGAACTGTGGGACTGCAATGAATGCTGTGCTTAGAGTAGCGTCTCATAGGAAAAGTTGGACACTTCACTTTTTGTAAAAGAGTTAGATGAGATGATTGGTAACACTGTCATATTTGTCCTTTAAGTATAAGTCTAATGCCAAAAAATAGTTAGCTTAGTTTAGCTGAAATATTACTCAAATACCGGCAGCCGTTAAAAAGTGGCGTTTGAGAAGAACACTTTGTACTTTTACTTCAGTATTGTTTTAATACCAGTAGTCATGCACCACATATCTGGGACAAACTCCCAGAAAACTGCAAGTCCACTCCAACTCTCAACTCTTTTAAATAAAGGCTGAAGACCTTTTTGTTTGCCACTGCTTTTCACTGAAGCAATTTTAGGCGTCTATCTGCACTTTGACTTTTATTCTTTAGTCTTGCCTCTTTTAAACCTATTATATTTTACCTTATTTTCCTATCTTCTTTCTTGATATGTTCCTTCTTGTTTTTCGTGTATCTAAAAAGCAATTTTTAATGTCTATAAATGTAATTTGATGCCCCTGTAAAGATCGGCTTACTATTTAACTTATATATCTTGATTTTTAATCCATGCAAAACCTGAGGTGTAAAAACAACAGTCTGTAGTTGTACAGGAGGTTTTGTGCTGAATTGTTCCTTGACTGGGAGTCGTGACTTCCTGCTGATTTAGGCAGCACATTTGCCAAAGTGAAGCTTTGCCTTGATCACATCTTTAAATTGCATGTGCTACGTGGGGACAGTGTGGTTGTCAAATCCCACTAATTAGAAGATTATTATCAAGGTGAAGGAGCATTAAGTTCATACAAGGGTTCTGACAATCAAAACACTGTATTCACAGTATTCAGCCTGTGGGTGCACTGGGATGAGTTGATACTTGAGCGCTGTTTGCTTAACGTTTATTTGCACAGCTATGAGGAGATGAAACTTTGTTTGTCCTTGAACTTGTAAAATTAAATGGTCGAGGAACATAAGGCAACAAAACAAAAGCAAAATACAACATTACGATCAGTAGTTGCGATGTTATTACCGTGTTACTATCACTGTAAACTGCGATTAGGATGCAGACACGTGTACGTCATGTTGTCTAAATGCACCATGGGTGTAATCCAAGCTTACGAAGGTGCTCTGTACATATCTACCTCCACATTTACGGATGTTGTAAGGTGTTTACTGACCAAACCGAGACACAAACATCCTTTCGTTGTCCTCTCTGACCGGACAGTTTGCCTTCATTATTCAGCTAGTTTAAGAAAGTTTGTCCTGGATGACTCTCTCCATCTTATCTGATTGTGCCTTCTCATTTGGAAAAGTCTGCAAAGTACCTGTCTACATCTCCACGGCTGCCATTACTCAGTCTGACGGTGAGTCAGCACATGTAGCAGCTGCTCCGGGCTTTTGGCAGGGTGTGGCTTTTAGTTCAAATTGCAATCTTGCATTCGTCTGGTTAATAGACACAGGTTAATATATAAAACACGTCAATTAGCGGGTATCTAAACAATAGGCTCAAGCCAGGGTGGAAACAGACTTCGAAAAAAAAAATGGCCTTCCTCGAATGCCCTGTGTGTATCAGGAGTGGCCATTGATATGTGCATGGCCTATCATTCATTAATGAAGGGACGCTGCACGCAGACATCATACGCACAGGCTCAGGACTAATGCTTGTCGGGGAACAGTGGCAATGCTGTCATCCCCTGCATTATGGATAGAGTTCCTGCGCAGAACTCACAAAGCCCATTCAGTCATCCCAACTCGCCAGTTAAATCTTTCACGACGTTCCTCCCTGTTCAGACTATCAGGTAGCAACATCCCCGTTACGTCCAGGCTCCAAAAGGCCCGGGAATGAGTCAAATTATGATCGACGTTGGTCCGAGTGTGCACTTGGGCGCGCGGCGGAGGTCCAGGTGGTTCAGCTTCCCATTACCTCGTTTGCTTGAGCACTTCGAGCTTGTTATCAGTTGAAGATGGGGTGCACATTAAAGTTTCACACGGACTTAATCAGTAAGGTGAGCCGGACACTCCTTTCTTGATATGAGTTTTGGTGACAATGAAGCGGGAGCATCAATTATTGAAGTGCCAAGCAGACAAGCAGGCGAAGGCCCGCGTGTCCATCCTGAAGCGCCTGTCTGGATGAACCGCAAAATAGTTTGATATGAGGGCAAAGCTAAGTTACGCTTGCTTGTTCTACGCTTTTATTTGATACCTAATGCTGCATCCAACAGTTCAGGGTGATTACTGCTGCCACTACTACTAGTACTACTATGACAGCTACCACAGGTGTAGCTTTCAGGGGATACACAAGGGACACGTCGCCCTCAGTATTTTAACCATCATCAGGTTACGTTAAATTATACGATTTAGCACAACTCCTGGGTAAAAACAAGAAGCAGAAGAATTATGTGTTTTCCTATACATACTAAAGAATGTTTCCATTATGAATTGATGCAGTAATTGGAGCACCAAACGTTAAGTGTGATAATTAAGAGCAATAAGTCATTGCTGCCAGGACCGACACATCAGATCAGGATGCCAGAAAAAGAAAGCAGCGGGCACAAGCTTAAGACCCAAATGATAGCCAACGGACTGACTGTTTTCAGTCAGGTCACAAAGCCAGGCTGAAGAGATGAACAATGGCCAGGTTGCTAGCGCTACGAGTCGAGAGGTAGCCAGAATCAGTGGAGGAGCCACCGCAACCTGTGATTGAGAGAGATGTCCATAATGACAGACAACAGACATTCTGCATGTGCTTATGTAGGAGAGAGTGCACACACATGCGATGATACGAATAAGCAGAGGATGGCCGAGTCACTGGACAGCTTCACAGGGCCAGGTTATTTTTTTTGTAACCTCACTCTTAATTCCCTTTATTCTTAGAAGATAAAATCACATGTTCACTGGTCACATACAGTGCGTTCAGTGATTACCTCCGAAACGATATATTGAGAGTACATGATTAACCACAGGACTTGAAATAAGAGATTTTTGGCCATTTTTCCTCAACAGCATATAAAGTGCAAAGTAACTCTGCTTTAAACTTGTATGTTACGTCCGAATAGCTGTTTTATCTTTTGACGATTTTTTTTCATAAGGCTGATACTGTTGCACTCCAATTACTGCTGGTTTCTGTCATTCTCATTCTCTATCATTCTCACACTGTCATCCCAACAGGACTGTAGTACATTAATGGTATGTCAAAACTACAGTCTCTCTCTCTCTCTCTCTCTCGCTCTCTCTCTCTCTCTCTCTCTCTCTCTCTCTCTCTCTCTGTCTCTCGCCCCGTCTCTCTGCCCTTGAGTCCAGGTAATCTGCTTGTCACATTATCTTGTACTGCTGTCTCGCAGCAGCACATCCAGCAGTCAGTGTCGACCTGTTGGCTCACATTTCCTTCCTGTTTACCACTCGCCTCTCATGACCCGCAGGGGTCACGGCTCCATTGTGTGTCCCCTGGCTTGGGTTACCTACTGGCTTCCCCAACCTTGTCCCGCTTTTCGGTCGTGTACCCTGCCCCACCACCACCACCTTCCATCCCCCCCGGTTCTCCCACTGCCATCCCGTCTGCAGCGATCAGACTGATAACAGCAGATATTGACAATTTTCTAATTAGTGCTGTGTATGTTTTTAGTCTTGTTAGGCATTGTTTTAATCTGTAAATGTATCTCATGATCATTCTTTAACAATATGCACATGTGTTTTGTATCCGTGTGCACAATATACAGTATGTTTTAGTTCAGGAAACATCCAAGTTAATTAAGATTGGGTAGCTTGAATTCTGAACAGTTTACAATAAAGTTTCTTAATTTAATTATATTCTCTTAATATGCGAGGATGTCTGAGGTTGATTTGCATTATTTTAATTCAACCCACACCACTAGATACTATCTTTTATGACTGTAAGCATGAATGCTTGATCTTGCGTATTTTCCTGTCCCGGCTTCACTTTGATTATACAACACTCAATCACTTACACTAAATCAGTTATGGATCGTCTTTCACTACAACAACTGCAGTAGTCTTAAGAACGAGCAAAGTCTGAGTTGGGATGGTGGGGAACGATGGATGGACAACTTGCGTAAGTTAGGTAGTTATTTTAACATATTTTAACCCAAAATCATCAAAGTATAGTATCTTTTCCTAAACCTGAAGGTAAACAAGTCATATTGGTGCCTATAACTATCGCAACTGTTTTCCAGCATTTATAACAGTCCAAAGTCACAATATGTCATAATGTGTGAAATGTTTGTCAGCAACCTTAATTCTTAAAGTTTTACTGGACGTCGCATCTTAGATATTACTGCTAAGTTTAACGTAGAGCCATTCACGTTTAAAGCTGACCCAGAAGGGTATCAAGTGTCAAACTTTGAAGCTAGAGGACACTGACCTAGCTGCCGTATTTTTGGAGTTGGGGAGTTTCTGGGTGACAGTGATTTCAGAGAAAGATCGTTGATTGTTGAGTCTCATTCCCAGGTAATCAAACAGTGGTGCTTTTGCCAACCCAAACCGTCGGAATCTTTCACCTCTTGAATGGCTTTGAACCAAACAACATCATCTGGGAAAAGAGCCGCTAGAAACTGTTTGGACAAATGAACAGTCACCTCTCTCGCTGATTGACGTACCTGAATCACGGCCGTAGCCGCTAGCTGTTCCTCGCGGGAACACTGATTGTTTTCTGACTAGCTGTTTTTTATTTACAACCAACAACCAACCAATCCTGCATAGTGTGCCTTAAAAACATAAAACATAATGGCCTCGTCACATTTATATCAGTTGAACACACTGAGGTTTGTTACAGGCAGCGTGATCTCTATCATTATCACAGCACACCATCTGAATCAAGCAGCATCCTACACCTCAGCCTCGCGCTAATACCAGGGTATGCCCCACAGCTCTGAGTAGCAGGTGTCTGCTGTAATTGTCAGCTTCACCCTCTAATATACAGGTATTGAAATGACACCGAGGTGGATCCGCTGGAAAAACTCGCGGGGCTGTATTTTGGCGCCTGTGACGGGTGTTTGAACAGTGAGGTGGTTTTTAATTTTAATCCCGTCAATCCTCTAAGTGCACAGATTGAAAACACAGCGTGCTATTTAAAGTCTGTCGGAGGACGGATGCAGAGGTGTGATAAAAAACGATTCTTCTTTAATATATCCTGAGCAAGCTCTCCGAGGCCTGGCAGGGGAACACATGTAGGGCTAGCATCCTCGGCTATAGCATTCTGCGGAGCTTGCATCTGTGCATCACACATACACACACACACACAACACACAATCACACTGATGGGTTTATTGCTTCCATCTCTGATGTGCGTGTATTTATGTGCATACATTATTTGTGTTTGCATGGGTGGATCTTACATTTGATTTTTTGCAAATGCATTGGGTTTCGTGTTTGTCTGTGTGTGTGTGTGTGTGTGTGTGTGTGTGTGTGTGTGTGGTTTGTGGCCCCAGCCCGAGCAGCACCAAGGTTCAGCTGGGTTTATTTACAAAGCTGAGGTCAGGTGTCACTCGATCCAGCCGCGGTGACACTCAGGTGGTCATCAAGGTCACCTCCTCTGCTTTTTCCCTGAGTTTGCTCTAAACTCTCTCTCTCTCTCTCTCTCTCTCTCTCTCTCTCTCTCTCTCTCTCACACACACACACACACACACACACACACACACACACACACACACACACACACACACACACAAACACACACACCTGTATTGTATCTACACACCTCAGACTGAAGCACGACATGTCTCAGCTCTCATATCTGTGATACTGTCTGACATTCAGTCTCATTTACCTCTTGGTAATTGAAGGTCTATGGACACAGAGGAAGTGTTAAGAAAATGATGTGACTTTTTCTGTGCATGTGCACATATGAAACATTTCAACACTACCATAATATGTTTTTCTTGTCGTGCCACTTGGTGCCATCTCAAACCAGAGACACACAGAAACATACAAAGATGCACACTTGAGCCACAGGGTTTTGGGGGGATTTTATCGTTTTATTTTCTCAGTAATTTTGGTAAATTGTACATTTATTTGGGAAATACAGCTCTATGGTCTGTCTAAAACATACCAAAATGTAAAAGAAAAAAAACAAAAACATGATGAGAATGTGTACGTCTGCGGACCAGAGCGAGTCATTGCAAAATAAAAATAATTTAAAAGGTTTTATCTAACCAGAAGGAAAAAGACTAAAACTAAGAGAGCCCTTGAAGCGGTGGAATAACGGGGGGGAACAGGGGTCAGATCGAGTTGGAGAGATGACGTCCCGGGTGATTAGGACAAAACCATGGCCTGGAACTCTGTGGAGGAAAAAGAAAGACATGAGCGTTAGAGGACGCAACACCTGCCTCCAAGTATAAGGACATGGCACCGTTAGAGAAACAGAGAGCTAGCATTGTGATGCTAATTCGGGTGTTGTGCTCTTGAGTGAACAGCGCACCACTGACACAACATGTCGGATCAATTAAGCTCATTCACAAATCTAGAATTACAGATGGAGAAGCACTGTGCAGGTGTCAGTTTTGAGCCGCTGGAGGACAGAAGGAGTGTGTCGGAACTCAGAGGCATCACTGTTTGTGTTACCTCGGTGCTCTCTTTGAGCTGTCACCTAGTGACCCAGAACAACCGTCACAAACTAAATGTAGTCAATCTCCAATTTTAGATGCAAAAGGTTTGGAAAATTGTGTCCAGATCTTACCTTCTGCTCCAATCCGACCATCACTGTCGTCATCAGCAGCGGCCAGGAAGCCCTTGGTCTCCTTATCTGTCAGGACGCGAGCACCAGGAGAAAACCTCTGGAGGAAAAACCTGCCACACACACACACACACACACACACACACACACACACACACACACACACACATACACAAAAGTTCAGGACAGAAGCTGAGGATACATAACACAACCACAAAGATATAACACAGGAACACAAGGGCCTAATATGTCCTTATGCAATATATTTACAAAAGATACATTTGCACAGGGAACAAGATGTAAAATAAGTTGAAAGGATGTCAATCCTTTCATGTAATTCCCAAAGGTTATCAGGTTCTGGGTGCTTCTGTACAGCCAGAGAACACAACCTCTGGTGAGCGATGACTGTGCTGCTAAAAGCCATGTCAGCCCCGAGAAGTTGGGAGCTGAAACATCAGCAAATACCGAGCAGAGTCGTCAAATCTTCTCCACCAGGAAACACAGCGAAGAAAGATTCTGTGAATTGTCGAAGCGGCCGCTCAACTCACTTGAGCTCTTCCTCCTCGATAAAACCGCTGCCGTCATTGTCCAGGATGGCGAAGGCCTTCTTCACATCCTGGGGGCTCTTCTGGGCGAGGCCACAAGCCTGGAAGAACTTCTTGGGGCAGAAGGAGTCTGGTGCTGGAGGAGGACAGAGAACGGCACCGGGGTACATGTCAGTATTTGGTGTCGGTCTAACCTTGTTTTGTTTTTTTTCACTAAACTGGAATGAACTCCCTTTTAGTATCAGCACATTCTCAGACAGTTAAGTCTGTTTACATTGTGAGAGGAGATGACATATCACTGCTCAGGCGTTAATTAAGTGTGATGTAAGTGGCTGCCCAGAGCTTCCTGAAGCTCCCTGTGGAATATTTCATATTTTAGTGGTTTGAGAGGCCAATTTCTCTTCATCTTTAAACCTCCACTGGTGGGATCCTATGTGGACCCGACTGATGCACCTAAAGTAATCTAACAAATGTAACCCTGCGGCCCTACACTCCACTAATGTATCCTTTCCATGTCAACATTTTGCAGCCTGGTGAGCGCACAGGCTCCACTAGAAATACTGTACAGAACAAAACAAATCGAATGGAGAGAGCAGTAATGATACTGGTGGAAGATGATACCTTGGCAGTCCTTGATAGCACTGTCGATGGCATCAGCGGAGAGGATAGATGAGAGAGACATTTTGTTTTTTATTCCTGCAGGAGGAAACAACCACAGTGAATTATCAACACACGTATCCAGGAACAGAAGCACAACACAGAAGCTGACACCGATGGAGAGCAGAGAGTGGCAAAAAAAAAAAAACTGACACAGAAGTGAGTGGAGCAGAGAAAAAGTTCTTAAATCTACAGAGTCCGAATGTGAACAATTAATATCATCCTGCAGATCAAACGTGAGAGGTCTGATAACTTTCTGTCTTTGTCTTTTTGCCGCCTCCGACGCACAAAAGTCTTACAATTTTTACGCACGCCTATTTTTTCACCTGTCACCTTAATGCAGGCAGCCTCGACATTCTAAAAAGAAAGGGGGAAAAAGTGCGCTAAATCGGCAGGAGCTAAGTCTAAAAAAACAAGTTTGAAAAAAAAAACAACAACAACCTTCCATCCACAGAAATCATCGCAGCCAAACTTACCGTGTTAGTGGGAGATCTCGCCCGGTCGTTGATCCAGCGGAGAGGTAAGGCTATGTGGTGACTGCTGTCTGTCAAGGCGGATTTATATAGGTCTGATTGCAGTGACAATGGGGATTGCTTGAGTTACCTGTCTGTGGATCAAATTCTAACTGCCCGCCCCTGATCCAATTTCTCAGCTAACTAATTAACCTTTACTATTTATAACGCCCGGGGACACAGAGACCGGACCGCGGACCTCTGTAACGCCCTTGTAAATAGCAAATTAAGTTAAAAAGCGCATTCTTCTCCCCCATCCGCCACTCCCTCCCTGTCATCCACCTCTTCCCTCCTCCTCCTCCTCCTCCTCCTCCTCTCACCTCCAGAATTATACAGTACAGTGGATGCAGGGAGGCTGTAATGTAACTGCAATCTCTCTCTCCCTTCTCCCCCTCCACCACCACCACCATCCTTTCATGCACAGATCCTTTTACAGGCAGCGGTCCCAAAACGAGCACATCTGAGCTACACCCCGCAGCAAAATATGCCCGTATTATTATCACACTCGAGGTGAGTTATGGGAAATCAAATGTCCGCGGACACTGAACTGAACCCTTACATGTGTTGTGCTGCTGCAGAAGGAAAGAATACATAGAATAGTGCCCGGATTATAAAGTGGAGGGGGTCAAAGTGACTCAGTGTCACCTTGAGTGAAAATTATATGGCGTTAGAATGTGATTTTGATAAATATACAAGTTATAAATAGTGGCATTCTTGGGTAAAAGTGTATGTTTTCATGCACTGTGCACTCGTTTAAAGCATCTAAATGACGCGCCTGGCCGATTAGCGGAGCCGATATTCCCCAAAAGTCAATTAATACAAGAAAAAGTGCTGCTTTGGCTCTGACGCAGCAACTACTAACTAAAGTTATCACATATGTTTATTTGGAAAAAGTACAATGTAGGGGAGTGGAGTTATATAAGTTCCTGAAAAATGTTCTTAGATACAGCACTTAAGTAAATGTACTCCTTTTACATTCCATCACTCCCATCACTGAGTAAGGAATATCAATTCAGTTCCTTCATACATTAATTGATGTTCGACGTATTCAGCTGGAGTCCAGTAAGATAGAACTTCATGTCAGACTTTATTCTCAGCCTCTCTGACAGCACTACATTAACTGTTTTCATAAAAGAAATATGAAGCTATATTAAAATTAAATTGGTCGTCAGATGCAAACATGTATAAATTAAACATATAAATGTACATAACAACTGACATCTGGCTTACTTAATTCATATCAATGAATAAACGAAGTAAATGTGAATTTACATTCCTTCAAGGACAGTCTACCGAGTTTGAACGCTATCACTTTCCAATAACCATCACCAAATTAAAGGTATTTAACCAGGGGTCCAGACCACCGACTGGTTGCACTGGTGCGTCTAATTTTTCCGTTTAGGTGCACCCAATATTACATTTTAATCTATTTTCTAATCACATTGTGTGAACGATAACCTCAATAACCTCAATTGTTTAAGTAAACAATTTGCTACATTTCGGGCGCACCAGTGCAACCAGTGAAAAATGTCCCGCCGCACTTGACAGACTTTTGGGTGCAAGTGTGACCCAAATAGCTGAGCATGGCCTGGAGCCCTGCTGCTTTAACTTTAACGTTATCCGACTGTTAACAGTGAGATGCTTTATAAACCAATTCATTGTGATGTTCACACTGATGTTTATAAACCTTTACAGTGGCTCAACAAATGGTTTATAAAGAATTTACCGTCCACTTATTATAAAGTGTCATCCTTGCATTGATTCATGCACTCATGTGGTTTCCATGACGTGTACCCTAATCATATAGAATCATAGGTCAGTCTATATGTCACCTGTTTGTCTGGTGCGCTCTGCTCCACCTGCCTTGGCTGCATTAAACATCTACCTGCTGTGGTTGCTCAGACTGACAGCAGATGGAGTTGAGAATATTGAATGGAATCTACAGTAATATGACCTCAAACACATATAGGTGCTGATCGGTGAATGTCAGGGACTCCCGGAGCCTTCTCACTCACGCACACTGACGGTGGGGGGACAGTCGCGCTAAATTGCTTTGTCAACTGTGCTGATTAAGGGACGCGAGGTCACCCTCTGCTGTCGGTGTGTCCCCGTCCCGCCGTGATGGTGATGATGATGCAGTGTCCCAGGTATTCACATGCACTATTAAAAGAGAGGCGTAGCAGTCAGAGGCCAAAAATGGCTTCATTGATATAGGGGTTCTAATCATTTGGACACTTTGATTCATCAACATGTTTTCTGGGAGCACAGAGCTGCACAATTGACTTTTTGTCCAGCTGCAAAAACGACCAATTCATGGGGTGTCTCTTTCAGAGGGCGCTTGTGGCCCCCGGCGGCTCTGGCACAAACGAATCCAGGGGTCATTACGCACACTCCTGGGAGAATGTTGGCTGCAGCAGCACATGGCAAAAGAAGGTTGTTTCTCTCCGTGTGTAAGGTTAGTTGAAGGTGTGCATACGCAGCAGCATGCAGCAGCGGCAGCAGTGTGGGGAGGGGAAAGACAGACAGGCACAGTGCGATCATTGTGCGCAATATTAAACCGGAAATTAAAACAAAAATGCTCATTTAATCATCAGCACAAACTGGTTTCAGAGCCTGGAGTGCTGTCTCCAAAATGTCTGCAACCTGACACTCAGGGATATCCTTGAATGTAACCAAAGGCAGGGACGCAGCAGCCCCTGGCCAGCTTCCTCACATTAGAAGTCAGACTTTTGGCAGCGCGTCGCTCTCTGCACGCGTCAGCTGGCGACCGTGAGCTGCAGGTAGTGTTGGCCCCGGGGCAGTGTCAGGACATGCACTAAAGAGCCTCTTAAGCATTATTTAAAAGCCTGAAGACAGAGGACAGGTGTCATTAGAAATCAATAGAAATAAATTGTATGTCCTTTCAATGTTATTTGTTGTGTTCTGGGTTAAATTTGACATGGTGCTCAGTGAGAGCGACAGGTATTTTGTGCGCACAGCGGAAACACTGCAGCTTTTTTGTTGTTGTTGTTGTAGAATTCTCTGGCAGCACCCTGTTGTCTTTCATTATTGAATACAAGCTTGTAGGATCTCGGATGGTTTGTCATTGTCAACCCTCTCTTAAACCTAATCCCGGTGCCAACTTGTTAATGGGGCCCCTCAACAAGTGATGTGCTGCTGCTGCTGCTGCTGCTGCTGCTGCTGCTGAGAGCTCCTCGTGAAGCCGCACTCCTGAGCAGGTAAAGAGAAACTCAATCATCTCCTCGGGACTGTGTGTGAAAAAGAGACAAGACAGGACACCGGATCGAGACCCGGTGCATGATGTCATGCGCCATGTTGATACCTGACAGACTATACTGTTACTGGGCGATGATTTATTCATTTACATTTGCTAATGTCCTTTACAAGCCTGGACGTATAGATCCTCCACCTTCAGCCTCCTCAGCTTCGTTTGGAAATAAAAACATGATCATTATTTTGGTCCTGCATGTGTTTCCTGTATGAATGGGCCCCCCATTATTCAAATTCACAGGCTCGACTTCTGCCAGGAATGTTTAAATCGAGAGGGTCAGATAGATTTCCAAACAGCTGCCGTTTTTATTGCCGGATGATTCGCTGTTGGCGCTTGACTCTTCTATCGTCAGTGGACATGAGGCCATCTAGTGGCTGCAGGATGGAGCCTCAAGTCATGAACACAGGTTACATTAGGACCGTTTTTTATTGATGCTGATAGGATTTATTTATTTTTAATTACTGTTTATGTCAAAATATTTCAGCTGCTTTGGCCACATTTTTGTTTTTCTTCCATTGCTTCGTCTTCATCTTCTCCATTTCTTTACTTTCATGCTTATAAAGCCATTGGATTGAACGGAGAAAGAGGAAGAATTGTATCAAAGTTATTCAAATCGTTTTCTTTTTCTCTATCAAATATTCTGCCTTTAGGCCATACTCTTTGACAACACTGATGAGTGTTTGTGCGTTTATATACTCTTTTTCTAATGTTTTCACATCTGTTTTTTTTACTTCATATTTCTAAAGGGGCGATATGTAAAAAATAAAATAAACTAAAATGATCAACAGAATGTGATTATGTAGCGGTCTTGGTATTATGATATCAATGTACCTTGTTGCAGTGTAGTCCAAAACTCCTGAGCTAGCAGTTTTAAAACTACTATCTAACTATCTATTCCCTTGGTAGGCTCCCAGCCTAAACCACTTGCTGCACAGCTAACTGAGCTAACTGGCTAACTCTAGCGATATGCTATCAAGTATTTGCTGATGAGTATGAATTTGACAAGTAAGTGGTAAGTAAAACAATTTATCTGTAACATATATAAACATCTCTAATCGCAGAAGTCCCAGTTCTTTTGTTTATGTTCATCATTTTGGTTGTTTTATTTCACGCTTGCTTTGGTAATGTAAACCACAGTTAACATGCAAAATCAAAAGGAAGGAGAGGCTGCGCATGACTCTGCCCTGTTGAGTCTGTATAAGATGCCATTCAAGAATGTAACAGACATAAATCACGGCCCAAATAAAGAATGAAAAGTCCAATAAGACCATAGCAAAAGAATATTTATTCTTTTTGTACCGTTCGTTCCTGGAAAGTGCATCATAGAGATTTTACAGTAAGCAAAATTCATATTTAAGACATGAACACAACCGAGCGACATTCACAATCATCATCATTTTGGACAGTGTGTTGCATAGGAGGATAAACGTCTGTTCAGCATAATGTATAAAAATTATTTATATTCAGATGAAAAGGGGGGAGGTCGACGTGGGCTTTGTTGTTCCATCAGAGCAGGTGTTGTTGGTCATTGGCCATTGTATGACACATTACGCTTTAACCATGGCAGCGAACTCTGCAGGGAGACACAAGAAAAACACAGTTAGTCGGTGCCACCATTTGCCACCATTAAAGGGGCACTATGTAGTTTTGGGTAAGAAATTTTAATCAGAGGAGAAAGATCTTCGTCGATGAAACTCTCTTCGTTTTCATGACTGAATAAACAAACTGACCTAAAAGGACAACACAATTCCATATTGTTTTACTTTGTTCATGTTTGGCGACCCCGCCACCTTTCCAGCCTCAAACAGGCTGAGAAGAAACAAAAATCACGCAAATGTCCAATTTTTTTCAAATATAGCAAATGTCCAAATGACTTTGCCTCTATTCGCTTCCTATTATTGGCTTTGTATTTAACGCCTTGCAGTGGTCTGGACACACCCTTAGAACAGATTGTTTATTCAGTTATGGGGAAAAGTATAGGTATTTCTGACTTCGTATTGGTACCGCATCAATGTTGTAAACAAACGAATTCTTGGTTTGAATTTCTTCATGAAAACTACATAGCGCCCCTTTAATATCCCAAGATAACAGCTGATCAGGGTCCGTACCATCAACGCCAATCTTGCCGTCACCGTCGGTGTCTCCGGCCTTGAGGAATTTCTTTGTCTCATCGTCTGTCAGTGCGCGGGCACCTGCCTTGAAGTTCTGCAGGAACAGCCTGCAGACACACACACACACGGGCGGTGGTTAGTTCACGGACCTCAGCTCAGACTGAGACACAATTCAGACTCAACCTGACCACAAATAGATCCTGATGAAGATTCCTGAGCCTATCATGTGCATTCCCCTCCAATAATGAAAAGGCAGAACAACACACCTAAAGCACTGTGCACCGGTGCGGGCACATGTGTGTGTGGATGTCTTACTTGAGCTCCTCCTCCTCAATGAAACCACTCTTGTCCTGGTCGATGACGGCGAAGGCCTTCTTCACGTCGTCGCCGGACTTGCTGGCCAGCCCGCAGGCATGGAAGAACTTCTTGTGGTCGAATGTGCCAGCGTCTGAAAATGAGTGCAGATCCGTGAGCATACACTCCATAATAATCAACAAAACCAAACTACACATAAAAGCACTGCAATGCTCCGAACAGAAGAGGAGCTGTGGGTCACCTTTGCACCCGTCCAGGGCTGCAGCGACTTCAGCATCCGTCAGTCCGGCGAAAGGCATTCTGAACTGCAGAAATCAAATACGAAAAACGAGTAATTAAGTCACTGACATGTCAAGCAACAACTTCACTGAACTTGATTCATATTTATTTAATCTCTCAGAAGCAGCAGACCAATGGATCGCGTTAAATTAGGCAGATATCGACCATTTTAAACAACATATCGCGTCTCCACAGTCTGTTGCCACAATCGTCAAACTGTCATCATTCCGATGACAAATAAATCAGAGTAGGAATTCAAAATTTCCGCTTGTTTTCCGAGTTGGCCGTCCCACTCGAGAGATTGACGGGTGACAACACTACAGCCGCTGTAAATCCACGTCCTCACGCAGCCGTCCAGACGAAAGAAAAACAATTCTTTTTTTTAGCTTCATCGCAATGTGAAGTCCACATTAAAAGACACAGAAATAGAAGGGGAAAAAAAGCTTTTAAAAAATGCGGGTTTTCTCAGAGATGCCCGGCCTGATGCTGCGGGTTCCCCGCCGTCTTCTTCCCCTCGTCCGTTTCATTCAAACTCACCTCTGCTGTCTTTGCTTTGTGCGGGTACAGGTAACACAGACAAGAGTCGACTGCAGTGATCTGCCCGGTGCTCCCCGGTGACCTTTTATAGTTTCGCTCCGATCGGAAATCTGAGGCATAAGACAACTGACACCACCGAAAGAAGAGGGGGGGGGCGGCGAAAATCTCGTCCCCTGCGAGCCAGAGGGGTCTATTTTAAGTTTCACAAATGAAGACGCTTAAAAGGTGCGTTTGAAGAAGTCTTTCATATCGCCCCATAACGCTAAGAATAGGCCTGCGCGCTGCTGAGGAGGACGAATTGGGAAGTGCCGCTGGCCCCTCGCGGCCGTGTTCAGGAGGAGCGCGCGTGCGTTAGAGGCGCGTAAGTGGCGCTAATTGGCTGTTTTTCTCCTCTTTTTTTGAGCAACAATGTTGAGCTGGAGGCTGTTGACTGTTGTGTTCACGGGACAATTTGAGAAAAAGGAGTAGAGCTTATTTGTCAGATAGTGTCAGAGTGTGCACATTGTAGTTGACTTTGTGAGGAACAGGTGCTTTGGATGGATGCCAGTGTCATCTAAGTGAATTTTTTTGCGCTTTGTTCAGATCGAGACTGTTTCTGGGAGTGAATTGAGCATTTAGATCAGGCTTTTAATAGACTTATCTTCCAGGTTTGAATCAGTCCCATCTTGATTGACATGTTTTGATTATTTTTTAAGTGCTCGTTGTTTAAATAGAATAAGAAAAAAAGGTTGTTTGTTTTGGACAATTGCTCCCTCAGTTGCTGCTTTCACCTTGTTTTTTTGTAAGTCACAAGTCAACATGTTTAACTCCAATTAAAGTTTTTAAAAAAAGACAAGAAAAGACAGGAAAAGATAAGATAAGATAAGCTAAGATAAGATAAGAAAGGGGAGAAGGGAATTCTCAATCTTTGCCCGCACAGTTAAATCTCTGCCTGGGATGCTGATAGCAGCTCCGGCCTGTAGGTGGCAGCACTGTCCCGTGAGGTAACCCCGCTGTCACCATGCCTCTTTTCTGTTTTGACCACTTGGTTGATGGCAACAAGCTCAGCCTGTCATCCGATATGGTTGAGGCTTTAAATATTGCTGAATTGCAGCTCCCAGAGCATTTGTCGCTTCCCCTGAGGATTGCAATTCCACTTTAATATTTCTGTGTATAGAGAGAGTGATGTCACTTTTAAGATCCCTGTGAGTAAGAAATTGATTGATTTGTTTAAAAAAAAGAAAAGAAGCTCCTCAGAAATCTAAAGATCTGCATCTTTGCACCAGATCCGAGCTGCTGAAAGGCTGCTGATGCAACAGGGGCTGTTAATAGCCCCCCTGTTGCCACAGCACATCATCTAATTGACTACGCAGCAGTTGGTGGAGAAAAAGACCTTGGATCAGGCCAGCTAATTGCACTATGTGTGTGACAGCTATCCGTTGAAAACCTCCCAGGGTCTTGGAAGCGTGCAAGCAAAGCCCCAGGGCCTTTCCCACTACGTTTGCCAGCTCATGGCTCGGGTCCAGCTCAACTCCCCCATCCCCGTTAAGCAATTATCAAAACAAGTGCAGGGCAGGTCGGTTCAATTGCCTCTCAGCGCCTCTTCAAAATCCCATTTTTGAGGTGCCTCCCCCCCGCCCATTGTTTTGAGAAAGCCCCATGCAGCATGCTAAAGAAGACTGACCTGAAGGAGATGACTTTACACCAAAAGAGTATTTATTCCTGGTTTTTTTTCACTCTTCCTCAAAAGTGCATATGGTGTTGTACAGTTTGCACAAGTCATTTTTCAGAACATTTAACACACCCAAATAACATTTCACAGTAAAAGCATGTGTTTCATGTTTGAGAAATACTCCGCAGGCAACTCATAAATAAGGTATAAAAAAATATTCTTTCAGCTGATGATTACTGGTTCTTGCAAGAAGCTCACAGTTCCATGAAAAGAAGAAGTGGATCTTGGTCAATGGAAATTTATGCCTTAACAAGGGCAGCGAACTCTGTGAAAACAGAATAAAACTGCCGTTAGTAGAGAACAAGATGGAATCAGGTTCTTGTGCGGTCAGCAGCTTGATTGGACCAAGACTTTGAGTGTGTGTGTGTGTGTGTGTGTGTGTGTGTGTGTGTGTGTGTGTGTGTGTGTGTGTTCAGGTATTAGAAGTTATGTGAGTGGATGTTAAATTGCTGATTAACTTGCAGGCGTGTGTATCTTTGCTACATTCAAAGCAGGAAAGAGGGGTCTCACCATCGACTCCGATCTTGCCATCACCGTCACTGTCACCAGCGGCAAGGAAAGCCTTGGTCTCCTTGTCGGTGAGTGCTCTGGCAGTGGCAACGAAGTTCTGCAGGAACAGCCTAACGGGTGGTACAAAAGAGCAGGAGTTAAAATGATGAACATCTCAGAAATCGGAATGAGTGTCCTTTGAAGGCAAAATGTGATGTGTGAATGAGCCTGTTCGTAGGTATTTAACTGTTTTAGGTTGTTAAACCTTTAGGCTCCACTAAACATTGCCTTTCTTTAGATTGTGTAGCGCTTCAAGTGTGTAACCAAGTTCTAAAATCTTGTCTCGGTGCCTTAGAGGCCATTGCTTGCTCAAGTGTGCATTTCCTGAGTGTCTTACTTCAGCTCATCCTCCTCAATGAAGCCACTGTTGTCCTGGTCAATGATGGCGAAGGCCTTCTTGACCTCATCGGAGGACTTGCTGGACAGGCCGCATGCCTTGAAGAAGGTCTTGTAGTTGAAGGAGTCAGCAGCTGGAAGACACACGTTAGCACCATTAGCACCCAGCCGGCAGGCTGCTTCAGCACAGGACTCGAGTGCTGATGTTAATGTGGCATGTGATAACTTTGCAGTTTAAAGTGGCAGTTTATGTGACACATTCTGAAGAGTTCACTCCAGATGTTTATAAGTCAGCAAAATGTGCAATGAAAAGGAAAAAAAACTCAGTGGAGACAGTGAGGCTCACCTGAGCAGCCGTCCAGGGCAGCTTTCATCTCAGCATCCTTGAGAACACCAGCGAAGGCCATTTTTTCTTATTTATTCTAGAGGAGAAAAGACAAGGCTCAGGGTTAGTTTAAACATCACAAATGCAGTGCAGTGATCGTGCTGAAAATCTTGCTCTACAGCCAGCTGATTCTGCTTCTGTGGATCTAAGATGCGCTGCCTTCAGAGATGTATTCTCGGTGCTCATCTTCCATGACTTTCCTGCGTTCTAAATCATCAAGATATCAAGCAGAGACTTTGGTCTGTGAGCTAAAAGTCATCGATCAGTGTCCTCTAGCTTTCACATCAGGCATCATTATCATAGCTAGCATTGTATTTTAAAGCATCTAGTTGCTTAAAACTGTCCACCGGTCACGATTCAGCTACTTCATTGCTTTAATTTGCAGATGCTCTCAGGCAGCATCAGCGCTCCTGTTCGTTTAGTTCCTCTACTCTTTGCCTACGGATGCCCACCCCTCACACTCACACACACACACAAGCCTGGCTGTGTGTATCCCAGCGCGTTGTGCTGCTCTGACACTAAATAGGCTAGATGATGCTCCCACTGTGAGGCCAAGAGGAGCCACGAATAAACAACTTTTTTGTTTGTTTGTTTTTTTATCATCCGGTTAAAAGAGATCAGAGCGCAATTATCCTCCACAAAAGTTGATCCTTTAGAAATCAAGTGTGTGGCCTCCCTGCGGTCCCGTGCTGTAGCAGCGGTTGTTCGGCTATGTTCTCTCCAGTTTTCCCTACAGTTATAGTCCACGGTGCTCTCCTGGTCTCAGTCCCTTTCCTTTTCCAGTTGCGTTAAGCTGCGGCCTTTGCGCACTTTCCCACTCACCTTTGCGCTGCGTTGAGGGCGAGTGAAAACCAAGGCGGACTCGTTTGACTGCCACAAGTCCCCTTCCCTGGCCCTTTTATAGCTGGGAGCAACACCATTTACAGCGCTTTGGGTCTCAGTATCAGGTATACCAAGATGCATGGGTTTCGAAAAAATGTGTCTAGTAGTCTCGTCCTATTTTTAGGCGAACAAATGAGGATGCTACCATGTGTGCCGTGGCCTATAGCTAGACGTGTGGAAACCCGAGCAGGCCTCGCTGCTCGGTGGCTTCACGGGACATGTTGCTCTCCTATGATTTACGGGCAACATTCAAGATGCTGAGATTATAAATGATATGAATCTGCATGTGCCGGGGGCCTGAGAGATCTGAGAGTTTGGTGAGTGTGAGGGGAAAAAAAACAACCGAGAAGAAGTGGGGCCAATTAAGCGGCCGATCGCTGTTTTCATGAACATATGGGGCGTTTAATGTGCGGCCGGTAATGTGATACGTTATTCTGGAAAGAAGAACCCTATTAGGTCATTAAAATGCTGTAAATATGTGTGACAGGGCTGTCCTCGAAATCCCTATTGCTTTTTGTTGCGTCTGGGTGTTATCCCTACAGTCGGTGCTTGGAGGTTTGTGAAACACTCTTGTAATTGGAAGTTTATCATGGTCATAAAAAAAAAACATTTTCATTTTCCATTCTTCAGTTGATCTAACATGAGTTATATTTCGTGTAGAAAGTGAGTGTCAGTGAAGTCAGCAGAACGTTTCCTGTAACTGTTGATTATTCCGGACATTGGCTTTTGGAGGGTTTGTGGTTATTCCTCCTTAGAAAGCTGCTCACTTCAGGGTTTTCCCCCCCAAACAGTTCTGTTGAATTTAGGAATGGACTGCCGCTTTTAATCATCTTTGGTACTAACTTGTGTGTTTTTGTGAAGAGATACCTTGACATTGTTATCTAGAATCCACTGATTCGATCAGAACTCATAGATTTGTCAGTGATTGCAAGCCGCCCTGGTCCCGAGGCACCAAAGCGTCCCCAACCACCAAATAAACCCCCAAAAGTTGTCATACGTTCCAAAGAACGTTGTTCCAACAGCCCTCTGGTTCATCCATTTGGTGTTTAGCAAACTTTAGATGTTCCACCCTGCCAAACACACCGTTCTCGTTCATAGTTGTCTGATGGTAGACTCTCTCAGTTCCTTCGATGTGGGCCTGGGGTTCTTTGTGACCTCCAGGAGCGTTATAAACCCTTTATGTTTTTTTTTTATTTTCAATCAAATATTCATTTAATCTAGTTTTAGGGCTTGGATGAAGATCTGATCAAATTTCAGTTCACATTAATGCAGAAATACATAAAGATTATAAGGAATTCAAAAACTTTCTAACTTAATGATTAAGTTAAAACTCAATAGTTCCTTCCTTTCTTTCCTTCCTTCAACGATTCTTTCGTCTTTGTGCTGTTAGTAAAATGTTCCCAAATGATCCCATTCATATGCATTACGAGCCTGCGGTGCATCTGTCCAATATCATTTATTTGATACCCTTGCCTGCAGTGTCGGCGGTAGGAGTTAATTTACTTCATTGTCTGGTTATTTTTCCCATAGAGTTGGTATTCTTCTCAGCTTATAAGGAGTTCATTATAACTTATCGGAGTCAGGCTTTTCATTTTTGCATGTGAAGCAGTTGCAGCACATTCCAAGAGACGGTCTCAGATGATAGATATGTGCCGCCTCAGCCAATGCGCTGTCCTGTCACATCAACCAGCTACCTAAAGTATATGCTACCTTATATCTCCATAGGGTTCATCTGAAGTCAACACGCAGTGAGTCGAGTTTCACTTGAACCCCAGCATCCTAACAGGGACACGGTCTGAGGCCTATACCACCGGATCCCTGACCTTAGTAGGCACCAATCGTTCAGACTATTTTTTGAGTGCAGTCTGATTGCATGCGCGAACAAGTGAGCAATATGTTGACAACTCATTTTACGCTTCCATGGCATGAAACACAGCTCATTTTTCTCACAGGTGACTAATTTACCAGCGCGGAGACCGTCCCCCCCTTTTTTTTGTCGATGTATTTATGTGACTGATGAATATGGTCTATGTGACCTTTTTTAGAAATATGTACCATTATCTAAACCTCAATCAGTCACTAAGGACATTCGCCTCAGAGTCAAATTGGTTCTATATTTTCAATAATTTCGTTGGATATTTCTACAGAACCTGAAATCTGTTCAAGAGAAGGCAATACTCGTCCCAATAAGGGCCTCAACCATGAAGCCAACACCGTGAGGGACCAAACCCCTACAATTAGGGTGGGGTGGGGACATGGTGTTTGATGGGATCAATGAACTTGTTGAGATATCCAGATATTGTGAAGGTTTAAGAAATTGTTGTTTTTATTTACATATTTACAGATAATCTTACGTGGGCTGCAGGGGCATTTGCCAAGATCGATGCATTATTAACAACAATGCTATGGAATATTAGAAAAAATTCCTGGATCCGTCCCTTTGTCCAGATCAATACCAAAAGTTAACCAGCCTTTTTTGGGCTGCGACCCATCCACCATCCAAGTTTCCTGGAAAACCGTTCCATGGTTTTTGTGTAATCCTGCTGACATACCATCCGAGGACACATGGAACATAACCTCCTTGGCGGGTAACGCTGGTTTGCACTCACTCTTGTATTCACTCATATGAATTCTGAAAGTTGAGTTGACTGCTGCAGACAGAAGCGGCTCTTAACTGTGTATTTTAAACACATGTCAATTGTGCAGATTGTCTCCATCGCGCTCTGTCACGAAACCTGCAGTATCAAAGTAGTGTCAATCCAAAGAATATGCACATGCGTATACAAGACACTGTCAACCCCAAAGTCAAGCTTTACTCTCTGAACCAGCTTGCCGTCTTTATGCTGCATGTGGGATCGATTAATGAAAAGACTCTTTTTATTAATCTTAATATTGTCAGTCACCTCTAACTTATTTTAAACATGCAGTCAGGATCAAGTTGATTTAAACCCCTGAATACCTTGCATGTCCCCACACTAGTCTTTGAAGCCAATACCCTGCCACAGAATAAATAAGACACAGTACACAGTGATACCACATTTCCAATACATTTATTGATCCATTCCGGGTACCTGATTTATTCAACACAACACACAACTAATATCCAGCTTCAGCCGGCTGTCCACCAAACGTCTTATTCATTATAGTATCACATCAACAGGGAGAGCAGCAGCAGGCAGGTGCAGATTATCTGAGGTTTCTGGTTCCGTCTGGAGAGTCAGGATGTCCGTGAGAAACCCACCGATCAGAATAGGGAAAGACAGTCGTGGGCACGTGTGCTCGTTCTCTTTATTTCAGGATATCGCAGAACTCTGCGGGGGAGAAACAGAAACAGAGGATCCAGTCAGATTCCCATTAAGCACAACAGTGTTCTCCGGGCAAGAAGTCGGTGTCACACAACATTATGGTTAAGCAAGATAACCGAGCAAAAAAACAGATTATGTTCTGTACGCTTTCATTGTGGGTTTTTTTTTGTGTGTGTGCTTTTTTTAGACTGCAATTTCAGCACTAAGTAATGGACAGCTCCCCTGTACAGATGGCTCCTCTCCTGCTCTGCTTTTGTTGAGAATGTTTCACATGCACGCACCTTCCAGCCCGATCTTGCCGTCCCCGTCTTTATCGCCCGCAGCCATCAGAGCCTTGGTCTCAGCCACGGTCAGCTCCCTCGCCCCCGGAGAGAAATTCTGCAGGAACAGCCTGATGTTTGCAACGGAAAAAAAAATATCAACGATAAGTTCAACCTTGTATCATTGTATCACCTATTTTTAGTGGCATTTTCTCCCCCTCTAGGGCTTTTTTTTTCTGAGCCGTCTTAACCCGCCCCCCCTTATCACTCTCTCACCAGTCCTGTCCCTCATGTGTCACTGACTTCATTCACAGAAGAAAGGTGCCTCACTCGCACAGTGACCTCTGCCCGAGGCCACCGCGATGAACATGGATGTAACACACATGCACTCACACGCCCTATCCTTACTTGAGTTCCTCCTCCTCGATGTAGCCACTCCTGTCTTGGTCCAGAATCGTAAACGCTCTTTTCCCATCTGCCTCAGAGGAGCCGGTCAGTCCCACTCGTGCAAAGAATGACTTGAAGTCGAATGTGCCCGGGGCTACAAATGCAGGGAGAGAAAGAGAGAGAGAGGGTGAGGACAGATGTGGGAGCTAGAGGTCGATCGCAGAATGACGAGAAAGCAAGAATGTTGAGGGGCTGAATAGAGATGTCGCATTAACTCACTCGCTCAGATGGCTTTCATTCTTCAACCAGTGACATTTACCAATATACACCCTGTAGCGCATCACTGTTTTATATTGTTACAGGCTATGTAACTATGCCATTGAAACAGTCAAAGCTGCCTGAATATCTCCTGTGGGGTCTGAGGCCGTCTCAAATCTTAAAAGCTTTTTATTTATAAAGCCGCTCTAAGTGGAAATTCTGATCCAGGGTGAGTTTTTGGGTGTAAGATTTTGCACTCTGATTTAAAAATGAATCATCTCGCGTCGAGGGGGAGTCTTTAAAAAGTGTATCCCCCAACCCTGAGGTGACTCATTTCTCCATCACTTCTTCCAGTAAATCACAAAAATACTTTGTCCTCTTGCTGATGCACACAAAAATATGAACATACAACTGACAACTGACTTTTTTTTTTTTGCCTGAAACACTCCCAGAAGGAGGGGTTTCTTCAGTAAAGGGCATATAAGCGCTGACATTTGATATTCATCCGTGCGGTTGAGCCGTGTTCTTCTTGTCATGCAGTCAGATTTGCGAGAGATAAATGTTTAAGTGCTGTGGGATGGGAGGGCGGCGCAGCTTGTGTGATTTTGGTTTTCTCTGCGTGAATGCTCAACATAAACACTTTGGTATCTGGGTGGTAACTGCTCCTCTGTTACATGGCTGCCTGGTTACCTGCCTGTGCCTGGTTCACAGTGGGGACTTGGGGGCCTGTCCCCACTGTGAACAACACATCACACAGGTATCCCCTGTGGGAGTGGGAGTGGGAGTGGGTTAAACAATGCCTCTCAGTCTCGCTGTCTTCGGACTCATGTTCACCGAAACTATGTATTCATGTGTGCGTGCGAGTGTGTCGCCATCTGACTCACTTTGACAAGCCTGGACCGCAGCCTTGACGTCCTCGTCGCTCAGCATCCCTGCAAATGCCATGGTCCTCTGTAGCTGCCTGAGGGATACAAACACACAGGCACGCACGAGAAAAAAATGCAAAGTGACAGTGGATGAAACCCGGTGCAGGTGTTTTCAGCTGTCAGGTAACAGTTTCTGTCAGATAAGATAGATTGAGCATATTCATTCCTCTGTGGGTAGTCTTCAGGTACGTCAGAGTCTGAGTTGTACCCTTTATCAGGAGGGCTGTACCATTTTCAGAGTCAGGTAAAACCACATGAACAAAAAAGATACAACTTTGTATTGTTTCTACCGAGAGCGAAGCAAATGTATTTCATCACATGGCACAGGTTAAATTATGTGCATGATGATCGAGCTTTGTTTCACAAATGAAAGATTTTTTTTCCCCACAGAGAAAGTTATTACAACTTGAGCACAAAAAAGGTTGAATGTCCTTTTGATTTGTTTTTTTACCCCCCCCCCCCCCCCCCTTTCAAGCACAAGAACTGACATGCTCCAAAGCATAAACACATGCAGAACTGCCAGCTCTCATCACACTGACATCACCGTGCACATGAATTTGCAAAAAGAAAAAAAACAAAACAAATGCCTGGTACTCACCGTGCTTCGGGTTTGGAGGTCTGCGCTCTCTGAGCCTGTGATGTGCTGAGCTCTGCCTCTCTTGCTTTGTGCCAATGAGCCAACGACACTCTCTCGCTGCAGCTTCGTGATCCGGAGTGCAAGAAGCAACCTGACGTTATCTGTCCTCAAATCCAGGGAGATTTCCCCCACGCTGCTGAAAGCCTCCTCCTTCTTCATCAGTTAATCAGAGCAGATAATTGCCTCACTCATATTGTAAAACATACAAAAAAGATCATATATTGACATTTCAATCTCACCATCATACAATGTTCATGCAACAACAACAACTCCTAATGCTATTAATATTATTCATATTGAAACTAAGAAGGAATAATGATGTAAAACACAGAGGTAGGTGTACATGGCAAAAGCAGAACCTCTCAGAAGATTAAATGAATGTGATAATTATTGATTAGTTATGTGATGTTGTGAAAGGTGTACTATTTGGAGAAGACATTTGAATCTCTAATCTTTTGACGCCCAAACAAACTAAATAAACAAACCCTTTGTTTTCATCTCTGTATAAACACACAGCTTCATATTGTTTTACTTTGTTTTATGTGGCGGACCCTGCCACCTTTCTGGCTTCCAAAGCATTCCGGGGACCTTATTTTCCTCTGAGGACAGCTTGTTCATTCAGTTATAGAGAATGTCTGAGTTTGAGTTAATACCTTAACTTATATTTTAAATATTGAAAGAGTTTGAGTTTCGTCCCGAAAACTACATAGTGTCCCTTTAATTTCAATATTAATTATGTCTAGGCATTTTAAAAATAATAATGACGCTGTGTGACACATGAATTGGCAATTGTTATTTTGTAATCCTTAGCTTTAAATAAGTAAGGGGTAATGTGTGGATTTATCTAGAATATTACAATAATTTAATCTGTTGGTACATTCTTTGCTGAGATTTAATGACACCATAAAAATAATCAAATATGTGCTATTGCTCGAAAGTCTTAAAAACAACATAGAGGCAGGAAAACATGCATGCAAAAGTAGGTAACTGTCTTTAATTGTGACGAATTGCCTACAACAGCTTGATTGTTCAAGAGCATTTTCCCTATTTTTTGGAGCTATAATGATTAAAGTTGAGATGCGTTTTATTTTAGTATTCAATCATGGGGAACATGGAGTTTCCCTTAAATCTACCGAGCAGCAATAATCATATGAAATCACTACACAAATAAAATTTACCAAAAAAAGCCCCATAAGGAATAGATCATGATGCTTGAGCCAGCATCAGTACACCATCAAAATCAGCCTGGCCACCAGTCAAATGCTGTTGGGCAGTTTATGGTCGGTCTTAAATCCAGAAATATAAAAATATTTTATACCAGACAGGTCGTCTCTGTAATCTGTGTGGCATGAATCACATGGTTGACAAATGACTGGATGTAAAAGGCTTTCTTCAGATTTCATACAGTCACTGGATTTACATGACTGACGATGAAGCTCGAAGCTGATTGGCTCTGTGCGTTTAACGTGCAGGTATTCCTTGTTGTGATTGGCTTGGGCGCTTGTCAATTATCTGAAGTTTTACGCCTCATTCCGTGATGTGACGTTGTACAGGAACATGGCGCTTTGGGGGAGAGGTGTATCATGATAGTCAGGGCTATTGATTGATTTACTGTAGATATGTTCAGTTAAATAACACTAAGCTAAACATACCAAATATGATAGGTCGTGAAAGGCGATCGCTCCTTTTGTCTCTATGGACAACGGAACACTATATTTCTTAGCGGTGTTTGCTGTCGTCAGCTGAAACTGTTAGCATTGAGATGCTAGCCAAGCTAGTTAGCTGGCTAACAGCAAGTCGCTAGCGCTAAACAGTCAGAAAATATGCTTCTTTATGTAGCCTACACTGAAGTAAAATAGATGATCAATGATTAAAACACTTTATTTAGCTTCAAATCAGCCATTTACTGTTTAGGACGACGATTCCAATTAGCTAACATTTTGTTAGCTAAGCTAGGAGGATGAAGAGCCGCCATGGATATGTTTTGTTGCTGGCCAGTGGGATTTTTCTATCGGCGTTATGTCTGTGTGAAGGTGCCCCTCTCCTGTATCCTCACAAATCAGGTGAGACAGCTGACTGAAAGCTGATAGACGGCTAACCGCCTGTTTGTTCACTCACTCAAACTCTTTTCTATCAAGCTCATTGGCTAACAGATGTTTCTGTTAGCTTATATTTACCGGGGTAGCTGTTGCTAACCAGCAGCTAAAAGCTAACAACACAACAACCTGACTGCATTTCATTCTCACTACCGAAGTGCCATTCCTCAGTGTATGGATATTTGCACTGACTACTTTTATTTTGAGTCTACATACAGCATATAAATTTCTACAGTCCGTCTATATGTCCTGTTAAATCCTCAAATGATGAATATAATGGAAAATATCAGCATGTCATCGTCACGATTCAGCTAATTAACATCAACACAGACATTACATTCCCCTACTAGATCCAAGATAGTACTTATTAACCATGTCTATTTTATTTGTGATTAATGTTTAACGCAACTAAACCAGACTCCAGGAAGTTGTGATGTGTCTGAGTTAATGTAGTACAGACTGCTTTAACTGCAGGTGTATTGATATTCAACCTTTCAGTGGGGTTGGTCAAGTCATTGACATTTAACAAAGTTTATGGGACAATGGACTGGATGTTGGCATACCCGCATGGAAACACTGTAATTGTTATGAGATGGACCTTGAGTAACCTTATTGTTGTTGATTCCAGGCATCTTCCCTGCATAACAGGTTTTGTCACGGTTGTAATGATTGGGTTATTTTAGGATGGATGAATGAAAGTGTATTCGTGGAACAAATTCCTGTGCCACATTGTAATGTACCCGTATGATTAAAAAAAACAAACACTTAATATGCTGATTAAGAGACTCTTGCTCTTGCTTGCTTAGGACAGAATTACAGAAACAGGAGGAAGTTGACTGTACGACAGTTCAATCCCAGCAGATTTTTTCGGGAAACCAATGTAAGATTACATTTATTTAATTGCTAGTGGATCAACAGGAAACCAAGTGAGGACAGATTTCACGATTATTAATCACTGAAGACAATTACAAGTTTTGATTAAACCGAAAATGAATAAATCGGTTCTCGTAGATGAATCCAGTACATCTACAGTCATTTGTTCCAGTCTTAATGTTGTGGATGCAATATGGCCAAGTGCATTATCCAAAGTGCGAGAAACTGCAATTATTTGATAAAGGTAAAACAGGTGATCGACATCATTATCGTGAAGTGCTGCAGTGCTGCCCTGGCCTTCAAATATTGTTCCTCAGATGTAGAATCAGATCAAGAATGGAGTAGTACATGGATATGCTGTAGCAAGGATTGGTAATGTGTAATCATAACACATTCCAAGCTTATCGGCATTAGTCAATGATTAGCAACAGTGATGTTTGCTTATTATAATACAGCATACAAGACAGTGATATTGCAGTATGAGCAAGCATTTAATGCTTTTATTACATAGCAACCTGTTCTTTGCCCCAGTTCTCCAGATTTTGTTTACCACCTCGTACAGATATAGTATGGTGATACCTTATTGTATACGTTTTGATTTAGATTATGGCTTGTGAGTAAGATCATAGTTAAATAATAACTGTATGGTTGGTTTTCAAAGCAGGTCTTCTAGTGACATGCGCTCTGTTTACACACATCAAACACGGTTAAAGGTTGATCTTTAACGGAAGTTTTAACTATAGTTACAGCCAGGTGATAGAGTCATGTGCGGTTTGCAAGACCAAGTGGACATTGACCTTCACCCCTCCACTACACTGCTCAGTGATTCAGTGACTGGCACACCAGGATGTACTGGATGGTGCTTTAACACCAGCCTCTCCTTTATGTTGCCCCAATCAATGTTTTTGACATTCTAACAGTATATTAACAGACAGTTTATAATTGAAATTGACAGAATGCTAGCTTGCAAATACGGATTATGACAAAGGCAGCCATAAATATTGGCTGCTTCAATTCCCTGGGCTCATCATTTGATCGATGAGTCTCAGTCTAGCAGACAGACAAATCTAAGCTCAACCCAGACATGTCAGCCAGACAATGCCATCCTTCATCCTGCATGAAACTGAAAGCGCAGACATCCACTGTTATGCACGCTGGTGGGTGAAATCTGCAAAAAATGGGTCAGCTCCCCCTCTGAGTGAATGCCTGCTGAAATATGCAGTGGAACCGAAATAAGACCTGGCAGCTCCCTGCCGTATTGGTCCCAAAAACCAGTTGAGTCATTTGGTGGTGCCTGCCAAGTCATAATATGAACCCATGACTCAGATAAGGCCTAACGGAGGAGAACTGATCCCATGTAGAGCTGCCGTGACCCAGCTCCTGTTTGTTCCCATCTGACTGCTGCTGCAGCCTCTCTGGGAGTCCAGCATCGCCTCAAACCACTCTACTCCACTGAAACAGAAGGAAGGTGTTTAGATATTAAAAAAAAAGCAGCCTACTATTAACAGCAAATGTTTTTTCACAGGGTTGTTGTTAAGTCACGCTTTGGGTTTATTAAAGCCAGTTGTTATTATCTCCGAACAATTGCTCCTGCCAATGACAGATACTCATTTGGTAAATTATAATTGTAGATGAAGGAAGTGTTTCGTAACAAATAGGTACACATAACATATTTTTGATCCGACTGGAACAGAGCTGTCAAGTTTCGCTTAACTTCAGCTCGCTTGTGGTCTCATGGAAATCCTTGCCAGTCTAGAATTATGAAATATATTTGATCTGAGGATGGTCTTGCTTGCATGGCTTAAGGGAAGACCCCATTCAGGGGATTCCCTGACTCAGTAGGAGGCGGTGGTGGTGGGGGGAGTGGGCTGGTACATCAGTACAGTGATGCATGTGGTACTTATTGTTTTTATGATGTAAATTTTTATGGAGGTTTGATGTTTACCTAATATAAAGGGTACCTGTAGCTCTGTACCTCACCAGTTCAACTAACAACTCACTACTAATGCTGTGTGTTAAGCTAATACCTGGAAAGGTCGGCCAGTGGTTTGTCTGGGACCACCACCATGTTTTTGACTTTTGAACACCCATTATGGGAGTGTTTCTTATCTCTTGGCCCAATTCGGCCAGCCATGATATTTTATTTGGCCCACGAGATGTTTCAATCAAAAAAAGATTAAATTAGATGAACATTTCTTTAACAAACTGTTTTAATGCCCAATTTTGTGAGCTAAAAATGCTCTTTCAATACATCCCTCATTATGAATTATTTGTCATAATCTGAGCATGGCAGATGCAACTATGCGCAGGAGGTGAGTCAGTTAAGGGAACTACAGATGCTAGTTTGTGTTTTTCACTCATCTTATGTGTTCGACGTGTGATCTGTTGTAGTATTTCCCACCTGGAGAATATGACATGGCAAGTGCTGAATTTATTGTCGGACTCACAAGCTTAAATAATTGAAAATATTGTGTAGTCTGTGTTTATTACAGATTCAGTCTATCAGGTTGAGCTGTGTCAGTTTCCCAGCTGTTTCTCCACTTACTATTCCTCAGAGGAACTGTGTATACACTTAATGAGGCCGTATTAGACTTTATAAGGTTTATCACGTCTCTCGGGATGTAAGTGATAAATTGCAAGATAGGAAACACTTTAACTTAACAGATGTAAGTACACAACTGCATTTAGAGCTACTTGTACTCGGTCTGTGTCCAGATGATGGACCCATTTAAGCTTCAATTCCTCTTCTCATCAATATTTCACCACAGACGCTGTTTCTCCGATGCAATCTTTGGCACAGAGTAGAGGTTTGTGGAGGTGAACAGACATCTTTTAGTAATCAGTAAAACATCAGTGTTTCAGGTCTTTCAAACCTTTACAGTTAGCATCATATTATCTCTCTAATCACTTTTCACGAAGTAAACATTTCCTCAGAGGTAAGGGAAACAGAACTGTCATCCAGTTTTGGATTCGAGGTTCAGTATGTTTTCTGTGCAGGGAGGAAAACTATCGACACTCAAGACAATTCTAAAAAAATCAGGATGCAGGAGGCCATATTCAGCCACTCTGTCTATTTTTGTCAGTGATAGCTTGGTGTTCTGTGGTCATGGCTGACACTTTGGATCATATCTAATGCTCCCCAGGGAGATGGAGTGATTGCTGCTCATCTCATCTGCACTCTGAAAGGCTGTGCTGTCTGAATACACAACTGCTCCATCTGACCAGACCTGACTCGTAGTAAAATCACTGCTCAGCCTGTTGTCAGACTTTCTTTTAGCCTGTACAAGCTCTAATCTTGGGTTCATTCCAAGAGAATATTTTATGTATGATTTAGAAGAAGGCAGCACTTGATGTCAGATTACCTAAATCACTTCTGCACAAGAGCTTTGGTACTGAGGCTGAGGCTCGGCCTGTCACCCATAAAAATGGCATGGTTGTTGGTGTAGCCTTTGCCAGTGTGAATACATGATAAAGCATTGTTTATGTGTATAAACACCATACATCCACAATAGTTTTTTTGTTTTTTCGGAGATCCATCAACACTGAAATGCCAGCACTGTAGCGACTGCTAAATCTGTTCGTCTTTCACCTGTTTCTTTTGACAACAACATTATTCAGCATCTGATAAGTGTGTGACAGACACATCCCAGATGCTTTGCTTGGTGTCAGCAGTTTAATAACGCAGTGTGCACAGTTAAGATGTTCTCATTGATATTCAGTTCTGCATGTGTGTAAAATAAAATAAAGCTGGTTGTGAGAGGATGGTTAGCTCACAGTTATCACGTCCATGTCATGTGGACCACCCAGTGCTATCTGCTCACTGCACTGGTCAAATAAAAAAAAAATAAAAAAAAATCTTTTTTTCGCTTTTTTCATCAGGCACTGTGCCCTTTTGCCCCTTTCTTTCTCTTGTCTTTGTCTGCCCTCACCTCTGGTTGGGAAGCAAAAAAAGTAACTTTTGTTTTTCTTCTCCCCCTTAATCACAAGGCACTCTTAAGGTGCAAACCATAGCCACTTTTGTCTACAACCTGCAACCTAAGCATAAATGCAGATTAAAGATAGCACCTCTATTGTGGGATAAGCTATCCAAACAGACTTGAGAACAACAGAAAATTAGATTCTTGCTGATCATTGCAGGACCAGGCAGTGTCTAAGCAAACATATGGCATCATTGGGATGAGCTCACACTACAAGGTGCCACCATTTTTAGATTGTTCCAAGCCGGATGAGTTTATATAATGAAAAACGTGTCAAAATGGAGATGAAAAGTTACGTTTTCATATTTACTGGCTAAGCGTAAGACTGATTGGCCTTCATCTGTTCTTTTTCCCCTTCATGTAAGAGTGTGAAAACATGCGACAGCTAGAGGTAGGTTTGTCGTCTGGGGGTATTCAGCACCCGCTCTCATCTGTTGGGAATTTGTAGTTGAGCAGAAGGAGACTCAGGAGGTGCTGATGTCCCCTGCAGCAGACAGGATGTACCTGACAAGCTGCGACCAGTGGGAGACAGAATAAACACAGCAGGGAGAACGGGGAAGAGAGTCTCCCACAAATTCTCACTTGGCTTTCACTATACACAAACGCACACTCGGGCACAAACACACACTGCGCCATGTGAAGATGCAGTGGGCTGAGATAATGTTTACATTTATTACAATGTGATACCACCTAGCGAAGTTACGAAAAGTAAGTGATCATAGTTTTGAAATGAGCAAAGACCTTTTTAGACATGGTGACAAGCAGGTGCGGCAATATATCAATAGTGTATTGTTATTGTGATATGAGATTATATATATATATATATATATATATATATATATATATATATATATATATATATATATATATATATATATATATATATATATATATATAATCAGATTTGAGGCCATATTTCCCAGCCCAGGCGCTGGCTCACAAGAGGTTGACAGCATTTTTTAGATACTTTCTTTTAGAAACAAGGCTATGGCTAACACTTACAAATTCTGCCTGTGTAGCATCCTTTTCCTTAAAGAAATTGCAACAAATCTGCATCCCTCAACACTGACCATTTCGGGACAACTAGTCTTCATAAAGACCAAAGGCTGCCTCGTGCAGCGAAACATGATTTCTAAGCTCCTGGTTAAGATTAGGTTAAGGGTTTGGGGTTATGCTGTTTAGCTGCTCAATGAATGAAAGCCAGTGTAAACCTGTGTGTGTTTGTGTGTTGGTCAGCGTCAGTGTAGTAAGAACAGCGACTAAGCAGCACAGTGTGTGGGGGTTGCAAGGCTACCGTCAGCCCTGACACTTGAAATGCTGTGACAGCACCATCCTCACTGGAGCGGGCCCACACTTTCTGTCATCACTGCTGCACAATCAGCTGCTGATCAGCCAGTGGAAACCCCCACAGCTGTCTGAATGGCTGATAAGGGGTTGAAGTTGGTCTGAAGAGTCACATCCTGCTTGTGTAAATTGGAAACCTTCGAAAAAAAAATCACAGTTTTGACTCCTCATAGCAAAATTACTGTCTTTCACAGTATTACAGCTTTGTGTTTCTTCCCTTTGCAGAGGCGTTGCTGGTAAAAGAGAGCAGGAAGCTCAAGAAGTTGCATTTTAAGAGTGCTGCAGTTTATTTTTATTGTTAAGTGTTTGTTGTGGGTGGATTTAGTAGAACAGCCATGCCACACGAAGTCTGCTGTATTACTGTCAAACACACCCAGCGTTTAATGCTCATGACAAGGCTGTCAGCTGCTTTCCTTCGTTCTCCTCCAAATTAATTTTGAAGCACAGCTATAAATGATTCAGCATGGTTTCTGTCCGTTTTTCTCATTTCAGGTGGAAGCACAGGCGACACGTTGTCTGTGTCTCTCTACCTGTCCCTGGTGGTGTCCCTGACGGCGCTCGTGGCCTTGGTGGTGTTGCTAGTGAATTGTGTGACCTGCTGCAAGGAGAGGGAGATCAACTTCAAGGTGAGAGTCCCTGCAGGCAGCTATCCAGGCAGACATGGCTCCACCTGGGCCCGCGTGGGCCACACCTAACGAATACAGAGTGGGGTTGTAGCAAAATGGAAAGTGTCTGTGAATTCAGTTTCTGCTGTGAAACAAGCCAGTTTACATCCGCTCTTGATTTTTGTTGTTGATTTAGGAGTTTGAGGACCACTTTGATGATGAGATCGACTTCACTCCACCGGCAGAGGACACACCCTCTATGCAGTCCCCAGCTGAGGTGTACACCCTCGCTGTGTCCCCTGTGGCTCTGCCTGGAC
Source organism: Diplodus puntazzo (assembly GCA_963678695.2). Lineage (NCBI taxonomy): Eukaryota > Metazoa > Chordata > Actinopteri > Spariformes > Sparidae > Diplodus > Diplodus puntazzo. The sequence goes on along the minus strand of OZ023174.1, from coordinate 15,067,917 downwards.
CCCCACACCTCCAACCTCCTGCCCGCATCACAGGTCAGACTCACTCACACCCACAGAAAAACAGATTTATGGCGTGTCAAAACATGCACATGTACTCTCAACATATAACCTATGCACATAGGCAGTCTGACATTTGATACATCATTGTGACAGTCTTAGGTTAAAAATAGGTAGATTCTGGGACTGCAAGAGAGGAGACATTGCTAGTTCCTACATGCTTGTCATTTATTTGGCAAAGAAAGTTATCTTTAACAAATGCTAAGAACAAATAGTTATTCACTGTCACTAATGTAATGTAATGGGCAGTCACAGTCTGGAAACTTTCAGTAGCCCTGGAGGTCCATCCATCACTAGTAAGCACTACAGGCTATGTCAGACAACTCTTTAACAATTCCTCGTCGGGTCTCTTCATAAAGTGCAGAAATTACCGTGTTGCTGAAGTGTTTGTGGGAGGGGATTTTATATCGTGGCTCGAGTGTTTTAATCATACAACAAAATCCCGCACCCTCCACCACGGCAAAAGGCTGCGTATCTTTGGCTATGAAACACCACTCCTTTCGTTATGCATGTTGCCCTGACTCGTCACTGTCGGGCTATTTAAAAGCTGCGGGGAGCAGAAGTTGTCCTGTCGACTCTCTCCCTTTCCTCCTTGCGCTGCCAGTTGTCTCACTGGGATGATGTCTTTGCAGATGAGCTGACATGTTAGTCGTGTTACTGTTGGCATAAACAACATGTTGCACAATGATTGCACACTGTCACACTTTTATCAACAACTTTCATACCGCCGTCATCGTAGGTCACTCTAAATGCAAAGTGGTCCCATACAGCAGACCTATACAGTGCTGCTGGCAAATCTTCTAGCTCCGACTCTTTTCCACTCGCCATGCCCACAAACGGCTCCACAGCTGACCCAAAGACACTCTATTACTATCTGCTACACCGCTGGTTTCTTCTACTTGTTTACTGGCGGTTAGCATCCAGCTCAGTACCGCCACCTGCTGCTCTGGAGTGTACACGCTTCACCTCGTAAGTAAATGAGAAAAAGAAGTCGCGCGTGCCTATAAACCGAAAGGTACACACGCGCCCCGAACGGTGACAAGCGTAACGAACTGGACAGATTTTTTTGATGAACCGTTCCACGCCTAGTAAACATACAGACCATTGAAAATATATGGAAGATTGGTTTGTTTTTTGCGATTGGCACTAATATAGTCTATAATAATGAGTTACTAGAACGGAGACTGGGAAATACTATAATAATTTTACGAAGGTCGCGTTTAGACATAAAAATTGGTGAATCAACCTACTGATTAACTCCAAACCAGCTGCTGAGTGGCAACTAGTGACGATTCATTACTAGTAATTACCTTGTCATTGTCAGGTACACTGATCATCAAAGTATGAGTAGTCATCAAGAAATCCCTCACTGATCCCTCATCCTGATTAGGACAAGTATCTACTTAGTTTTGTGGAAGTAATCAACTTCTTCTCCTTATCATTAAGTAATGAGGGACTACTTAGTAACTACTCAGTATGACGTATCACATTTTTGTGTATTTGAAAATGAAATCACCACACTTAGGACCAACAAGTGCTATGTTAACATTGTTTTGTTGATTGGTTCACAGAGGGATCCACAGGCTTCCAGGTAGCACGTCACAGCCTGAGTTACATCCAAGAGATCGGCAATGGCTGGTTTGGTCAGGTAACATTTGTTTCCTTTTAATGTACAAGTTTGCCACTTTTCCAAATAATTCAAATCATCTCAAGGTCTCTTGCCTTTTGTCAATGTTTTTCTCTGCAGTTGTTGGGACATAATGGACCTATTTTACCACCTAGTCCGTCTCTCTGTATCCTGTCAAGTCTTAAAAGTTTGTATGCATTAACAGGTTCTTCTGAGTGAAATCTACACAGATCCAGGTGGAGCCAGGGTGGTGGTGAAGGAGTTAAAAGCTAATGCAAGTGCCAAGGAGCAGAATGATTTCCTGCAGCAGGGGGATCCATACAGGTAAACACTGTAACTCCGTTCACTGGATACTATTGTTATTATTATTCAGATGTTTTGAATCTGCAGTTCAGATGTTTGATATTCAATTGAGTAATGGTAGTGTTTTGGTTATGTGTTTGGAAGGACATCAGTGCAGTGCTTGTGGACAGAAATAGCCATGACATCACAGTAATGTTAGCAACACCCTCTGCCTTTCCTCTAATCCCCTCGCAAACCTTACCAATATTGTTTTAAGGAAATAGCTTATTGCAGTCCTAATTAACATCAGCTGTCTTTACAGAGTGCTGCAGCACCCGAACATCCTCCAATGCCTGGGACAGTGTGTTGAGGCCATTCCCTTCTTGCTTGTCTTTGAGTACTGTGAAATGGTGAGTTGGCCACCTGCTCTACTGAGTGTCGTTTATGGGCACAAATTAATGCGCAGACAAATGTTGATTGTTAAAGAATCTTTTAATTGCAGCCAAAATGAACAACTTTACAATGAACGTTGACTGAAATCATGTATTTTTAATCTGCAATGTGTACTCTTATTTAGCATTATTTGTGTACACGTGTGGAGGGACTGAGGGATCGTCTGCTTACTGCTTGACATCTCGGTCATCTTTCACTTAGAAGGCTTCATTAATTGAGAAATCTGAGAATTAGCTCTCGTCAGTCTGTTAAGCTCACAAATTCAGAGGGCAAGACCCCTTTAAATGCTGTCCAGCAAGCATGAACAGCTGATCCACCCTGCTGACCATCTGGACAGAGAGCCTACTATCTCAACCCCGAATTAGCCGTTTCTGTTCCTCTTCACATTTTGAAGTGACTCACGCTCCATCACGACAGCTGATTTATTAACGGTTTCTCTATCTGTCCTGGGTGGGCCGGGCCTAGACTGCTGGGAGCTCCCCCCCCTCCTCTGCTCTCCCCTCCTCTACTCCCCCCCCCCCCCCCCCCCCGCTCCCCTCCTCCTGCCTGAACTCACATAGCTAGTCTAAGCTTGGGACTTCTCACATTCCCACCTCACCCAGTAAAGCAACAGGCTCCATTTACACTCCTCTAGTGTCAGCTTCGCCAGTTGCTGTGTTTGTGCATTTTTATGGGTTGCACCTTGTGTATGTAGGAGACTGTTGAACTCAGTCTAAGGTAAACTAAGCCGTTCCCAAAGAAAACCTATGGGGTGACAAATGCATTAAGAAGCTAAAAATATACTCCAACTTAGATTCTGTTTGATTTAGTAATCAAGGAAATAGGAAACACTGCACATTTTAATGCAGTCCAGCCGCTTGTAAGACTCAGGAAGAGATGCTGATTAAATCTTTTAGGCTATAGTTTGTTCATTGTTTGATAAAATTATATTGAAAAGTGTTTCCAATTCTGGTCAAAAACGTGGCAGCAAAAATAATAGAAACACTTTCAAATATGATATAATCCCAGAACAGCTGCAAAAGAGTGAGATTTCCAAGATACCATTACCATCTCTGAAAAATATCACAGTAATACGTTATTATTATAGTTATTATGACATTAACATGACTCTTAACGGGATGAAAACAGTTTTTTTTAAGGTTAACAAAATATTTGATATTTCCTGCTCACTCTCACCCTTTTGATGTTGTGAGCAGCTAAAGATCCAGATATGGCTCTGTCGCATTGGTAGAAACCAAAACGGAGCTAAAAGAGACAAAATATTAGACTTGAGTTCACCAAGTTTACCATATCAACTTGGAAACCTTGTTAACACCTTGTTTTCACTGCCCCAAGGTGACTAAAATATATGTTTTACAGTTTTAATATGTAATGTTTTTTTTTTTATTAACTCATCATTTACTCTATTAGATATTTTAAAAATGACACTTTCCCACCATAACTGATGTCTTAATATTAGTCTGACAAACAGCCTCCTAGTATAAGATTTAAAATGAAAACCAACCAGCACCACTAACTCGTAACTGCAGCCTCAAAAATAACCCGAGTTAATTAAAACACTAATGTCAACAACCAGTCAGTCAGTGCGCAGGCTTTACTTGTCATCTCTACGTGACTCTACTGTTGAATCAGATGACCCTTGCCCTACTCGCGCAGTGATAAATCTTGTGTGTGTCCGTCTGAATGATTCAGACCCAGTTGTGTCTGGGTTCACAAGAGATGCACAGTTCCAGCCAATAGCTGCGTCGTGTGTCCAGGAATCAGGATGTGATTTATTTGTGGTAACGATCAATGAGTTTGCCCAACCTGAGCTATAAACTTTGACTTCACAGTATTTTTAGAAGCAAGTTAGAATCTGTTTTATGTGGCGTATCAGTTGCCTTTGTGTAAATGTGCAGACCGCAGCGTCATTTTCATTTCTGCATCTTGGATGTTGAGCCACATTTTATTAGCTTGCAGAAAGAAGGAAATGCATTTCTGCTGCTTAGGTGACACATACGCTCTGAGTAACTCCACCCCCACCTTGCCTTCCCACTTCTATGACCTGGTAACGCTTCCAGCAGGGTCCGGTTTGGCTCGTGTTGCCAGACATTGCATAACTTTGTTGGGCCGGTGTATTGTCAGCTGCCCAAGCCTGGCCCGTGTCCTGGCATTGTGGTCTTTCCCAGCCGGCTCTTGTATCGTCTCTGACAGGGGATGGAAATAAGTCAAGGTGAATGACTTATCACAAGTGTATGTGATTCATTAGTGCAGATAGCGTGATGAGGACCTGGTCCTTTTTGTTGAAGGTGATAATGTGTGAGGGTAGCACAACTGACTGATGTCCATGCTCGTTATTCCTCTGTGGATAAAGACTTTTGAGGACTTCGTCCAAGTGGGATATTGTCTTACAGAATGCGTGTTTTCTCCACTCCACATGCTCCATTTGTGCCACTTGAAACTTCAAAATAGTACTTGCTTCACATGAGAAAAAAAAGTTAAAGACCGTCATACATACTCAGGCTCTTTCAGTCATCCCCCTTTATACCAAAACATGAAATATGACACTGCAGCTGCGCAGTGGACAAGATGTATCCCGAAAAGTCAGCATACAGGGACAGCCTGATGATTGATGGTGGTTTTTCTGTCCTGTATCACCCGTGCCGGGTAACCCTGACTCAAAGCATTTTAGACATCAAAATACATCAAGCAACTGGTGCGAGGGCCACAGAATGTCACATACCATAGTGTGAGTGACAGCTTCTAATGCATGGATCTCCTTCCTGGTGCCAGGCCAGGAGGTTTTTCAGACCCTTCTCTGGTTCAGGGTCTCAGACATGAGCCAGCTGACTTTTGGCTTTTGAAAGACGTTGATCTCCTTCATTTATTACGCTCGTTAAAGCAGCAATCCTCATGGTGTAATGAATGCAGTCTTACTGTCATGGCATTTATTAAGTTGTACTTAAGTGACCATACTCTGCCAATAGGCATATTGAGCATTATAATAATTTGCCTTGTGGGTAAAGTTGTTCTTATCTGGTTGGTGTCCTTCTTGACTTGTTTAGGCTAATTGGCTTTATTTATGGTACGCATTCTTTGAAATAGAGTTGATCTCATAAAGAAAGTTGGTTACACTGTGACTAACCATATTGGCTAAATTGCACCTTTTTTAGTGCTTTATCCTGGATTTCCCATTTCTTTTAATGGCCCACTTGCTCTCTTTAGCTTACAAGCAAATAAGCTAACAGTAATCAGAACATAGGCTGCTTCTGGTATCCACTTATTTACATAACTCGATCATGAGGTGGTTGAGTCAGACATGAATCTTGTTTATTAACGGGTCAGACACGAAGCCTAATTGTTTTGGCCTTTCACAGTTAATGTTGTTTCATTAACAGCGTTAGATCCTCCCCTTGAAACCCAGACCAAATCACCTGCTGCAGAGCCCTCACAAATGAAGACAGGCAGAGAGGGTATCGCTTACCATACATTTAATATAGCTCTTCTCTGAAGACTCCTTCTCCGAGCTGTTTGTGTTTTTCTGTGATACTGTTTCTCTGTGTGTGTGTGCGTGCGTGCGTGCGTGCGTGCGTGCGTGCGTGCGTGCGTGCGTGCGTGTGTGTGTGTGTGATGCAGGCAATGCTGCTTACGTAAGATGAGCAATCTAAGCTGCTTGTAGAGAGATAGCTCAGGGAAAAGTAAAACCTTTGTAAACCCACAGACGCACAAACACAAACTTGCACGCTCAATAACGGCGTGCGACTTGACATTTTTTAATAAAAAGCACCTCGTATGTTATGCGACTCTGATGTGTACAGCATGGTTTTGGTTGCTCAATCCTCAGGGGAGCCCCGCTCATTTCATCAGGAATCTCCTTCGCATTACCCTGTTGTAAACATGATTTCGAATACTTTCACATTTCGGAAGTCAGAGATAAATATAGTGTCCTCTAAAATGTAGACAAGCATGTTCAGACTGCCCTTTTGATTATTTTTTTTATGTACCCATTGTAGTGAAATATCAGAAAGACTCAAAGTAGAATATACCATATTGACAAGTTTCTTGACCATTATACTAAACTCTTACACACTGGTGGTAGATGTTATTGAATAACTTCAGGTGTTCAGACATTCGCAGCTATATTAAGTCTAAAGGAAGTGGATTTACCCTCGGTCTGAAATTTCAGCCATTCAGAAGTACCTCAAATCTGCAGTCGTTCGAATGGCCAGCAAGGGGCACCTCAACTGGTTGCACAAAATCTAGACGTCTATGAAAAAATGACCCTACTTCTCACTTGATTTATTACTTCAGTATATAGTTTCCTAATGAGTTTATAATCTCAGTCACTCTCAACACAGCTTGATCGTCATTCTTATGGTCCCATTTTTGGCAGAATGGAATTTAGAGCAGGATATACATAAGGGTGTAGCTACCAAGTTGTCAAGCAACTCCTTGCTCTAGATTCACTGGGTTATATTAACCTCTCATGATACCGTGATCAGTCAGACTGGTAACATGAGTCTCAATATCACTCTCTCTAACCAAGCGTGCTTGTTTATCATGTTGGTGTGTGATTAATTAACTCAAAGTATCATGTCCTACTCTCCTCACGGGACACCTTGTTCTCTTCCCCCCTTCCTCTCGTGAGCTTCCGAAAACCCAACTGGAGCACCCAACTAATTTCTCCTGACCTGAGCCACACTCTTTTATTTATAAATCTCTGTGACACAGCACAGACGTCCGTTAAACCATGTTACCCTTATTTGGTCCTCTCATCAGCAGTGAGAAGTGCCGAGGAGACAGAAACAGGAGAGTCTGCTGCCCCTTTGTGGCAGTCTCTGCACAGTGCATTCAACTAGAACCGCGTGTTCAATTTCTCATATTTCTGAAATGCAAATAAGATTCTCCTGGATCTATTGAATATTTATATTTGACACTGATGAGCTGATGTTGCTGTGTGTTTGCAGGGAGATCTGCGGGGCTATCTGTCTCAGCAGGATTGGATGTTCAGAAACGCTGAGTTGTTGCAGCTGCAGAGGATGGCCTGTGAAATCGCTGCCGGTGTCACTCACCTTCACAAACACAACTTCCTGCACAGGTAGCACTTCAGAATTGCAACACTTGAGCAAGCTCACAGATTTTACTCCCAGTGAGCTAAGCACTGTGAGTCTCATATCACTTAATCTGGCAGCTGTTGTTTAGGGTACCGCTCACTCTCTCCGTGACGGCTAGACACAACAACACTTCAGTCATATATTTTAATTACAACCAGAGTAACATTTGGTACTTTTCTGCCTCAGTTTGATATATTAGATTAGTCGTTCTTTTGAAATGAATGAATAGATATTACTTAATGAAGATGTGGTTCTTTTTAAACTCGTAGCTGTATATTCTGTTTGATACCAAAGGACGTTTATTAATTAAATCTTTTGATGTTTTTCTCATAAATGTTAGCTACTCTTTTGTAGTGCAACATAACTGATATAATTTGGGTGTTAAAGATTTAAATTGGATGACATTTGATTTAAAGATTTGGAGGAAATTTCATATGTTTAACAATCTTCACATAAAACAAAGTACATATAAAGGTTGGTGTCCTAAATGTTAAAGTCAGGGCATAATTATACACATTTCTATGGCATATGATTTAATATGAAGTATTTTCACTGTTTATGTAATGTCAGTTTGTAAATATATAGCCACAAACATCATAAATTAGGATTGTAAAGACTTCGGTCAACTGTTAGTTTTACTTGAGTGCTCACTGTCCAACCAATCTCAGGAGTACCAGTGTTCTCCAAAAAAGGTGTGTACAGCAGAGAGGCGGCGTTTCATTTTCATTTTTACCCCCAGCAAGCACTGGATGTCTGGCTACCAGCAGCCAGTAGGGTACAGGGGGTGTTGGGAACGTGTGGCTCGGGGGTAACATACGATGCTCTGCTCATCAGCTCTATTTTGCATGCTCAGAATAAGCTCAGAGAGTTCCAATTACACAGCTCCCATGCATTGCCACAGTGTCAGCTGTCCGCTGCCAGAAGGATATGATGATTCTGCTCTTTGTGTGTAAAAGGATAGCCTCCTATTTGTTGTTGTGTTTTAATCCTTGTTACAACTTAAAGGGACTTCTACAAGCTTCTCTCCGTGTGGACCGATTTCATTTACAATTGTGCAAATATTTCTGTGACACTTTTGCTTTACAGCCACAAAATTTAAGTAAAGCTTGACAGATAGTGAATCAGAGAACAGCCACATGCTGGCATACTTGAATGTATGTTGCTAGTACTGCACTGCAGACACAAAACCCTCGGGGCGAGTGCTGTGTGGGCTGATATCCAAAGCTGAAACCTCAGCTTTGCAATGCAAGGCTGAGAGTGGTGCTGCAAAAGAGGAAAACGCAAACTGTGCTGTCTGTGTGCCATTAATATATTCTCATTCAGAAAATGTGGAAGAAGTTTAGTAAAAGGCAGGGTTCAGTGATTGCTCTACATTTTTTTATTTCAGTGCAAGTTTGAGACTTTCTGTCAAGTAATGAGCCGAGTTTATGAGTATTAGGTGGTTGATCTGCTACCTAGAACTTTTCACCAGTTCACAAAAATGTAAATTTAGCTGATGCGTAGTCGAATCCAATTTCTCAAACATTAATTACATATAAGTCACAGCTTAGTTTCCTCTTTAAAGGTCCAGTATGTAGGATTTAGGAGGACTTATTGGCAGAAATAGAAAAAAAAAATAAAAAATTTAATGTTTAATATCTATCATTGTCTTTCAGATGTTTCAACTTGGTTTAATTGTGAAAGATTATTGACAGTAATTTACTGGTATTGAACATAATGTGACATGTTTCTTTCCCCTTGATCATAGAAATAAAATCAATAAACTGACCTGCTAACAGAAATGACACCAGACTGTACTGGTGTCTGATGGTACAGGAGCGATCAGTGCCGTGCCATGTATTAGCCTTGTATGGTTAAGATGTTGGACCCATTTCCTTTTTGCTGTGTTACTGTATGTCAGGCACTCAGCCAGCAGCATAGGATAATTTAAAATAAGCCTCCATTCGTCTTCCAGAGGTTTAGAACCCTAGTGTCAGCAGTGTCATTCGTTTGGAACCAGTGCAAAGTGCTAAAGGGAAAACCAAAGCCTGCTTCTTCATTCAGTGGAATGAACAACCATATTATGTCTGTTTAATGTACAGAGGGAGCCTCTGAGTTTCTTAGCGCCCTCTACTGGCAGCCCCACAAACAGTTTTCAGAGCCTGCGTTTTCCTCTAGAAACTATATCCTGCTGCTGTATGCACCAGTCAGGAATAGCTCCTGTGTGAGTCTTGTTGCAAGGTGAAGAGCCGAGGCCAATGACAGAAGAGTCCTTGTTAGAGTCCTTTGCCCTTGATTCTTGAGAGGTAATCTGAACCTTTTAAGGTTAAGAGCAGATGTTGGAGTCATTGTTGATCTTGATATATTGGTTGTTTTTATTTATAAACCTTTACAATTGTATAATAAATGGATAATAAAGCATTACCGTGCTTGTTAGCAGTGAAATAACTGTTAACTAAAGCTAAATTGAATATTAATGAAGCTTTATTAATGATGGTTATTATAAAGTGTTGCCTAAAATTAATTTCCTGGGGCAAAAACAAGCATCAGTTGAATATTTTCCTTCTCTCGATGTTCATAAACTTCAGAGCTTCGTAATAAGTGATTATTTTGGTACATGTACGTGTGTGAAGTATCTATTTACTGTCCTCGTGTGTAATGCTGATGTCTGTCTCTGTTCATGTAGTGATTTGGCTCTGAGGAACTGCTATCTGACCGCAGACCTAACAGTCAAAGTTGGAGACTATGGAATAGGACCCTACAGATACAAAGTACGTATGAATCTCAATTTCAGATCTATTCTGCAGAGAGATTATGTCAGTATCGTAATTACTGTATTGAAGCGCATACTCTTGTCAGCACCAGGCCATTTTAGACAAAGATGCTTTAAATTAGGCTTAAAACAAGACATATAAAATGTAATATTATTTGAAATTGCTGGTCTGGTCTACCAGTGGTAATCCACTAAGCCTTGCTGTGGCGGTACATTTTTATGTAGTCAGTAAACTAGTGAGTGAGTAAATGTGTGCTAAGAAGTAGCTGATATTAGAGACGCCCCAGTACCTCAGTTGGCAGAGCACACAACCCATGTGCGGTGGCTGTGTCCTCACAGCAGCAGCCCAGGGTTTAGGTCCGACCTGTGGCTCTTTGCTGCGTGTAACCCCCCCCCAGAAATTGTAAACCCAGATACATGTTAAAAAAGTCCAAATTAAGATGTCTGTTAGATCTCTTTGCCCGTAGCCCCTCAGTGCCTGCTTAGATTTGACCAACGGTATACAATACAATAGAAGCCGCCCTACTGCATATTGACTGCCTCCAAGGTTGACTGCGCCATCTGGAGTATTGTGAAGCTAGAGAGAAACTGTGGGAGGGACCGGGCATCTGTGATTGATGATGCAGTGAAAACATTTCCGTTTGTTTATGCTCAACCTTTCCTGATAGAACTCAAGATTTTTTTTTTTTGACATATTTACCAATGAAAGAGGCAAGTTAATTGGTGCATCTCTAATCTTAGACCATTTTAAGTTTAAAAAGTTACCCACCCTATTTCAGACCATTTTTCACCAAGGTGCTGTTTTGATGAAGAAAACATTGATAGTAAATCAAGCAATTTAGATTTAAAAAATGTTTTTATAGACCTCAGTAGCATCTTGCGTTATGGTTTTTCTACTCAAATTTCCAAGAAAATGTGGCCTCATGATTATCACTGTGATTTTTGAAGTCTTCCACAAGCCACATGCAGTAAACACACGTAACTGAGAGTTTAGTAATTGAAGCAGGATTTCAACTAATGAGTCCTTCTTAAGATGGTTAAGAGCGAGTCTTCATTGCGCAACTGATGAACTTAAGTTGCCTGTCTGACGTCTGGCTGTTTGTTGAGATGAAGTCACCATCAAAGTCTATCTTTGTGTGACCAGCCCCAGATGACCTGACTGAAAATAAACCATCTTCATCGTTGGCTGCGCAGGTGTTTGCCAGTTGAGCAATTGTATATTTCACTGAAGAATTGAGACCATCCTCTTTAGTAACATGACACGCTGCATATGTCTTGAGGCAGTCCTGTCTACTGGATTCTTTAAATACTGCTGATCCGTCAATTTGGCTGTGTGAATTTAATACTCCGAGGTCATCGACTGAATCTATTTTTGTAAAGAAAGGGAGAGGCGAAGTGAGAGTCCACTACCTCAATGAGAGCAAATAAGCAACTGCATTTCTTCTTTTGAGTGCTTTTTAATGACGTATTTGTGTGTGTTTAATGCGTTAGTGTCTGCGGTTATTATTTACTGTGTTTTCCAGAAAGAAAAGGTTTGTAAAAGTAGCAAAAATGTTGTGTGACTCACATTTTTTATAATTTGACTATAGGAGGATTACATCATCACAGAGGATGATGTGTTCGCTCCCCTTCGCTGGTTGGCTCCAGAGCTGGTGGGTGAGCGCCACGGGGGTGTCATTACTATGGAGCAGACCAAGCCCAGCAATGTCTGGTAGGTACCAGACTGTAGCTCTTCACTGACAGTAGAGGCCTTTTAAAAAAAAAAAAAAAAAACATTACTATAATAACTGTCCAGTGAAACTGAATCTGAATATTTTATAATGAGACTTATGCTGCCTTATTGCATATGATTCAGTCGCAGTCAGGTCCTGTAATCAAGATACACATGTGAGGTACACTTGGAATGAAATATGGCAGTAAATGGCTCTGCAGTCCACCTCTGGCTCATTGCTGAGAAAACAAGCCATTTCTGCTAATTGCATAGCTGGTAAATTCTAAACAATCAATAAAGAGGGGAAAAGACACTGACAGTGCACCAATGAAGCATCTCTCCACATTGTTTAGTCTTTTGAGCTCCTCCTTGACTTCACAACTCATTGCCTAAATGCTTTCCGGTCATAAATTGCAGAGTTACGTAAGGTAATTGTAGCTACATAAGCCAGATCCCCCCCCCCCCCCCCGACTAGAAATATGTTGAGATTCAAAATGTTCCCCATGTTCTCACATTACTGTGCTGTTTTCATGGGTTTGGATATTTTTAGCATTTCCCTTCATTAAGTTTTATGGTTTGGGTTCAAGAGGTCAATGTCACTTGCTGAACTTGGAGTGTGCTAGATAACTCTTGTCCTGCTGTAAATTCCAACAGTTATTTTATCCTGACCTCTCTGTAGGGCATTGGGGGTCACATTGTGGGAGCTCTTTGAGAATGCGGCTCAGCCATACCCACATCTGTCTGACCGGGAAGTTCTCAATCATGTGATCAAGGACCAACAAGTCAAACTCTTTAAACCACAGCTGGAGCTTCCTTATTCTGACAGATGGTGAGTATTCAAATCAAATTACTTACGAGTAATATTATTAAAGAGAAAGATATTATTAGTTAAATACATTTTTTTATTATTTGTTGTCCATATTCTTTAAGAGATGTTTTTTGCCCTGCAACTGCAGGTACGAAGTCCTGCAATTCTGCTGGCTGTCTCCAGACAAGCGAGCTACAGCAGAAGAAGTGCACCGTCTGCTGATTTACCTGCGCATGCAAGGCCAGAAGGACATAGAAGAAGATTTTGAACAGCGCTGGGATGCTCTCAAGCCTAACCCTTCCACACGGCAGACCACTGTCAGCCACTCCTCTTTCCCAATCTTGGAACAGTTTGCTGATGATGCCCTGCGACAAGAGATCGATGAAGTCCTCACAGTCACTGAAACAAGCAAAGGCCTCAGCTTTGAGTACGTTTGGGAGGCAGCCAAGCACGACCACTACGAAGGCAACCATGGACGTTCAAGCATGGACACAACGTTGAACTATCACAGCATGTTCTTTCCAGCTTCCAGTGAAGACATTCAGGCTCATTTCCCTGATCCTGCAGCCAGAGGAGCGGGCAAAGAAAGTGATAACACTTCCTCAGGAATTCCTGGGATTGTGCCAGTGTTTGACACACAAAAGCCATTGAATGGAAACGAATATTACATACAACTGGAAGAACAAGGAGAGAGCACCGTTGGGGAAGATGGGAACAGAGGGCAAGACACTGACTTCAGTGCAGGCCGGCAAGACTTTGTCGTTCTCCAAGATGTCCGTCTTGATGAATCTAGCACCGATGCGGATTTTTTCCACCAAAGTATTGACTCCAAGGATTCATATTTACCTGACAGCCACATCTGGTCATCTCTTGAAAATGACAGTCCATACCACACTAACATCTTCACTGAAGGGGGGTCCAAGCAAGAGGACTCTCCTTCCTGGGGCCGGGGTTTTATGGAGCTTCCAGAACGCAATGGGAACCCTTTCCATGAAGGTGCGCCTTTAGAAGTCCAAGAGGTGGACACAGATAAAAGCTATGGGGATTCTTTTTTAGGGGATGGTTCAGAAGCCACTCACCAGACGGATTCTGTGGAAGTGGAGGGGGAGAACTCGGATGTGAAGAGGCTTCTGAATACTGAAAAACTTGCTGACAACTTCATGTTTCTCAAAGACCAGAGACTGATGAAAGATGGATCTAGTTTCTCAAGCCCACAGGACAATTTTCTTTTACCCGGTGTAGCCCATGAGCCAGAAGCCACATTCAAAATGCGTTCTTGGGACAACTTTGAGAGTTTAGGCAGCTTAACCACAATGGACACTTATTTAAAACCTGCAGCAAGTAGCACATCCTCAAGACAGGAACTTTTAGACTCTCCAAGTGCCAGTTTGGGGGAGTTTGGTCAGTCTCCGGTAGAAAATGAAACACTGGTGCCTTTCATTACAGTGGTCTCAGAAGACGACACAAGCAGCCAGCTGCCAGTTAGAAATAGTTCTTCCACCGAAGACCTCGGTCTGCTGCAATCCTCAGAAAGAGGTGTAGACTCTGGTTTCGATTCTACCTCAGAGAGGTTTGAGATCATCATCAGTCAAACTGATGACCACACCCCTGCATTCTCTGAAAGTGCCACTACAGACTTATTGTGCACAGATGCCAAAATTCCCAGCCTTGAAGACGACCTTGGAGCCTCAAAGGATAATGTTCAGCCCGTAGAAGGGGAAATGCCTGAAAACCTGCAAGTCCAAGCATTGTCCTCAGACAACGGACACAGTGAAGACCTAACAAGTAACGATCTGTTGAGTGAACTAATCGAAGATGCAGATATAGAATTAGAAACCACTCTGTCTGACCATGAGGAATCCTTTATGGATACTAGTGGGCGTCCTCATGTCAGATCGTCTTTGTTGGTCTCCGGGCCGTCTTTGGACCAGATCAGCCAGGACAGTTTACTGGAAGACAGTATGTCCACCACGCTACCAACTGTTGAAAACTCAGCCGAGACACCAGACTCTTTAGACTCTCTGGACATCCACAGGCTGGGTGAACACGGAGAAGAGCTGAGTGCTCAAATAGCCCAACACAAACTCCAGCCTCCATACAAAATATCAGACAGTGGATATGAGACGGAGAACCTAGAGTCTCCTGAATGGAACTCTCAGCCTAGCGTCAAAGACCAGTCCCCTGTCAAAAATGGCTTGAGTGTCGCCAAAGAAGAGGAGGAAACGGAGGAGCCCTCGGCTGCGACAAATCTGGTTCCACCAGAAATTATTATCTCTGAAGTCGAGGGTGTGCTAAACGCTCACAGCGAGGATCCTAGTGAGGACCAGCAACCAGATTATGAAGCCCCAGCTGAGGAACCACTCATGGGCATGAATTACAGAGACTCTGCTTACTTCTCAGACAATGAATCAGAAGTTGAGAAGAAGTCTGAAGAAACAGTCGCGGGAGGTTCCGGTGAAGTCACGTTGCTGAGGAACTCGGTCAGCGAGGCAGCTGGAAGCGTACCATTGGAGGTTAATGTGGAGAGAGATGTAGATTCTTTATTTTCTCAGCAAGAATCTTCTGAAACCACTGAAGCACAGGCTGATGGAGAAACACTTGATCCTCATGTTCTGGGGACATTACCAGAGGCAGATCTTACCGAGAAATGTGAGAAGGAGGCAACAGAGGCTAGCAACAATCATATCAAACCAGAGGTGTTGAAAGACGTTACATCTCCTGGTCAGCCAGACCCATCAGAAGATATAGAAACCTCAACCTCACTCCCTTCTGCTGCCCCTTCAAAGCCCACAGCGGAGATCACAGGCCACGCTAAACTTACCAGGACCTACGCCAGTGATGGTCATAAAATAAAAGAGCCGGAAATGGAGGGGCGTTATCTAGGGAGGCGGAACGGCTCAGGTTTAGATGGACAGGAGGACGGCGGGGATGCGGATGAGGAGGACGAGAACAGCGACGAATCTGACGATGACATCCGTGCATACCAGCTGCACAGCTCCAGCTCGGACAGTGAGGACGACGGCGTGCACACCGTGCCAGTTATTATTTCTGATGACAGCAGCGCAAAGAACCTGAAGAGCTTGTTGAAACCGACGACACTGAACATCGAGGCTTCGTCTTCCCCGCTTGCTGCGAGAAGTAATGCAGATAACTCCAGAAGGGCTGTGTCTTTCTTCGATGATGTCACCGTCTACCTGTTCGACCAGGTAAAGTATTGTCTGTTTTGTTGTAGCTGTAACTAGCTAGGTGATTTCATGTGGCCATTCTAACTAAAATCCAACTCATTCTGATGTAGGAGACGCCCACCAAGGAACTGGGTGACCACTCCTCGGGCTCAAACAGCCAGGTACCAGAGTTTAGCAGCCCGGTGTCCACTGCCAGCTACCTGAACCGGTTCACCAACTCTGAGAGCTCCACAGATGAAGAAGGTCGGGCCAAAACCCACTAAATGTACACAGCTACAGAATATCGTCTTTGCGTTACGTGTTCTGACTGTTTCATTTAATTCCAAACAGGTGGTGGTTTTGAGTGGGACGATGACTTCTCCTCCCCCTCGCCCGCCTTCCTGCCCAAGACGGATAAAGACCCCGTATCAAAGGCTATGTCCTTATCGGCGGCATCTCGCTTTGCCTCTCCGCCCCCTGCAGTAGGGCGCGTGCTGGAGCCCAGCTGGACCAGCTCCTCAAACTACTCCCGTTTCTCTATCTCACCAGCCAGCATCGCCAGCTTCTCCCTCACACATCTCACTGACTCGGACATCGAACAAGGAGGCAAGTCTAGCACTTCTTTAGAAATATAGTGTATCCAAATCACAAGAGCAGCAATGTTTTGATTAAGGTAAAATGTGTCATATGCGACCATGTAAACAAACCACTGTGTTGCTACAAAAATTCCCCGACATACACTTTTTTTTCTCAAGAAAAAGGGGACCATTTTTGTAACATGTTTGTTACAGGCCCCCAGCAAAAATCACATAATTAAACCTAATCCCTTTTTTTCAGCAAACACAAAATGTATTATTCCCACTAAATTTGAGACTCGTATCGCAATATCTGTCAAAATAATTGCAGTGTGGTTTTTGTTTGATTGTTTTATATAATTAAGCCCTCGTTTTTAGCCAGGCTTAACAGAACAGTGTGAAGTATCTTTGTTTGCTTTTCTTGCCAAAAGTTTCTATCACAAGATCAATAATTTCCAGGCTTTATGCTATGCCAACAGGCTTCTATTGAGCTCTGTCTTTTCCAAAAACTATTCCTTTGAAATGTTGTTTCACTGCAGTCTGTATATGTATTTCTTAATAAAAATGTGTTAAGATGATTTGCAATCACCCCTTGGTTACATACACCTGCTCATTGAGCCCTGTAATAATATGAAGCAGTCATGTTAACTATCTCTCATCAATCAGTTGAGCACAATCTAACTGCCTTCAATCTCTTTTTATTACCTCAGGAAGCAGTGAAGATGGAGAAAAGGACTAGTGTGATAAATGAAGGGACCATTCATCATCACACTATTAAAAAATGAACTTATACTCGCACTTTTTTGGGAAAGGAGAACTGCAGATTTAGGACAGATGACGTGGTTTGTGGGACAAACCGTGGATGCTTCTCTCAGGCAGAACTGTTCTTTACCTACATGGAGATGGCCATGAGAACAATGAACACTTGACGTTCAGCAAATAAAGACGGACGAGTCCCAGTCCCGGTCTGAGCCACATCACCTCTCCAGCTACATCAGTGTGTGTGATTTCAGTTCAGTGCAATTCCACTTGGAGGGGAGGGAGAAAGTTTCTAAATATTTGCTTTAAAGACTCATCAAGCGCATTCCAGGTGTTTGGTTGCTTCTTTTTTTGTTGTGTGTCCAAGTGCACTCCTTTTTCCAGGACTTTTGCATCACCAAAAAAAAAAAAAAAGATTTAAAAAACAGACTTTAGGTTCTGAATTCAACACACTGGGCTGACAAACTTATCACTACAGCCAAATAGGAATAAGCTCTTCGATTTCAGCAGACCTAAAACTGAAGATCCAAGCTTTTTTTTTGCTCTCTTAAATTGTTTAAATTTTCTCCTTCATGTTGTGCGATTATTTCAGTGGTTGCCTTTTTTTTTTTTTTTTTTCCGTAATATCTTGTTGGGTATTAGTCGAAGTCTCCTAATTGGAGAAGACGGTATGTGTGGTATCCTTCTGTAGCAGCATTTGAATAAGAAGGGTTGACATTTAGGACGCACCATCCATGCATAGGATGATTTGATAACTACCTTAACTAAAAATCCCTCATGTGGGAAGTGACATACTGTATGTTCCTTTTATTTGTGTTTTGTAAGGAACATTAACGGGAAGTAGTTTCATATTTTTGAGACATGTCAGTAAGAACTGTTGCTGTTATTAGCTAAGGATTGTCGTATGAATCCTTACAGAGGTGGTCCAGCTGAAAGACAGTGGTGAGGAAGATCTTTAAAGACATTTTTGTAATGCTTGATTTTTTTTTGCTCTGAGGTTGTGCGGCAAATTGCTGGGACGTCACTGGGGTTTTATCACAGTGCCTGTGATGCTGTAAAAAAGAAAAAAAAAGGCTGCACTCCTCTGTTTGTTATCACTACAAAATTTAAAATCATTGTATAAAAAAAAGTGGGAGATTTTATTTTTAAATGTCAGAATGGAGAAATGTGATGAGCTGTTTGTAAACAAATGTGCAATGAGTTTGATTTAATCAGTTGTAATTTGAGTTCATTGGAAGACCTGGTGAACGTGGTGGCGTTTCTACGGTAATGTGCAGGGACTTAAAGCTTCACTTCTAGAACAAAAAACAAAAACAAAACAGAGAACACTGCTGCTTTTATCAACTTCAGTGTCATGAACAGAGTCATGCCTTTGTTTTTTGTTTTTTTTTCATTGTTTTTTTTTTTACTTTGTGTCAAACTTAATTAACCTGTTCAGATGGCATTGTCCTCCTTAAGGACCCATTGTCCAGTTGCAATTTTAAGCATTCATCGTTTCATTAATGTATGATATCATTTTTGCAGGCCGTGCATCGTCTCTGTGGCTGTAGAGGATTTGTTGGGGACACGTTTCTGTACAAAGCATAACGCAAACAGTTATGGAGCAACACATGCTCCTCTTCCCCCCCCCCCCCCCCCCCAAAAGGTTTTCATGTACAGCTATAAAAAAAAACCCGTTCCTTCAAACTGTAAGTTATACAGTTACTGTATGGTTCATTCTTTTAAAAAGGTCTCGTCACAAATGACCTGACGAACTGCTTCACCTGTAGTAGATAATGTCCACCTCCACCGCCCCCATACAGAAGGCACTGTACAGTAGATAACATTAACCTCTGTTAAAAACCAGCAGCCTGTGCTTCAGTTAAACTTGAACATTTATGTAAGGAAATCTTGTTTTATTTGACTACAGTATACATTTGCTTAATCTTGCACATTTGAGAAATGTAACTTAATGTTGAACTGTACTGATGTATGTAAATGTTAATTTTTTTTCTGTCTGTAAATGGGAAATGATGTAACTGAGTTCTAGGTATGAGGTTTCATTTTGTAACTTAAAAGCTGAGTTGATCGGAGGAACATATCAGTCGTTGGCTAAAAGCAGTTAAATTAAGACACAAAAGCAGATGTGAAATCATTCTGTCCTTTAAACTTGTAGATTTTAAAAAATATTTTTACTTCATATTTATCATGCTTAG
This sequence comes from Diplodus puntazzo, assembly GCA_963678695.2. Taxonomy (NCBI): domain Eukaryota; kingdom Metazoa; phylum Chordata; class Actinopteri; order Spariformes; family Sparidae; genus Diplodus; species Diplodus puntazzo. The sequence goes on along the minus strand of OZ023174.1, from coordinate 15,048,441 downwards.
TGTAATTGAATGAAATGTTTATAATTACACTGTTTAATATGAAAATAAATGCAAATGAACTTCTAATTTTCTGGTGTGGTTGCTGCACGATCTAGGTCTGGTGCCTTGCCAGTCGCCCTGCAAGGAAGGAATGACCCCTGGCCACAAGGACCAGGTCTCCAGCCAGAACTACTTTGGGAAGGGGTCTTTTAGATGTAGTTTGGCTCGTTATCGGTTTGGAAACTCAACTCCTGGAGCGGAGTTGGCTGTTGTGACAAGTCTTGGGCAGGTGAAGGGATACTCTGGCCCCAGGTAAGTCAGCAGTCGAGTTGACCTGTGAGTGTTTTCAGTACCGACAACAAGAATGACATTGAAGCGGGGATGCCTTACCCCTCGTCAACCTGCATCCCCCCTTAGTAGCAGAGAGAGGGCAGGGGCAGAGGGTTCGTTTAGTTGAATATGAGTCTGTTAGTCATTGATCCTTTATCAGACTGAGGCTTGTGCAAGTCAGGATCCAAGTCTCTGAAACATCAGTAGTCAAACTGAGCTGTGTATTGATAATCCATGGTTCTGAAGAAGCAGATGGATTTATAATAATTTCACCTTTATCATGCTCCTATCAGTCTCACCTCGGGTCTATAATAGTCTCTGAGCTATATACTACAAATACTCAATGCTATGCTGCGTTGTAGCCTGTGTCTAGACCTCGATCCATCTAAACACCATTATTGAGAGCAGTTGGCGTCATGATCAATGTGACAAGTAGCAGAGGATGGAGAGGATCATAGAGACACTCCTCTGCCTGTAGAAACTAAGTGTGCAGTGAAAGCATACATTAACGTTGCTGTCTGTGGTGCTGAAGTAACAGTTACACCTTTTTCACTTGGTCTTGCCCTTCCATCAGTTTTGTCACATGATCAAAATGACAAGAAGCGTTGTGTCATCTCGGAAGAGCGAGAGGATCATAGAGACACGTCTGCCTGTACTATTCCCAACATGGCTGTGTATCGATATATCCATGGCACTGTCCGTGGTGCTGAAGTAGCAGATAATTTGTATCTGATGACTTTCGTTTGTATTTACAATGACGTACTCTTAACCATGTACAATAAGTACTTTATGCTACATGATAGCAGAGTTGCACTGTGTGGTCTCGGAACAGTGAGAGGATCATGGAGACACCGCTGCCTGTAGTATTCCTTTAATATTCCTTTCAGCAGCTTTGAAAAATGAACAAATGACTGACCTTTGTGTTACGTACTCAAATTTCATTGCCTTCTCCAGTGAATTCAATCAAATAAAGGCGCCCTCCACAAATATCACAATCCATTTATTCAAACAAAAAGCGAATTTCTGTCTGCTCTCAGTCCACAAACTGCAATCCACTTGTTCTGCGAAGAGACTCAAATGATGTCAGAACATAAATGAATATTTTTAAACTTTTTATTTCACACTTCAACGCCCTCGTCAGATGAATGTCGAGTCACGGGCGACATTCAGGCCCGCCGCACAGTTTCAACAGTCACGGTCGCATGGTGGTCCTAGCAGTTATTTGTACGGATATGATATGATAAGGGGAAGAACTTTCCTTATTGCAGGCGGATAGAGAGGTATCATCTGGTAGTGCAGACGGAATTTTTCCATATTTTTCTCTGTGGTCACATGTAGTTGAAAGAGTATTTTAACTATGGAGAAGAGAGATCTTGAAGAAGCCTCCGATGTTGTGGAGACTTGTAGCGACACGGGGCGAGAAACACTCCATTGCAAACATATAAGAGGCCAAAATATATGGAGACACAAAATTCAACAAATGCATAGTAAATAAATAAATAAATAAATACATAACATGCAAACGTATGACAGGCAAAAACAAAAAAAAAGAAACATGATTCTAGAAACCAAGACAACTTCGGCTACAGTGGGGTTGTTAAAGTTAGTTACCCGAGCCCTTTAATGATGACCCACCCTCTTAGGTTTTCACGGGATATTCTAGAGAAGAGACAAAGCTATTGCTAGATCCCAAATACACCCAGTAGCCAAAGCCTAGAGCAAACACATGCACTCACTTTTACATTTTGATCCCACAAGACATCAAGATCCTTTTTACCTAAATGCTCTTGTGCTCTCTTTTCCTTCTTCGTCGTCACTGCATACCGACATGATTTTTTTCGCCCGGGAAATCGTCCCCTCGGAGGAATAACATTCATCCATCGATCAAGAGTCAAATCCACCAAAAAATATACGGTATAAACTCAGTGGTACGATTGTGCATTCCCTTTACATGAAGGGATAAGGGCCTGTGGGAATGGTCCGAGGAGACAGATGTGAATCCAGGCACAAACAGGGCTGGGGGGCGGGGGAGGAAGAAGAGAAGGAGGAGGAGGAAGAAGAGAAGGGAGGGTGCTACACACCCACAGCATTCCCGTTGACTTGTGTTGGAGGTCGTGCGGGGAGCGGGCTGCGGGGGGTTCCGGCAGCGCCAGGATGAGGGGGGCGAGGAGCCTCTGCGGAGTTCCCCCTCACACTGATGTGCTCCCATCCTCCCTGGAGGGTTACATAGAAGACTTTCAGTACTGCAAAGCAAGGCTCTGAGGTATGGATGTTCTCATTTCTCCCTTCTGACGCACTGCTGAACTTTTGGCATTTTTTGCTTCTTGATATTGGCTGGTCATCAGGTGGTGAGTGAAACTTTATATTTGTGAGCAGTTTTTGAAGGTGAAATTTGTAAGAACTGGCCAGAAAACTATGCAAACCACAGGGGGCAACAAAGCTTAACATTTTTCTGACTAGTGGGGAAAGTGGGTGTAACAATATCTCCTTTTTTGACCTTTTTGTGAGTTTATTTTGTTATATACTTGAATACTTAGAAGACAAAGTAGCAAACCCACTGCTAGCTTGTTAGCATGTTAACTTCAGTAGAGATCACTGCTACATAATACATAGATGTCTTTGATATAACATCAACACTGTTGTTTCTTCATACTCTTGATTAACTTTTGTTAATGTTTGATTGTTTTAAACTAAAATTCTGGTCATATCGTACAAACTGCCCCCTTTAAGTCTTCATAAGGAACTAATAAGCTCCGGGCTCTTTCTTTATGATTATATTTGTTTAGGCTTAATTCAAATTGACTAAATGTCAATATTAAAAGCAAATATATTTAAAAATGCAGACATAAACAATGATACAAAGTATAAAGGCAACAGGATGTGATTTTGTTGTAGTTCTCCTTCCATGTTTTTGATGCAACCTGAATTAGACCGTGTATGTATACTCACCCCGATGCCGTAGTCCCAGGACTGTCCCTTAGGTTGCATGGGTCCCACTCCCAGCCTGTGGCAGACAGCTCCAGGAGTCTCCGTGGGGAAGCCTGGAACTCCATCTGCTATGGTCCACACCTGAAGAGAACAACAGCACTGAGCAATCATGTTCACAGTCGGATCCAACAATCTCTCCTACCACAAAACTCGTCTCTGGTGGCTAAATCTCCGTCCTCAAAGCCAAGATAGACGCTGCGGAAACACTGACCTGGTCCAGCGGCCCCACGGAGACCTTGGTGACGTTGTTAGAGATGAGCTCCCAGGCGGAGCCCTGCGGGTAGCTGGGTGTGAGGCCCTGTCTGTACCACAAGTTACCTACATGAACACAAAAAAGGTTTTTATAGGATTTTAAATAATTATTTCCAAGAGTCCTTGGTTTCTTTAAGAAGGAAAAACTTGCTACTCACTGTTTTCATCCACGGCAAAGACGGAGGTCCGGCCAACAGACAGCTGTCTGAGAGTCTGTCGAGGGGGAGACGGGATGTGGTACCAGCATTCACCTGTAGGGGGACAAGAGCGCTGAAGGCCGGGCTCTAAGGCATGTACTCAAACAACAAAACCTTTGTTGGCCCTTGACAGGAATTTGAACATTTCGACTTTATCTCGCAGATTCGTGGTGAGTGTCACATCTGGAGCTGACCTGCAGGGTTCTGCGGGGAAACAGATCCTCGGTAGAACACAGCTCCATCCTTGGCGATGGCCCACACCTGGTTGGCTCCACCGATAGAGATGGACTTGAAGGGCTGGTCTGTGCCCACGTGTAGCCAGGAGCTGCCCTGTGATAGAAGAACATTTGGAGCCAATTACAATCAAAGTATTGTTACTGTCATGTAAAAAATCTAGGAATATTCAGTGGCTCTAAAAATCTGTGGGAAACATCTAAAAGTAAGTAAGTTGCTTTCTGACCGCAGGGTTTTGGGGGCTGACTCCCAGACGACACAGGACGTCTCCCTTGTCGCTGAGGGCCCAGACGGGCACCTGCTCCATCCTGCTCTGGGCCAGGCACGGCATCAGAGAGATGTCAGTCAAAGGGATGGGCGGGACCTGCTGCCACGGACCTCTCAGCGAGATCTTACACTTTCTGTGCGTGGGACACGTGATTAATGTAATGCTGAAGAAACCACAGAAATGTGTTAACAGAACAGAGCGCGTTTTTAATTACCTCGTCCATCTTCTGCGCCTGACAAAGTCTTTCATGGTTTTGTGGCCGTGGAATGTCCTGTAGAGACGGAGATTAAGACGAATTCACAGATGTCTTTCTTACATACTCAATTTAAAAAAAAACCCCAAACATATATACTGGTTTTTTGTTTGTCATTACTGGGTGGCTGTGGGTTTTACTCCCATCGCCATCTTTAGACACCAAAGGACCAGTTTGCTTTAATCCTTTTGGGATTTGTGCAGTGCCTTGTTAGTTTCCCACCCTGCGACGCCCTGTCCTTTAGGTTTTGTTTTCTGGGGAAACGTAACAATACGTACACGGGGAAGTCTGCCGCGTACTGCCAGCCTTCTTTGTCCGTCCCTCCAGGGACATTGTAGTCCACAGCCCACTCTGACACCTGAAACACAGGTAGGATTAGCTGCTGGTGAAACGAGACAAGAAATGAGTGTGTTTGACTCGACCCCACCTACCCAGGACCACTGAGGGGAGGGCGGGTGGGTGTTGCCTTTGGTGCACTCCTTCAGTCCGCTCTCGTCACTCCACATGGGGCGGTCTGTAGGAAGTCCTCTGGAACAAGAATATTATATGTTTTAGGAGCAGTCAAACAGCACACACACAAAAGTCGGGATAAACGGCAAGGACTTTATCCAACTTTGTAAACGATGAAATGTTCCTACTTGTCCGTATATCCCGTCATGGGGTTCCACCTTTGATTCTCATACACATGAACGCTCCTGAGGTCAGTCTGCTGGTGCATCTGCACTACATCCTCTGCACGAAACACAAATACAGACACAGGTGTAATGCTCGTCAAGAAATAGTATAAATTTGTGTGCATACATGTCTCTACAGCTGCGACAGACGGTAAATTCTTGAACCATGCTAAGCACTTGCACACAGACTACAAGCTGTGAGCAAGAAGGTTGTTTGACAGATTGACTGATCGATTATCGTTTCATCACTTGTAATAAATACATGACAAACTGGGGAAAAAAGGGAGATTTAAAGGGATTTTAAAAAGGATTTTACAAGTCATTGACATCAAGGACATGAATTGGGAAACATGAGGCTTGATATGTATCCACAGGGGCATGTTTACCCGACGTGGGCTGGGGCCCATAGTGCCCACTGTAGACCCAGGCGGTGCCGTCCCACCCGATGCCCCACACCAGCCCCAGACTGTTAGACTCTACACAGCGCAGGTGACCCGGGACCTGCCGCCAGAACCTGCAGCACCACACAGCGGAAGCACCCAGCGTTAGCCACGTTATCATCACCACACAGAGACAAACACTGTCACCATGCAGAGCAGCAGGTTAGCAACACGTTAACTGACAGGAAGCAGAATTAATGTAGCAGATGGGGAAACCAGGTGAAGAGAAAGAGAAGAGTAAAAACAAATGAAACAGGCCGACTGCTGTTTGGTATCACACTCACATGAGGTCACAGGCCGGCGTGTGCGCGGTCGCCTCCAAGGAGAAGGACGGTTCGTGGACCATGACGTCTCCCTTCGAGGTTGTGGACCACAGGGCGTGTCTGGACGGGGGACCTGTGATCCCTCGACACTCGCAGCAACAGTCAGACAACAGGGACAGCTACAGACACAGGACATACCCAGAAACAGCAGGGAGGAGATCAGCAGGGAGCTCCAGCTAGTACATGTGATGTGAAAGATGGAAATGGGAACTAAAACAAGCCAGCAGATCAGTGCGTCTGCAACATGGTGTCAGATTAGCAACCCAAAACAAAGGCAGATTTCAGTCTGTTGGTCTGGGGGAGATGAATTACTACTTTAACACCTTGAAAATGTTTTTCAGAACAATATGACTGAAACCATTCCTACATCAGTCTTACAACTGAAAATATTCTACGACATTGCTTGACATTTTCTGACATCTAGAGTTTGTGGACCAAAATACAAAATTGGATGAGGGGATTCAAGCAACAAGTAAAAACATTTTTTAAAATTAAAGCTGCAATCAGCGATGAGCAGGCCCTCGCAGTCCACGCGCGTCAAGGCATGCTGCTGTTGGGCCGTGCCGCATACCCAGCGCCATTGCCTGATTATTGTGTACGCATCTCTCAACTGTCCTATTTCGGACAGTGCAGGAAGGGGTTAAATGTCATTTCCTGTGTCCAACATGTGGCGCTGTGACTATGACTGTATATTGGCCTATGTGTTCAGGGCTGGACTCTTATCAAACATGTGAAGTTTGGTCCAGATAGGTATGAGGAAGTTGACGCTGAAGTCAGGAGAACTCTTTGCAATCTACTTAAAAACAAAATGGACAAAAAGTAAAAAATATCCCTCAAACAAATTTGTGGTCAGTTATGTTTTGATTATTGATTGGCGGCAACGCTGTCAGAGGGTGTGCTCACCTTTTAGTTGCATGTCATCTTGTAGTGTATGATATGGAGAAAAAAAACCTATAAATGTCATACAAATAGGATGTTTGTCTGAATTCCTGTGTCCAGTAGGTGGCGCTATGGATATGACAGAGTACTGACGCATAGAGGTATTCAGGGTGACATTGTATACATGTGTGATGAATTTGGTGTACATGGGAAATTGTATGTTGAAGTTATAAGGACTCGATGCTTTATGGCGAAGCATGAAAATGGACCGCACCATGACACCCAGCATGTCTGACGTAGGCAAAAGCTTTTGATAACTTTTCATGTTCAAGGTCTGAGGATGATACTGAGTGAATTGGAAGTCTGTGGTGGGGGGGCTTGGATTTTTAATATTCCAGGGGGCGCTATAGAGTCCCCTAGTAACATCTTTCGGTAGGAGGGCATTGGCCATAATTGTACCAAGTTTCGTGTTAATCCGACCTTCCGGTGTGGAGATATAAAATACTTAAATTTAGAGAGCGCCACCTTGTGGTAATTGACCAAAATTTTGCACAGAGACTCAGGGGCTCATGGGGAAGTAGTAACCAGAATTTGATGTCATTCGGACACACCAATGTGGAGATCTGCAACACTTCCTGTTTGAAACGAAATCTGCAGGAAGTTGTTATTTAATAACTTTAGTATTGTTTGAAGTATGAAAATTCTTTTAATAACTTTTTGTCAGGAGGGTCCACAGATGCTGTTTTGTGCAAATTGGTGAAAACGCCTGGGAGGAGTTCGATAAAAGGAGGTTTGCAACATTTCGCGAAATTTGCGAAAAAAAGGAGGAGGAAATGGGCGTGGCCTACATGACGAGATTCAGCACAATTCACTAAGCACTGAATTGAATGTGCGATAAAGTATATGGGCGTTATAAGGCAAAATGCACTTTCCTTGATTATAGCGCCACCTAGTGGTGGAAATTCACAACGACAATAGATTATAACATTTTTCAGCAGGTGTGACCTATATTCCAAGTTTGGTGAGTTTTGGGGTATGTTCAGGCAGTGCAAAATGCGATCATTTGGGACAAAAAAGTCCTCACTACAAAAACAATAGGGACCTCGCAGGTCGAGACCTGCTCGGGCCCTAAAAACAAACATTTTCTAAACTACGAATGCACTCTCTGTGTTTCCTTCTTACCCATTCGTTCATGTCCCTCTCGGTTTGAGCTGCCAACACCAGAGGCCACCTCTGTTTGATCCTCTGACCTGTGTACACGGCAAAGGCATAGTGGCCGTCCCTGAGCACCGGAACCAGTGCCGTCACCTCATTTATAAACACATGGAGGTACTGCAAAATAAATAAAACACATGAGAAAGTCTTACTCAAAGTGCTGCTCAGAAGAATTTTACCCAAGTATAGCGAAACCCACCTTCTTCTCATCGTACTGTGTGTAGTAGACGAAGAAGATGCTGTCCTTCCTGCCGTCGGACTTGGTGGACTGCTCAAGAGCGACGCCCACGTCCACCCAGCGCTGAGGCTTCCAGTCCCTCCACCAGCGTAGCGCACCTTTACGCACCCACACCGACTGCAGGCATCGACCACATGCATGCACAAACATTTAGAAAATGAACGGTCCAGTCTTTGATTATTTAATGAGAAGTGAGGTGAGTCTTACATTGCTTCTCTCCAGAGGTTTCTTGCTGATCTCGTCTCTGTGCTCCTGCTGCTGCTGCTGCTGCTGCTGTTCGCTCCAGGCTGCTGACTGAACTGGAGTCAGCGACAGGGAGCTGGTGAGAGGACCTGACAGAGACACGTACAAACGACACATTTAGACAGACGACCATAGAGATGACACGCAAAGTATATCTCTATACATGTAAAAACCCACAAAGACAAACGGGGTACAACATTCAACACAGACATAGACATAGAAACTGACAATCAACTCAAATCGACTGATCTTAGTGCATTGATAATTAAGTGTATAAATCTGAAGATCCATGTACCTGTGGGACTAAGCCAGGTGATCTGTGAACTGGCATCCACGTCGCAGCCCCCACCAGAGATCCAGGTCCACACCGGCCCGTCCTCCTCTCCGACACCCTGAGAGGTCTCCAGAGAGTAAGTGGCAGCGCTGCTTCCATCGCCAAGCAAGAGCCCCGCCGCCTGGGCGCTCCGCGCTGCTTCTGCCCCCTCCAGGTCCACGTTCATCCAGGGGACATCATGTCCTTCAGTCACAGGCGTCGGGAGTATGGGGGCCGGGGACGGCTCCTCGCCTTCTTCCTGCGGCGCCTCTGTGATGGACGGCTGGGTGGTGGATGTTCTGTCGCGGTCTGACACCAGGCTGTTGATAAAGCTGTCGCTGGCAGGGATGAAGGGTTTGGGGGTGTCCTGCTGGTAGGCTGAGGATGCATCCTCTGTTTTCAAGGGAGGCGTGGGCGAGTTGGCTCCCCCTAAAGGGACCACAGAGGGCGCTGCTGCCTCTAGGACCGGGGTGTCATTGGCGCCGTTTTTTGCTTCAGGAGGACCTAACTCGGAGTCTGAGTCGGTGCAGCTCAGAACTGAAGCCTCGGTCATCTGGCCACTGAGCTCGCACTCTTTCCTACAAATCAATAAAACACACAATGAAAGAAAGACCTGATATAAACAAGTTTGTGTCATGACAAGAAAAACGAGGATTTAACTTGATCACTCATACAGACCTGGGTGGAATAACCTTTTTACTGTTGCCCCACTGTGCAGAAACAGGGATCCAGCCATTTCCGCTCGGTTCAGACGGGGTCACGCCCATTCTGAAATACAGGCCGCGGTCCTCGCCGACTGCCCACACCTGACAGATAAAGAGAAGAAGACAATGTACAGTGATAATGGTGAAAAACAATGATCACAGATACACACATACCTGCTGCAAAATGAACACTGTTTAAAGCTACAAAGGTGGCAGGGTTCCAAATATTAACAAATTAAAATAGTATGAAATGTTCACGTCTAACATCTGACCAACCCTGTCAAGTAAAAATTGGAAAAACTGCCCACTGGAAAATATCAGATTAGATTAAAACTTTGCAAAGAGTTAAGTCCGGGACAACAGTCTTTTGTTGACATGCTCCTCTGCCTGGTGAAGGTGCTGTACAGAGGGTGGTGGCCGTGGTCCAGGATGGCAAACCACAGCGGAGAAAAGGGTTCAGGTTGAACACATGCTAAAGTGGAAGCCCCAGTTCAGGTGAACAGATTTAGTTTAGAAGTTTGTGTAGGCAAAAAAAAAATCAATGATGATCTTCTGGTTACATTTTCTTCGCCAAAACTACATAGTGCACCTTTACAGGTCCCATTTTATATAAGTGAGTTCTGAGTATATTTTGTTGTCTTTTCTGTCTAAATACTGTGAAAGTTTAACAAAGGTCATTCCATGGAGAAATGCTCAGCCTGCCTCAGATATTGTGCTTTTAAACGAGCCGTTGGGACTTGTGGGACCTTCAGAGCGGATGCAGAAACATGGTGGTTGGTGCCTGCTCAGGCCTCTGAGAACTGACCAATCAGAGCAGAGGAGGGCCTTAAAGCTACGGTGACTATGACGGAGCGTTCAGACAGAAGGTGAATGGAGGTGCTGCAGCACAGCACTGTATGAGAAACATGACGTGGTTTTTGAACCTGAACACATGTAAACATTTTCCCAAATAACTCCCAAAATAAAAGCATGAACCTGAAATTTGACATAATATATGAACTTTTAATAGATTCACTTAATAATCACAGGAAAGAAATTCAGCGCCAATATAAACAGACTAATAGGATTAATGTGGCAGAATCCTAACAAATGTCAACCAAAATAAAACTTGTATTCGCTCTTCAATGACGTATCAGAGGCAGTAGTAGGACACAGGCGACTGTTACTTTATAAGGCCATATACTGTAACACTGGCGCCCGCCACCTCACACAAGCCATACCCATAATTACAGCCCTGAAATATGAAATATGGGATATGATGACGACGCCTTGGCCAGCTTCTAATTAGGGAATCTCCCATATGTCAGGCCAGTGGGGATATAGTCTTGGGATATATAAGGCTGGGCCTGAGGTGCTACTGCCGGGACATTGGCTGGAACGGCAGCCTATGCTCGTGTTACAGGGCACCAAGCGGGGCTAAGAGGTAGGGGAACCGAGGGGGAGCAGGTGGGAGGTGAGAGACAGGAGGGGAGGAGGGTGTGAGATGTGGGTTTGCAGTGCTAGCAAAGTCCTCAGCAGTGAGATACAGAGCGAAGTCTCCCTGCCCCTGACCCCAGGCCTGATCTGGCTCGTCTTGAAACCAGATCCAGAGGCGAGGGTAGAGTGAATCGGTCAGAGGGGAGGCAGCTTGAGAGCAGAGGCTCGCTGTGGTGGAAGCAGGCTATAGTAAGGATTCAAGAAGGACTGGAGAGCGAGAGTGTAGAAATACTCTGTTACAAGTTAAAGTCTTGAACTCAAAATGTTACCTAAGTTAAAGCCAATATAAAGCTGATTACGGTTTATAAAATAATTGTTTTGTAACTAGTTCTCTTATTCTTACGATCAAAGACATTGATCTGAAGATCAATTATGAAGCTCTTCTATAGATTTCAAATAAATAAGACGTTGAGCATATCTGGGTCAACCTGAATCCTAACCCATTCCAGTTCAAGCACCACCCATTCCGAGTGCAGACACAGTTACAAATAATGGTGTACTCAGTCGTTCCTATAAGGAAGTAAGTATAAAATATAGCTGTCATGTAAGTTTTTTGAAGAAAAAAAGTGCTATATTTAATGGAGTAGAATTAGAAAGTAATATGAAATGGAAATACTTGTACATAAAAAAGTATTTCACTGCTGGGTGCACGGCCGTCAGTCTACAGTCTACGCAGAAGAAAAACTGTTATTTTCTCTGAATTTGGTGCTACATGACAGACAAGACGGAGAAATGAGGGCTGTGGTGTTTGCTTTGGCTCAAAAGGTAGAAAAGCTACAGCAACCAGAATGCACTGCAACCGCTCAGGTTCAATAACTACTCCTGCTGATGGGTGACGTACTGCGAGTTGGACGGATTTGTCCAGCTGCATACAATACCAACATTGTAATGATAGAAAGCTGGCTGTGATAATCCAGACTTCCTGTTTAGGTACAGCTCCTAAATAACCGGATCAGTGTGAACACTGTGAACTATTAACCTGGTCATTGAGTCCAACATCCACCATCATCATCTCCCCTCCGATGCTGATCCAGCCGGAGCCACAGGGGTTGTGGGAGTTCACGCCACGCCTGAACCACACCTTGAAACACATAAAACATACAGACACAGATATGTAAGAGCAGCCGCTAGTCAGAGTTTAATACATGTGAGGAGCTGAGGCTCACCTTGTAGTCTTTAGTGACAACCCAGACCACACTGACCCCCACTGATACATGCAGAGCTTCAACCTCCTTCACTGGTGACTCCACCTCCACCCACGATGTGCCTGAAGGAAAAAAGAAAATACTGTTTGGTCAACATATCCCTGTCACTGTGATGAGTGTATTTTGTAAAATAAACAATAACTTTTGGGGGTAAATGTGATCTATAATAAATTCTGACCGGTCGGGCTGTCCAAGCTGAGGCCAGTGCGGACCATCAGGTTACCGTCCCAGAGCAAAACCCACAGCAGGTCCCCGGGGCCGGCCGACAACTGAGCCACCTCCTTGGGCACTTCTACTTCCTCCCAGGTGGTGCCCTCTGGGACCCGAGGGTGGATGCCCTCCCTGAACCACACCTGCATGGTTAAGATGAAGTCATGCGATAGTATTGGCTGGGATAGAACAATACATCTTCAATACTATATATTGAATGTATATAAATCATTAAAGTGTGTTATTCCAAATATAATGTCAGTTGTGTACAAGAAAGACTTGGATGGATCAAGTCGAATGGGTTTTAAACCCCTCAAGAAGAAATTACGTGAGGTCGTGCTGCCCTCTGGTGGCCAAAAAAGTGAACTGTACTTACAGCGGGGCAGCAGACTGTTGCTCCAGTATCTGACTGAGCCACATTTGCAGCATTTCATCTAATAAAATTTAAACCGTTGCTTTTAATCAGCGAGCTTGCCTGAGACACACTGGCCTGTATACCAGGTTAATGTGTGTAGAGGCAGTTAAGATGGAAGACACACTCCACTTATACAACAAAAGCAACATATATTCACTGCTGCGTTTGTTTTTTTTGTTTTTTTTATAACATTTGCAATGCTAATTTTTAATTTAATTATTTTTAAGGAAATCACCATATGTTTAAAGGGTTTTAAATCAAAAATACTATCAATTGCAAGTTTTGGAGACGTCTGCCTTCTCTTGAATATAATGGGACCAGATGGCACTTTAAAAAACTCAACAGCTGTCTCTTTCCAGAAATCATGACCTGGTTACTCAAGAATATCCACAGAGCTTGTTGTGAGCTGTTTCATGTGTGAACTTTTTTCATTCCGTATCACCTCACAGAAGGAAGCCTGAATCTGTTCTTGGATGAGAGGCTTGTTCTCGTGACTGTGGGGGATCTAAACATTATTAGCATCCTCCTCGGCCGAGCTGTATTGTTAGCTAGCTTAGTTACCTCGCCACCTCATCTGTGAGTAGATGCATGCCTCCTTCTGTGTGGTGATAACGGAAAAGAAAATAGTTCTTTTGCTGAGCAAACCAAGCTGAGAGCCAGCTAGTTTCATGATATTCAAGAGAAGGTAGACATCTTAGCAACTCACACCAAAACAATCCAGATGGAGAAATGGCACTACAGGTATGAGGAATGATATCTGTGTTTGATTTTCTGGCATATAATGGCTGTCACGTGATTCACCTGTCCTTGCTGTGACACGCCCCAGAGGTAGGGATACCTTCCAGACTGGTCGCTCATCTCCCAGCCACCACAGCTGATGTCACAGAGCGGCAGCGGCGGCTTCCTGGGACTGTCCAGAGGGATCTGCAAAGAGACAGAGACTTTGACTTGCATCTTCACTCTGACCGGAACTCAACCTCTCCACACTGACAGAAATGAGAGATGCAAAGTAAAAACAGAGTGTACCAACCCTGGCCCAGGTGCCTTGTGCTATATATCTCCTGTAGCGGATCCACCGCCGCCGCCGAACACAAGAGTTCCACTTCTTGTCCGGTGAGAAGTTGGCTGGGAAATCAACCGCATACTCCCAGCCCTATGAGAAGTCATCATGAAGACATCGTCATGAAAAACTAGACCCTAACCCTAACCCCCTAACTCTAACCCCTACCTAACCCTAACCCAGAAAAAATCACCTAACCCAGAAAAAATAAATATGTGAAAGGACTGCTTGTTTGTGTTTCTTACCCCGGTCTGGCTGGGTTCTCCTCCACAGCTCTGATCCACATACCAGTCCCCCTCCCACTCCCAGCTGTGGGAGGGCAGCTCGAAGCTGTGGAGCGGTTGCGGATTCATCCCGGTCACGTCGCTCCATGGCCAGCGGTCGGTGGGTAGCAGCGTGTCGGTGAAGCTGTCCACTGGGTTCCACCTCTGAAAACACACACACACACAAATACAGAGCACTTTATCACTGACGACACGCAGCGTCTACATGGTGAGTGCTTGGACTTAGGCCGACCTGGTTCTCGTAGGTCTCCTCCCTGTAGCGGATGGAGGTCTCGCTGGGCATCATGTTGAGGTAAACGCGGTGGTCGCAGCCGATGCCCCAGCAGCGGCCCTTCCCCGCAGAGACGCGCTTCAGCTCCAGCAGCAGGTCGTCTGCACGCTCCCACCGCTGGCCAGCTGTGGACAGGCTGTACACCCGGCCGTACACGTCCACGGCCCACAGCAGCGTGATGGGCATGATGGCCCCTGAGCAGAGACAGAGACAACACTCAGCTTTCCAGGCTGTCTAGTTTTTACTTTATGACTCTGTGTGCTTCGGCTTTATTGATATCCTGAGGAGTTATGACCATGGGGAAAGGCTACATTTGCATTTAGATTCATTCTTTAACATTTATTCTCCCTCTCTGGTAGCTTGGATCACCTTAATAAGTAATAAGACTTGAGGCAAATAAGAAATACATGTTAAGATATGTCATATTATATATACTTTGTTGCATTTTATTGTTTTATTATATATTAATTGGGACTGCACAATTAACCAAAATTGCAAAAATGGTCTACTGCAACATCCAAATCACAGAAGCTAACATGTTTTTGTAAACATATAGCACGCTGTGGTGCCAGATGTAAGCAAACATGACAGACCTCCACAAATGTCACATTATGGTGACTTTAATAGTTTTTTTTTAAGGCTTAGAGCAAACCATTTGCACACCTTTTGGATCAACAGAAAAAAAAAGAAAATGCACACTGTCCATCTCAGTCCCAATTCAGAAGAAAATCATAACAACAGACCTACACAGTTTTTATAACCTACATATTTGTATCTTGTCTAATTCACGAGAGTTTTCAGTCAGTAGCTTGACTTTATTGCTCCAGGTGTGATTCATTGTCTATGAGTGATGTCTGTCTGCACTTGTTTTAAAAACAAATGGATCTAAATCAATACGATAGACCCAGAGATATCACCATTTATTCTTCCACGCACTCTTCTTCCTTTTTAAAACCTGGAGCCTACATTACCCACAATGCAATTAAGCCAATGAGTGACATCACTGAAGGCAAATGATCAGATAACACGCAGGTCCCTCTGGAGAAACAAAAGGCTTTACACAATTGTTTTCACACATGCATTACTTTCAAACTTTAAATTGAACTTCAAAATGAAAATCAAAGAGCCACTGCTGCACCGTGGGCTTTTATTGTGCGCAGCAAAGGAATCCTGCATGTCTCTCCTGCTCTGGAAAAATAAGAAAAAAATAGGCCCGGGTGCATCATGGTCCTACACCTATTCTTCTACCTATATAACCTAGGGTGTCCACAGTGTTACTAAAATTACTAAGTCTCCAAGACCTGTAAACACACTTTAATGTGAAAAATGAGGGGAAAAAATTGAAAAATCCTTTAATCTTTGTTTATGGTTTAATTCTTACTTTATTCTCATGTATCACTGTACATTCACTAAGTATTTTTTTCTTGACTGTTTTGTTTCCTCAAGTGACCATCACAGCGTGGCCATGCTGTTTTATTTTGAAATGTACGACCGGAAGTCCTTCTGTTATTCTCACCGCGTGGTTTGACACTTGCTTTATCGACTGATACTAATCCGCTACGATATTGACTGTCACTGTGCCACACACCCACAGGCCCTCGCCCCGTCTTCTTTAAACAAATGGACGGTAACGTCACACATTCAGCAGCTTGAACTTTATTCTCCAAATTCCAATCGACGGAAATGGTGCGTTTAAAGACGCAGAAATAAACCCTGGAGCAAATAAAGCTCCATCACATTACATAGTTTCTGACAGAATGCATTTACATGGACTAAACTTAATGTCTGCTATTTGTTGCACTGGAGCTTTTTCCGCACACACACACACACACACACACACACACACACACACACACACACACACACACACACACACACACACACACACACACACAGAGGCCTGCAGTAAATCCAGAGTGAGAACACACCAACAGCAGCAGCCTACCTGAATATTGCTATCCGATCCGCGGTTGTCAAGGGAATATCAACAGACGCGTCATGACATCAGGTGCAACAGCCGATACCTGCCGTCTCCGAGGCCCATGCTAGGACACATTCAACATGTTTGGATCCACGTTAGATGACAGCAGGAGGAGGAAGAGGAGGAGGAGGCGTGAGAAAACACGCTCTGCATCGTAATAACACAGACAGCTGATATGGATGCCGCAAAGTCGCCTATAATCTGTTTACAGGTCGGGGCTGCAGTCAGCGGCCACACACACTCTCTTACACACACACCGGCTGTTTACTTACACCTGAGGCCGTGTCGGGAATAACACCTCCGCCGTGGAGAATAGGACTCATTCGTGGTGTTTTAATTCACATAGTGGAGCACAGGAATGCTCCGTCCGACTCCCGGATCCACAACAGGAAGTGGATGAAATTGGCGCTCCCATTGGTCGAAGCTCTGGGACCTCGCTCTCCCATTGGTGGAACGCAGGAGCCCCTCTGGTGTGGCTGTGTTTTTCTTTTCTTTTTTTCTTTCTTTCCGACGCCTCGGCTGATTGACGCGCATATTTCAATAATTCATTTAGCGCCAGATGAATTATTGAAGCCTAAGGTTTGGTTTTACGTGTTTGGATACAGTATATTTAATGCAGAGAGAAGCTGGGAGGATGGAAACAGTGGAACGGTGCGGAAAAAACTTTTATTCACGGCCAACTTGCCTCAGTAACGTTTATGTTTGTTGGGGAAATGATTTTGTGCTGCCTCACCGGATGAACCTCTGTGTTGTTCAGGGCTCAGGGTGTAAAACAGGAAGCTAGACATGATCCACCTGAGCTGCAGGTTTTCATTGCAGCACATCGCTGTTATTCAGGAGTCAGGAGTTGGTTTAAGTAGCAGCAACAACTATGTTATACAAGTAGTAGATAATTGTATAACACAGTTAACAGAGTACAAGTACCGGTAGTTGCTAAAAAAAATAAGCAGTATTTAAGTTTGGACAAGAAATTCAAGTTTGGAATGTAATATATAAAGTATGAGGTAATAAACAAACTCAGAAATATTGTTTTTTTTCCTTAAGTGAAGCTGTTTTAGAGGAAAATAAGGTCCCAGAACACTGTTTGAGACTAGAAAAGTGGCAGGGTCCGCCACTTATATAAAAAAAGTGAAACAGTATGAAACTGTGTTGTACTTTAAAGTTAGTTGGTTTATTCAATCCTGAAAAAAAAGCATTTGTTTATTTAGTCTGTTTCATCATAAAAGAGATCTTTTAAATGTATTCCCCTAAACTACAGAGTGCACCTTTAAGTGATGCATTCATAATGAGAATTAAAGCATCACAACTAGCCTACTTACTGTCACATATTATATATTATCAGGCAATATTAATACTGATGCATCAGTGTGTTATTGTCATTATCTGCTATGTTTATGTACTTTATATAGAGTTTACATGCAGCTCAGTGGAGTAACAGTCCAACTCTGGGTTGGAGCCCCCTGCAAAGAGTCATAAAATAAATCTGGGAGGTTAATTTGTATTCATAGTTTTGACTTATCTTTTAACTTATTTGTGAAATTTAAGATTATTTGACCTGTTTGGGTCTCAAACAGTTGTTCCAATGACACCACCTGAGAGGTTCAGAATATATCACCTAAATCTTTTTGGTTGTAAACATACAAGGAATTTCAGATCGGATTTTTTTTTTTTGCCAAATAGACATACAGCTAAGAACCAGGTCAACAAAGAGGAACAAGGTTACTTTATATAATGTTGTATATTTCCTATGCATAGACATCTGAAACACATGATAGGATGCCCTGACCAGACACTGCTGCATGTGAAAAGAAGGGAGACCACAGGTTTAAATACCCAACAAATAAATGAAGACGAGTAAAAGCTATTCCCCCTGAAATATGGTGCAGTAAAAATGGCATAAAATGAAAAGTTAAGTACTAGTGCCTCAAAATTGCCCCCACCATTGCCTTGTTGTGACTTAGAAGACTTCAGATACTGAAGACAAAACCCCTCTTACAAGGTGCAACATGTCAGAATCTTAGTTGAAAACTTAAAAAAATTAACATACATTTTCAGCAGGAAGTGAAGACATCACAGTTACGACATCGTGCCACCTGCGTGTTGTGTTGCAGAGATATTTTCTGGTGTGAGCATGCTAATCACCCAGCCCCAGTGCTCCTGTACGAGTAATGTAAACACTAACACATCCTGAGCTTCCAGTCTGAACCGCTAGCTGCAC
Organism: Diplodus puntazzo; assembly: GCA_963678695.2. Classification (NCBI taxonomy): domain Eukaryota; kingdom Metazoa; phylum Chordata; class Actinopteri; order Spariformes; family Sparidae; genus Diplodus; species Diplodus puntazzo. The sequence continues at coordinate 15,029,791 of OZ023174.1, read as the reverse complement.
GGCTAACTGAGCTAAAGGCAGCTAAAATGTATTAGCAGTTAATGGTTATTTGCTTTGAGTATAAGTCTGACAGGTGGCTACTTCTGACTTGTTGCATCTTAAAATAAATAATAAGTTAGGCTTTAATATCTTTTAAGAGCTTCAAAGCATCACAGCTTTACAGTTTCATGCATGTTTTCTCACCAAATTATGACCCGTGCCTAACAGGAATGCTAAAATACTGAAGTAAGATGCCCCTTTAAAGTGTTTAATATAGATTGTTTTGTTCTTTGATTTTTGGAGAATCCTGTTTATCCTTCCAAAAACCTGCTGCAACCCTCTCCTCTGATTAAATCAGAGAATGTGAGCTCAATATTATGCAACATCAAGGGAGGCACACTCATATCAGGACAGCAATTATGTAAGTTACTGTAAGTGTAAACCATTTAATGAGAGGCCCTATGAGCCATAAATCAGACTTGGTCTCACAAATAACATGATAATCTCATATGTGCACCACCTGAGAAGCAGCATCGACATACAGTGACTGCACCATGTGCACAGGCCTGTCATTATAATAGGTGGTGTGCTCTGAGGTGGAGCAGCTGGCTCTGCAGTGCTCAGCCTGCAGCCTTTTATTATCGAGAGCTGTCGCTTTAAGAAGCCTTTGAGTGCGCAGAGGCGCTACAGCAGCTCATCACATGACTCTTCTCTTGTGACAATCCAGACAGAAAGGAAAAGCCTCTCTGACTTCCAGCTGAGTTACAAGGTGCTGCGATGACAGATGACTGTTGTTTTGGTGCCACAGGACCAAGTGAGCGGAGGGAAATGGAGTTGAGTTAACCATTACCAGACTGAATCGGCCTCGTTCCTGTCTCTGAAGCGGACGCTCGGGGGAAAGATTTGGGGTTGTTGCGCCGACGGGGACAAAGTTGGCGCATGGAGAGGGACGAAGTTTCATTTTGGCGCAGCGTCTTTGCTTTGTTTTCTTTGTTTTTGTCGCCACTGCGAGTCAGCGAACGTCGCACGGCTCTTCGTGAGTAGCCGGAGTTGAGTTCAGAGCCTCTCTGCTGGTGACTTTATCAAGTTAAAAGCGGACAAGTTGAGGACGCATTACGTCGGCTGAGATGGTGGACAGCAAACCTCTGCTTCAGGACAGACCTCCCGCCTACAACGCCGTCCCGGGGGCTTATGAGTACGGGCCGCAGCAGAACAGCTATGGAGCCATCCCCCCGCCGGCCCCGCCGCCATACCCGTACCCCGACGGCCAAGGCAAGTAGCCCCGCTCGTGTCACACGGTCCCCGCACGGTGGGCAGAAAGTACCCAGACAGGAAGAGAGGGCTCACCTCCCATCACTTCCGTCTTCGTTTACACATCAAATGTCGACTTGTTTCGGCTTTTCTTATCGCC
>OZ023174.1:14705901-15023401 GCA_963678695.2 Diplodus puntazzo | reverse complement strand
TTGCGATTAATCGCGAGTTAACTATGGACAAAATGCGATTAATCGCGATTAAAAAAATTGATCTTTTGACAGCCCTAATATATAAATATATATATATATATATATATATATATATATATATATATATATATATATATATATATATATATATATATATATATATATATATATATATATATTATTATATCTTCATGCTTCGTTTGTTGATTGACATCATCTCTGAACCCTGAACGTACAGTCACACTGAGGTCATGCTCAGGACAGGATGACGGGCGTGCATGCCGTAAATCTAGTCTTTTTTCCACAGACTTTGATTATGCTGGACAAACATTTTCTGTTTTCATTGAGTTGTTTTTTACGTAGTCCCTGTCTACTTCAGTCGTTCTGCTGTGAAGCTCCTGAAATGTTTTGTGGATTACGCGATTTGGCATGGGTCGAACATCCCCTTTAAAGTGACAATAATATTGTGTATCACAATTGTTTCTGGGACAGTCCGACAAAGATATCCTGACCGTCCTACCATATATTACTACATTCACTCGGCGGCTCCTTGACACTAACAAACAGTATGTTCTGGCCACAGTGCGTAAAATGTGAAGGATTTGCATCAAGGCCGTGTTTCCTGGCTCAATAAAAGCCTCAGCTCCCAGCAGCCGTGCACAAATAAGCTGTGCAAATACAAACACTGGCAGACCGAACACTGTTAACTCGCAGTACCATGTGAGTGCGCAGTGTTTTTGGAGCCAGAGAAATCTTAACAGGGTTTACACCCAGCTCATCACCACGGCACAATCTAATGTTATCAGTGTCATTAAGGCCTATTAATGAAGATTATTTCCATTTAATCTAACCCCCCCCCCAAAAAAAAAAAATAAAAATCCACAGCTATGCAACACTAATAGCATTAGCAGTAAATGCTCTGCATTTCCCATCTCCTCAGGATCTGGGTTGATTTGTGTTGTTTGTTAATTCCTCCTCGAGGCCTCAGGCAGATTTAGTGGCCACGCTGGTCGTCGTGGCGTAGTCATGAGACCACGGGTAGCACTTTGTTCACCGTGACTCTGGATTAAAGCTGCTGCTGCGAGACGCGACCTCAAGATTGTGCTTTCTCCAACAAGACGTTGGCAACCTTTTTAAATATACTCACAAAGATGCATTAAAGATATTGTCAAAGGTTAGACCTTTTTTTTTTATAAATAGATGATTTTATAAATAGTCAAACATTCTTTTGTTTCTTTTAACTTGGGGGAAAAAAAAGAAAAAGATTAAAGTGTTGAATGATTTTCATTCATTCTGCGTTGAGGCGGTGATAGAGCTCTGGGGGGGGGGGGGGGAGAAATGATGGAAAAACAGGAAACAGCACATCTCTAAAGAATTTGCAAACTGAACTTTTTGTTGTGTTAGAATGAGGTCAGGCTCAAACTGAGCAGCTTCTTCTTGATTGTTGTTTGAATGTCAGAGCAGAGCTCAGATTGAAGGGAGGAACTCTAGCATTCAGTTAAGCGTCATTAGTATAATTTGATTACTCGTGATACAGGTCAGACCTCGGTCACGTCTGAGGAAGCTTGTAGCAGACGTGACCTGTGAGTTTCTTAAGTTTTACAGAAGTGGGCCCAACAGTAGGAACGATTAAAAATGTGTTCAGACTTAAGTTTAAAGCCCTGAATAGATAAAAACGATGCTAATGGATTTGTAACCGTTTAAGACAAACGGGGCCCTGGCCGTGTGAAATGTCCACCACCCCTCTTACAAAGAGACACAAAACTACTCCAAACAACGTGGTTACAGTTTGCAGTTGTTTAGTGTCTCTTTGTTGTTTTCGTGTCTCTTTATGGTCACTGACATCACTTAGTGGATTTTTGGGACTTTGTGGCCAATGAGTGTTTCTGTGGTAATTCTGCATGTCCTTGTAGTCCTCTAATGTCTCTTTGTAGTTGTTTTGCTTCTATTTGTATCTTTGTTGTTAGTTTTACATGTCTTTGGGGTTACTTTGCATCTTTTGTTATGTCTCTGTCAATGTTTTGGCCTCTTTCTGGTCATTTACTGTTTCTTAGTAGTCAGTTTGCATGTCCCTGTTGTTGTTTTGTGTGTCCTTGAAGTCTTTTAGCATCTCTTCTTTTGTTTTTTTCTGGTTGTTTGACTTTCCAACAAGAAACTTAGTAATTCACTTCATACCGAGGTTCTGGTCCTGAGGCCCTGGGCCTGTACCTAGTGGGCCGATTCAGTCATTTTTGTTTTGTGTGGTTTTAAATCCTGTATCATGTTCCTGTTGTGTGTGTTGCAGAGTCGGTGTCCTGGAGGATGACTTCACCTGCCTGGGGATCTTGTGTGCCATCTTCTTCTTCCCCCTCGGGCTCCTCTTCTGCTTCGCGCTGCGCCAGAGAAGGTGTCCCAACTGTGGCGCCACCTTCGGCTAGAGGGACCAAACCACAGCTCGCGCACCCCCGCTCGTGCTCCCACGCATAGACGACACACACAATACACACAATCACACACACACGCACACACTCACACACACATAATCCAGCATTTCTCTTCTTTTATTTTGTTATCTTTTTCTTAATATTGCACATATTGCTGTTGCCATTATGTCATGTACAACGAATGATCAACTTGATGTTACCGTGAATTACGATGTGAGTTTTTATTAGAGGCACGTGTTGAACGGCGTTTTCATCCGCCAGCTGAGGAGATATTTCTAGCATTCGTTAGTGTCCCGCTGTCGTCAGTGCCTTCACTTCATGCTGAGTGATCATCAGAGATTCCATCAGTCATTGATTTCTTCTGTAGATTGAGCTCGGTTATCCTCGGATCTGAGCAGATTCCTTTATATGTTTTGACAAGCCAGAGTTAACTGAGGCACGTGTAGTTTCTGTGTTTCAGTTTTTGTTTTCTTTTTTTTTTTTGTCTTCGCTGGCACGCGGCTTACATTTTTTTTGTTTTGTGCTTAGTAACATTGTACTCACCACATGATCCATGTAGATGACTGATGTATTAGCTTTTTTTGCCTCCTCGCATCACATGGAGTAACGCATACAACATGTTTAAAACAAAGAGAAAAAAAGGCGTGTGAAGATCCTTGGACGTGAACTGTCCCGGCTGGAACAATGGACTTCCATCAGACAGAAAGCCCGCAGCATTCTGTCTGTTTTTGTTGATATTATTTCTTGGGGCCATATTTGCACTGACCGTTTGTTTGATGATTATTCTGCTGGATCGTGCTTTTTCCAGGGCCAACGCAGACCTCTCAGGTACATACAATCTGAAAATGCCCTCGACTTTACAACCTCAATCACTGTTTTGACTTCGGACTTCTTCCTGGTCTGAGAGGACTCTTTATGTCAAAGCGAGGAGTTCCCATTCAAGGAAGCATGCTGAGAGTGAAAGCTGAAGAGATCTCTCAATAATGTGTATAATCTCTGGATTTGTATCTTAGTACTCTGTGACAAGTCACCCTGCCCCATTCCTCCCAACCAGACAATCAATCGAGAATGTCTATGTCCTTGTATGTGCAGTATCTCCATGTCTACGTCTTCCATCGCAGCAAGATGATATATATAACTGTCTATGGCAGAAGAGAAAGATATAAACTGGGTGGGAGGGGTTTAAAAAAAGATCTTGCTTTAGAAAACACACTACGCACGCTCTTATGATTGAGGTTCTTACTTTTTATATATGAGTTACTGTAATTAAAAATGAATGCTACTTACCTGCTCAGACATTTTATTTGATCTTTTGCAAATGCATGAACATCGCTTCCCGTCAATAAACTGAAACATGTTCCTTTTACAGACAACAAGAACAGTCAAACACTTTCGGTGCATGAAACCAAACTATAAAAGCGAGTTGAAGAAATAAATGTTTATTTTTCATACAGCAAATTCTATTAGGGACGTAATGTGGGCCAAAGACCAACATGATTAAACTGTCAGCGTGGAGGAGATTGTCACAACTCATGTTCACAATCTGAAGAATGCAACAGGTACATGATATTTTTACATCAGGTATGCATGTGTCATTAAGGCAAAAGTCCTGTTTCCATGATGGTCTAGCTCTACAAAAAGTTAAGTTAGATGGCAAAGGACAAATATTTTTAAAGCATCTGTTTTGTGAATGTATATACAAGAGGGTCTTAAGGGTAAAGATCACTTGTGTGCCTTTTTTGGATGCATCTCCCCTCAAACATCATTTGGGTATCGACGCTGAGATTCATCGTTTCATAAGGACCTGACGGTGAAATGCAGAGGTCCTCTTCAGTACATTCTTTTACTGTCTTATGGCAACAGAAAAGATTTCTAACAGTCATTTGGACGATGAACAAGCAACATCCACCGCATAAATACATTCCAGTATTTTCTTTGACCATTTTTCTGTTTCTCAAGTGCAGGTAAGAATGTGGTCATTTAAGTAATCACCACCACAAACAGAGGGACAAAAATAGACATGGAAATATATTTATATATATTCATCTTAAATATATGAGCATATGTTCTGTAAAATAAAATGGTCCCAAAATACTTTATAAGAGTTTGCAGCAGTAAGGAGATCCCAGATTCAAATGGCATTTTTTTTTTCCTCAGTACCGGCCAAGTTTAGTCTAGTTCCATCCAGACCAGGAGCTGCTGCACGTCCTGGGACAGATGACACAGGAGGGTTTGTGGGAATTGAGGGTGTGTGAAAATGTGGACGGATCAGATGACCGGTGCAGAGCGGTCGTTGGTGACGGTTGGACGTAGCCTGACTGTGGCGAATGGGTTTCCTCCCCTGTGGAAAAAAAAAGGAAAGCAGCGAGTGAGCGACGAGTGCATATCTGGGCGACAGAACGGCAGTCGTTAAATATGTGACTTACGCGAGGTACGCAGGCGAGGGTCTCGAGACGCCATTAGGTTGGAGCGTCTGTGAAGAAAACAGATTCACTGTAATACAATCCATCACACATGACATAACCGCGATGTACGGCGCAGTATGAATACCTCAATCGTGCCCAGATCCATTTACATCTGTTTGATGTGCAGCCTAACCCAACACACACACTCACACACAGACTTTTAACTGTTGAAAGATTGGATACACTGGCGAGGTAAAGCGTGGGAAAGACAGCGTGCCGTGTCACATCACGGGACAGTGTGTGGAATCTGGACCATCTGGAAATTCAAGTCTGTTGCATAAAGTTTTCTGATGATGGGAAGGCAGTGACACAATGAGCAAACAGGGCGGGAAGCTGGAGGAAAATTTTGTTCAAGACTTAGAATGTACCTCTGTACAATTTACATTTAAAATGAGTATTTTCTTCTTGCAAATTAAGCCCAAATACAGCAATTACGCTATAAAATGCATCTTCAAATAAATGACCAAATGACGAGAGAAAAAGCACACCTGAAATCATCCTGACGATATTTATTTTGTACTTTATGGTACTGGTTACACCTTAGAGATTGCTAGCTTCTAAATAACTAAATAACTCAGGCTTTTACTGTGAGGAAATAACAGAAAATGAAACGTGTCAGTAACTGAAATTAGCAGCGCTTTCTTGGTATCAGTTCTTCTATAATACTGCCGGGACGAGGAGTATTTACAGCCGCTCCTTTAACCACGGCTCAAGACAAGCTTGTCATCAGTTAAAGACACATCTTCAAGCCGTTAGCTCTGTTGTAACGGAAATGCAAATCCCCGGTGCGCTGGGCTGACGTGCCGAGTGAAACCGAGTCAAGCCGAGACAGCACGTGTATGAGAGAGACAACAGAACAATAAGGGCGATCAGGAAGAGTGGACAGAAGGAGCAGATCTAACTGCAGCCTAATGAAACAAATAGAAAGACACACACAGACAGATCAGCTGAGTGTGTATGTGTGACTGAGGTTTCTCTTTCCTGCTGCAGCTTTCCTCACATTACAACAAATACAATGTAAGACTATTTGAGACTTTTAAAGACCATTTTGAATAGAATTTCACATCCATACACTGTTATATTACAGTCCAAAAATTACTTCAGTAATAAAAACAAATATTTTAAAGAGTCACAGTTTCTATCTTCTAAAATGTGAATATTTAATCTTCTTTGATTAGAAACAGAACAACTTTGGATTTGGACTGTGTTTACTATCTATAACATTCAAATTCCCACAATTGAACTAAATAAATAAGTAAACGCTGACAAAATTATTCAGTGTGTAATGTATCTATAGTGAGGGGAGTCGTTAATAACCCAAATACAGCCACTGTTTTGTAAACAGAGTGCTGAAGATTGAGCCATTTCAACCTGCAGTACTGCACGGGTTCCACTAGAGGTCAGAAGTGTATAGAGTGACTGATGAGTCTGTGACTTTCAGTGTTGCCACAGTCCCTCTGACTGTGACCACTTATTTCCCACAGGGCGTAAAGAGTTTAACAGCTGTCCTCTTCCTACAGATGTTTGGATTACAAAACACGTAGCAACGATCATGCTACCTCTGCTTCTGTCGATTCATGACTGTAGTTTCAAACACTTCACGTCTTCACGTCTAACTGTTCTGCTCTGTTTCACTTTGAGTACCTTCTTCTATCACTGATACTCAGCTTGGACTGGAGGTCAAAACCGCCTGCGTTACATCAACTTTCTCTGTAGATCTCAATCTCACAGATATCTGTTTCTCCATCCTCTAAATATATTCATTCCTGTGAGTCGTTATCTTTTCCTCAACACAAAGCACCAAAACCAGTGAGGCTGCATTTCTTCTCATGGTGACAGTGCATTCCACAGTAACCCCCCTCCCCTCCTCTCCTCTCCTCTCCTCCCTTTCTCTCACCTTCCCTTCTCTGGACCAACAGAAAAAGGCTTTGCTTTACATTACAGATGTTCTGCTTTCAGCTTAACGTCCATTTCTGTTTGCGAGCGGCGACAAAATTATCAACTAATAAAGAGATAAAAACAAACAATTAGAGGGCTAAACCGACGCGGCACACACAACACAACAAGAATAAAGTTTGTTAATGTTGCAGCCACAAGTTGCCAACTCACCCAACACAACCTCAGCCACCCACTCATTACTGAGCTGTACATAAACCAGAGTATTATAGTCTACTGTAGCAGATGAGCACTTTTCCCACACACAAGTCTATTCTGAGATCCGTGTATATGTGTGTGCGTGTTGGTGTTTTGAGTGAAGTTAAGGCAAGGAGTGTGTGTGTGTGTGTGTGTGTGTGTGTGTAATGAATGGAGGAGAAACTTCTCTGGAAGTGACTCTTATTTACCCTGGAGATGGCGGGACAGAGAGGTATGCATTGTTTGATTTAGAGACAAGTGTGCAGAGGTGGAGATAAACAGACCAAAAATGACGTCAAGAGAAACTGAAAGAATGAAGAGAGAGCGGCAAAGGAGGAAGCCGGGTATCGGGTTTACCCAGAGTGGAATTCCACCATAACGCCTTGCTGGTGGTGGAGGCTGGATGCAGGCCGACAGGCCTCACAGTGGAGACACACGCAGACACACACAAAAGCATGGTCTTTGGCTCTAGTACCGTATGTCTGCCTGTCTGCCTGAATGATTGGTAAATAATGAATACTTTCGAGGCAAGAAAGCGAAAAGTATTTCCATTTGCCATCTGACTATTGAACCCTCTAACTGGGTCAAACATCACAAGCCACCAGAACAGACACATCGGCTCTGTGTGTGTTTGTGTAACTTCACTGCGTTGGGATGCTGTTGTCAGTCGGGCCTTAAGTGAATATAATTAAGATATAAATGGGCAATAATAAACAAATGTTATGATGAATGTTATGTACAGTGTAATTAACTTAGATAGCTTGAGGACAAAGAGACTTGATTTGACTTGCAAAACAGTGCATTGCTCATATCATCAAATATGTTAATTTCAGTTCATATGGAACTTAAGGGAATCGATGCAACTCCACAGCAGGACTGAGTGAAATGGCCCTAATTAATATGTATCTCATCAGAATCACTTCATAAATACTGGGACTGGATGACAACATCGAGTATCACAATATTTCTGTCCAAATACACGATATTGATGACTATTTGTACTTCTACAAAACATTAACACAATTAGATTTTTGATAAAGTGTGTAAAGTAAACTATCACAGCAAGAAAATGTTGAATGTTGATGTGATGGAGAATAATTGTGTGTGAGATTGTGTCCTAAAAGTCCATATTCTCACTTTGGAGAGTGTGTGTGCGTGTTTGCTTGTGTGTGTGATCGTGCAGACAGGGTAGCTGCTTTTGACCCTGACGTACCACAACACATTTACATTCATCCAGCACAGCAGGGGAATGAAAAAAGCTTTCGTGGAGGAAAACCACGACTTTGGCTGATGCTTTGCATGGTATGCAAAAGGAGGAACATTTGTAAAGTAATGACTACAGGCGGGTCGGCATCAGAGATGGTGCCGCTGATATTATGTATAACATCAATAATTCTATTTTAGCCTCTGTGATGATGGTAATATTCAAAAAAACATCTGCTGCTAAGACAAAGAGGTTCCTTCGTCATTACATCGGTTGAGGGAGCTCGCCTCTGTCACAGTGTTACTGCCTCTAACTGGAGAAGGGACTCCAGGAGACTCATTATCAGTACACTGGGGATTATTAAAACAAAGGCAATCTTCTTTACAGCTGTGGCCTGCTCAGCCTGTGTCTTCATCCCCTACAACCATGTAAGGATGGAGTAAAACTGACCATAGCCTTTCTAACACGTTTGTAACCTTTGCATATCCTATAAAATCAGAGTTCCTGCCTATGTTAATCTAAAGTTGGTCTTTATGGTGAAGTTTGGACAAAAACCCATCTTCATTCTAGTTTCTATAAATGCTTGTCCTGTTCAGGTTCATAGGGGGCTGAAAAGGACATGAGGGAGAGGCAGAATATCACGGACGGGCAAGCAATTTTCTATACATATTGACCCCTATTGACAATTTAATGTAATTTGTGGTTTATAAGTGAGCTGCTGAGTCGAGGTGCCTTTCAAAGTTTGAGCAAGGTAAAGCTCTTAATGAGGAAGGAAAGCAGCACCTTTGTCGTCTTCAAAAACAGTAACCGGGCCATTAATAAGGTATTTAGTACTTAATTTCTTTTTGTGTGCTTCCTCATCTTGAAAAAGGACTAAAGGCTGAGGATGAAGAAAATAATCTTCAATCAGTATTGATTGTATGTGCAGAAGATGAAACGCCCACAAGAACTCTACTCAGTGTGTGCTTCTTCCTCACATGCATTTTATCACCATAGAGTGTAAAACTGTCCCCGAGTCCTAATTATTGATTTTTTTTATCATTAGTCTGCTGACACTGAGAGTATATCAGAGTGAGGTCAGGCTACCAAGGCAGACATATAAAGCTCATCTGACACCACCCGCCACCACTGTCATCAGCAGTCAAGATAAGGCTGCACAGTTGAGGGTACAGTAGCCATGCTTCTGCAGGTATCAGGTGAGACGTAGCCTCACATTGCCAGTCCCGTCACGACACCTAGGCAGAGCTGTGCCAGCACAGCACAAAGGTCTGGCAGGAGACAGTAGGTCAAATTGTTCTGGGCTGATTAAATTTCTTAGAACAATCATTTTTAAAGGCAGGGCTTAAAAGCAACAAGATCTAACTTCCTGCAGAAAGAGATGAGTCACATCCCTTTGGGGAGCTTGTGTTGGACGCTTTGGTATTCAATGATCTGGGGATGAGACTTATCAACTACCTTTCTCCAGGATTTTACACTTTGTGGCTTTAAGACGAACAAAATGTAGAAGAATCGGTGCACTGACTGACCGTGTTGTGATCAGAGGAGGAGGAGGAGACAGCAGAGGGCGTGGGGGAGTGCTGCTGGTTGTTATTTGTGGTGACGTTGTTGATGGACGGGGTGTTGTTCTTGATGGCGTTGCGCTTCGGGCTGTCGCTGTAGTCCGCTGGGGGGAGCACCATTGTTGCCTCGTCTGTCTCCGTGTCCTGATGGTGGAGGTTGACCACGCTTCTGCTGCGGTACGGGGCAGCAGACACACTGTGAGGAAGAGGAGGGGAGGCGTTGTCAGAGAAGAGGGGACAGGGTTGCAACAAAAAGACAAACATAGAGCAGTGGAGGGAAAGAAGGGAAGAAGGAAATAGAAGGAGAGGGAGAAAAAGGCCACCTTATCAAACTAATTACAGGATTTTGCATGAGTCTCCTGGCTACACGGGCTGTTCGGTTTAGTGCTACTCTAAGACTTAGACAAGGTTAATCTTAAAATTGATGTTGGGTTTATAGGCATCACAATCAAGGTTATGGGACACAGACTAGATATGATCTGTTTAGAGTCCTCATGGGGACAAATGGACGAGTGTGTACTTGTGTGTTGTGTCCCCAAGCGCTGGTTATAGTTTAAACTTTGTTTCCCTGACAGTTTGCTGGCAGCCTCTCTGTGGGAGGTGCGGCACATTAAGATCTAATAAATTAATCCGACAGGGATTAGTCTCTTTGAAGAAGAGGCTGGAGACGACTCCCTGAACCTTCTCTCCCTCATCAGCAGCAAAATCTATTCATCAGCAGCACACAACATCCTGTTTCCTGGCACTTTGCTGAGCTCGTCTGAAAAAGTCCAATTTTAGATTCATTCGAATCACACAGATTTGAGGGTTATTCAATATTTGTGGATGCAAAAAGACAATTTAAAAGTCTTAGGGTCTATGAAAACAGAGTTTCTGAGACTGAGAGCAGGATGTGACTTCGACAGGAATCAAAGGTTGAGGAATGGGAGAGTCCCCCGTAGGATTAGAAAGGTTATCACTTTAACAGGAGTAACTAGAGGAAACACTGCCAACAATACAGCTGGCTGCAACATGAAACCTGCCGGTGTGTGTGTATGTGTGTGTGAGCTGCAACATGGAGTCTCCTTACCTGTTGTTATTCACGAGAGGTTCGGAGAGTGCACGGCAGTAAGATGAAGGGAACCAGCCCCTCCTGCAAGACAAAGAGACAGAAGCAGGGTTTGGGATGATTACACCTGTGGTTCTTCCTGTTGCCAGCCTCCCTACCAGCTCCCGTTGCGCAGTAATCTGAAAGCTTCTCTACATGATTAGCAAAGAGCTCTGCTGCTCTGCCCAACTCACTGACTTACTCCAGCTATTGAACATAAGATAAAGAAGAGAAACAAACAGATATACTATCAAAGCACTACTATAGTTCTTTCTATTATTTCATACTGTGTGGTACCTATACCATTGGTAACCATGGCAGCAAAAAACTGGAATTCAACACAGAAAAGAAAAATGATTCGTAGAGAGATGTCATGAAAGGGTATCATTTTAACTGTATTTTTCCTTTATTTTGATTTTACATTGTATTTTTCTTACTTTCCATCTTCTCTGCAGAGCAAAGCCAATCAAGCTTTTGAATTGATCAAGGGCCTGTGGTCAAGGTTTTACCTCAAACCTGTTGAGCTGACACACACAAGGCTGCTGAATTAATGTCTCAACCAGTCTAGAGATTTATGAGGTTTCTAGTTACCTCAGTACAGGAATCCAAGCAGCTACTTCCTTATAGAGTTTAAAAATATAGGGAGAACAACATCATAAAGCTACGGGAATGATTCAGTTAAATTAAAGCCACTTTGCTCAAACAACTTGTCACCTTAAGGTTTAAATTTAGCTTGAAAATTCAATTAAAAGTAAATTCACATGAGTGAATAAAAAGGGTTAGACTAAGAGTACAAACAAATCTGTGTCACAAGCTCAGACCAAGGACTGTGTGTCATTGTGCTGTTGTTCGTAATCAGTATGTAGCCAGTCAGCCTCTACCTCCATGTGGATAAATATTGATATTTGTCCTCGGGAATGAGTGTTCCTTCATGTACCTGCGATAAAAAAAGGCTCCTACTGGAAAATTCACCTCACTCAATCACACACATATTAATAACAGCTTTTATTTATTTAATGAAGGTTGTTTCACTGAGAACACACGCCGAGTCCCAGCATGACTGATACTGCTGGTCACAGAGTAGGTTTACCTTACTCAAGGACAGCTCACTAGTAGCGGGGGTGTTTATATTCCCCTATGGACTTTTCCTGCACAGGAAAGCAAAGCTCTTACAAGCCCTCTGAGATGATAAGACAGTGAGGAAGCAGGGAAAGTGACCGTGAGAATATTCTGTGTGATGTTATTATTTGGTCACGTGTTGCTGTGGTTTATTGACCAGTACATCTTCTGCTCACTATGATTCAAATCCATCTCTATCCTCCTGACATTCATTCTTCAGTCCGTCAATAGTGTGTGTGGATATCTGATTTATACCAGTCGTTGCTTGGCAAACAGAGAAACCAAGCATCAAAGCCCACCTGGTCACATGATGTGCTCTGATTAACAACATCATATACACTTTTTAAGCTTTTAGTCATCCCTGCTTGCAGTTGAGAGGCAGCGGGACCAAAGTTTTACTTTTGGGCAGCCTTACTTTTGAAAAGCAACTCAGAAATGATTCCCTTCTGCCCTTGATCAATTTTTTGGGATAAAGTGTGCCAGGTAATTTCCCTTGATAATGATGAAGATCAAACCTGATGACTGATTCAAATTCAAAAACACACTTCCAAGGGCTTCAGATCAAATCCCTGTTTAAAAAGTCAGACATCAGAGACCCGGGGAGAGCCGGCTGGCTTGGTGCTTGCCTGTCTGTGTGGGACAGCAGGTGGTACACTGAACCTCTCTCTCTGGCTCACTCTAGTCCACTATCGTACATCCCACCCTCAGGCCATGATTTACTTTGATTTCCTTATCAGTGAGTGTATCCATCTCAGGCAGCACTTGGCGAGCCTGGAGCTGTGTGTGTGTGCGCTTACATGGTCAGCATAACAATCAAGTTAGGGACCATCTGAACGGTTAGGACAGTGCAGTTAAACTCTTACCAATCACATGACTGGTGGGCAGACAGAGGAACATGAGAGGAAGGTTTTCAACCATTGATAATGAAGCCCACGAGGAAGGTGGTGATTACAGTAACATTTTGTGTTAATATTCCTTAAAATATGAAGGTAGCTGAGGTATATATTGATTGTGATGTGAGCACAGACGTGTGGAGCATTTAATCATGTCTCTATATACAGTACCGAAGGTGCACAAGCTTTCCCTTATTTGTGAAATTACAGACAAATGCAACACGTGTGATCCGACTCACTTTCCGTTTTTCTCCAGTTCCCCATACATCCACCCGTCTCTCTCATCAGGGATGAGCAGGAGGATGACGTCTCCCTCGTCAAAGCTGAGCAGTGTGCTGTTATTGCCGGCAGTGTGAGGGAAGATGGTGCGCACACGTGGCCGCTTAACTATGTTGTTGAGGCCCGTGGCGACAGACACAGACCTGGCAAGATTGTTCTCCTCGCTGTTCCCGTGGTCTGGAAGGGAAGGAGGAAGAAAGAAAGGTAAGGATGAAGAGTCTAAGCTAGAATACAACAGCTAAGTCGAGCAATCAAAAGCCACCCTAACAGCTTTGTGAGGCTTTGCCTTCAGATTAGTGGCCCCATCCCACAGTGACTACGTAATGTTGAAGGAACGCAAGAGGTGGAACTCTGAAGTGTGGAAGTGCAGTGCTATGTTGCGCACTTTGTAGCCGAGATACGACGTCCCATCTTGAAGATATTTCACTGACACAGTGATCCCAACACTCTACAACAAGACCAAAACCGAAGTCATGGAATATGATCCATATTTTTTTGTATGAGAGCTGCTTTTTGTATTGTTTAGCTGTGACATCAATATGTTGTAAAGAGATCTGCAGGTAAACCCTGAGTCTTCAGTAGGTTTACTGTCCTGTCCTCCACAGAGTCATCAGTGCAGCCGCTTAGAAAAAGTGACACAACATTATGACTTTCCTTTCTGCACATGTTTAATTGCCTAAGATCTTTTTTGTAGGAAAACTGTATTTGAATGTGGTATACAGCAAAATGTTTGCTTTTTGGTATGAGGGATTCTATGCTCAGGATTTTGTTTATAGTGAGAAGTCTTGGGCTCTTTATTATTTATTTGTGACCAAGTGCAGCTTTTTATGTTATTAGTTACTCAGAAAATGCTCAAGTCCACAAACACTATTTTTGTTTTAGAGCTGCTGGTACAGGACTCTATATTTTTGAATGAAAGCTGTGATTTTGGTACAGCAAAATGTTTTGGGGTTTTTTTTGTCTGAAGAATGATTTTGCTCATTGCACATGACAGGAGGATACCATTTAATAGCTGAAGCCTTGACTTTGGCCGTCGCCATCTTGGTTTTTTAAGGTCAGAAGTGACCATATTTGGACGAGAGGTTGATGCTTTTCACAGTCAACAGTCTGGACAAACTGTCAATCATTTACAATAAATATTTACTAAACGCAACCATTTCATCCTGTAATACATTTTTGTAGCAGCACAGAAAAAGGAGCTACCCAAACCAAACGTAGCAGATGCTGTTGTTTGAGGCAGGATAATATCCATTCATATTTAACGAAGGAACAGGCAGTTCTGCTCCCCGTCTTGGAAAGCACAAGCTTAAAGCCACAATGGCACACAGGGAGGTGCCACATGAAAACCACTGCCGCAGTGCCTGCCATGATACCTGTGCTGTTGCTGGTTACACTGGAAGTGTTGTTCTCCGGAGTGAACATGTTAGCCAGAGGACTGGTCTGAGCCTGGGTCTGAGGCGGGGCCGGGTGAGCGGACATGTTCTGCCATAACAAACATTAATGATAATGTTAGCATGTTAGCAATTGTATCGTGTGCTTCTTTTTCAATGTTTATAATAAGTATATTACACTGAATCACCAACACATCACTTTTTTGTAACAGTAGTAGTAGCCTCATCACAAGTTAAACCTAAACCTTTAAAGCATACATCGGATGAGCCACAAATTTAAAATCTAAAATACTGTGAGATGTTAATGGAGGTTCTCATTCACCCTACTTACTATAGAGTTGCAGTAGTTATGACATGAAATTTAATGAACACATGATTAATCCTAATTAAATATGAGGTATATGAGGTATTCATATACACACCACATCTTAAAAGATATTCTCTCTTCTTTAAAATGCAAACCTATACACCAAAGTGCTCAGAAATCTAATCACACCATCTCTACTGTAAGGGGAAAGCGTAGTGTTATCATTAGGTATCTATCATGAATCAATCTTGAGAAATATTTGTCCCTTTATCCCTCCCATCATACCACACTGTGCCGTGACGGTGAGGGAGAGGGCAGAGGTGTGATGGGGACAGCCGTGCGCAGTCCCTCGATCATCGTAAGGACACTCTCAGGCATGTTGGTGGCATCGTTGCACTGGTCCTGCCAGCTGTCCAGCTTTGCCGTCAGAATGTCTTTGGCCTGTACAGCAGGCACGGACAGGAGGAAAGATATTAAAAGAAAAAAATGAGTAATCTGAGAAAAACACTGCACACAAAGATTTTCATCACTATGGCAACACAATGCATGTAGAGTCCTGAGATTGTGGGTTTTGGAATAAATTGCTCTGCCTGGTGTTTTGAATAGATTTTAAATTGCCAAGGGTTTTCTCCAGTAAGATATACTCTTTTCACCACCACAGAGACATAGCCAGCGAAGTGTTACGCCAAGGGCAAGCAAAATGTTCTGCCTGATTGGAAGAAAACGAGGGGCAGGAGTGTTCTGTACCTTGTCGTGGAAGGAAGCGAACTGGTAAGAGAACATGCAGTGTTTGTCCACCAGGAAACAGAAGCGTCTCTTCTCCTCCAGCAGAGCCTCTTTACAGCCGTCTGCGATGAACAACTGCATGTCCATCTGACGGCTCGTCAATGTTTCCAGGCACTGGCAACAAACACATATAAAATAATATGATAACGAGTAATACATTGATTTGTCTTTTGTTATCCACCGTCTTACTAACAACCATCTCCAATAGATCATGTCTTATCTTCCCTGCCACATGGTCTGCAGCCATCTAGTCCCTTTCACTGTCCATCTGTACACCAACCCGACAAAGGCAAACAATATGAAAGGAGCTGGGTTTCTCCTCCTCTTTTCTGAATACCCTAATCTTTCTCTTGCAGAAGAAAGGTGTCATTAGACTAAAGTTGGCTGTATTGACAGGTTGCATTCAGTGTTTAGTGAAAGGACATAGCAACAGGAGGAAAGAGGGGTGCACAGCATCTTATCTACACAGACAGCCTGGGATTATAAAAGGTCAGAAGACTGCTGTAGAGACATTAGACTAGTGTGTGTCCTTGTGAGCATGTGTAATGAACACTGACATACTCATCCAACTTATTTTACCATCTTATTATTTTTTGTAAACAGTAAAGCTTCATACAGACTCATTGAAAGTTACTCTTGTAAATTTATTTTATGTCTTGCCAAGCCTTTATATAATTTCCTCACCAAATGGAACATTTTATACCCAAAAAACATTCACACACATGCTTTCTCAAAAAGAACAATACACAATTCTGTAAAAAACACAAGAACACGTGAGATCCATATAATCATCCTGCTCCAACTGCCTGGAATTGGCACACCTGTAACGGCTGTTAATGTGATGGCACACGCCCTCTCTATTGAGCTCTCTTCTGATAAAGCCTTAACCTGCTCACAGCTTTATTTACCAGAAGGCTGAGGTGGGTTGGGTTCAATTCATTTATGCTTAAAAAAGTTCAGATTCTCATCTCCTGTGTTCAACTAAATTAACAAGGAGTAAAGAAGACTATTAAAATGCTTAATTTCCCTATTAATTACTTAACCTAATTGTTTGTATAAACTGCTCCTTGGGGTGTAAAACACTAAATGGGCCTTCAGAACTCATACAGAGAAAACAATACTGGATAATTAATACTGTAACAGTCAGAGGATTATAAATCACACTAATTAAGTGATGATAACAAGGGGTGATATAGATATTAATAATTGTTATGGACAGATCAGAGATTCCCCAAGGTCCTTATTTGAACAGAGATTTCCAAAGATCTAGGTCACAGATCATCAGAAGCTATTGGGTGCACCTGTGATGTTCTCCCTTAGCTGGCTGCAATCAGTCAGCTGGGAGTTTAAATAAGGCGGTTGCAGTTCCCCTGCACAGATGGTTGCGTTTTTCAGGTTAAGTCTCTGTTTTCTGTGTGGGGTGAAAATCTGGGTTGAGTGTTTGAAATGTATTTCTTTTGGCCAGTTTCAATACTTTTTGTTTCCCCCCCTGATCGGTGACCCCCACTTCACCTTTGGTTTTCGGGTCTGTTTTTTGTTGGTGATTAGTGGGTGGCTGTGGGTTTTACTCCCACCACACCTTTGAGATACCGAAGGACCAGTTTACTTTGACCCTTTTGTGATTTGTGCAGTGCTTTGTTCGTTTTCCACCCTGCGACCCCTGTCCGTCAAGTTTTGTTCTCTGGGGAAATGTAACAATCTACTAAGGCAGCTATCTCTTCAACATTTGTATTGTTTGTTTTGATAAATATCTAGACTTTTGATTTTCTAATCTATGTTGAAACTAACACAAGGTATTTTTTTTAGTGGGGGGGTGTTCTCAGCAACAGTGCAAAGTATAAAATGACACGAACTGAGCACCTGTGTGTGCTTTAACATTCAGCAGGGGTGATATCATCATTGTTCAAACAGTGCTTTCTGTCTGCATGACTGAAAATTTCTCTCTCTAATGCCAGGAAGGCCATTTGAGTTGATGGTATCTCACTCAATACATGTTTTTAGGATAACAACTTCACCTTTGTGGCTATGTAGATGCAGATGCAAATGTATGATGCAAACATGAACACCTACATGAACAACAGCATAAATGGCCCTCTTTTTCCTGTTACTGCTGGGTTGATCTCCCTTTATTTTTTACTGCCTCTGTTTTTAACACAATGATATAATGAATGTAACATATAACACTAATGTCAGATTTATGGGAAACTGTTGTACAATAGATCATTATGCTCTCAGAACACAGGGCTCCTGTCTGTCTCCAGAGTTTAACAGAAGTCCATTGGCTGTGGGGCTTTTTCCTATCATGCCCCCTCTCCTCTGGATAACCTCATTGCTGACATTAGACAATCTGACTCTATTGAGGCCTTTAAATTCAAACTTAAAACTAATTTCTTTTAATTGGTCTTGACTGCTCAGCATTCGCACATGTTACTATTACCTTTTTACAGTTGGTCGATCTGAGTGTGAATAAATCTCTTAACCTTTGTATTAAGAGTTCATGTCTGGCATGCTGTCAAGAAAACAACAGTCTGTAAACTTTTCATAAACACTACATTTCTCTAACTTCTGTTTTTGTTTTTCGTTTCCCTCAAGCTGCAAACTGTATCTCTTTCTCCTCTTCTCCACTTGACAATCTCTCTCTCTCCTTGCCTTGCATAAATGTTCATCCTGATAGAGAGAGAGATCCCTAAGTTTTCTGGGGATCTTTTCCTTACTCGAACCGACTTGACAGATGATTTATTCACTTAACAGATCGTGAAGCCCACTGAGGCAATGTGATTTTGGGTTAGAATAAGGAAATTGACCTGACTTGTTGTTCTGGATGAGAGGTTCATTCCCCGCCAGATATATCTCATGATTCAGTTATTCGCCTCACAGCATTTGTTATTTTATAGTTGTTTTTATTTAGGGGCTAGGAGGACACCGTTTTCATACTGCTGCCAGTACACACATGGCTATTATCTCCCTATTAATATTTGTTTATCTTATCCTGCACCATAAAGCACTTTGTAGTCTGTAGTCTGAGTGCTATAATTAATCATTAAACATCTTTCTGACTTAAAATAATGATTGTGATGTCACTGCAGATGACAGTTTACAGGTAAGTGTGATAAATCACTGGTACAGCTGCTATAAATAGCCACAGCCATGTGTAAAGACAGCCGCTTTGATGCTGCTAGAGAACCTACTGATGCGACATTATCTGTAAAACTGCACTGCTTTGCCGCTTCTTCTTAGTGACAGGTCTACTGAGTGGTGGCACGAGTATCAACGTGCAAATGGATGCCTGAGGTAATTTCAACAGCCATTTATGGTGAACTGTGTGGGTGAAGAAGAGGCTTGTGCACGTGCTTCCAGTTCCTCAATGACTAAATCAGTCTAATGGAAAAAAATGTATTATGCAAATGTCAGTATTTTTGCGTACACACAGTTGTAGTTGTGAGTTTTGTCCATCCAAATCTGTATTCATCATATACATTCACTGAGCTAATTGATTCTATATTCTTGGGTTTTGTTTTGGCATGAAATACTGCAGTGATTAATGCCAATAACATTAATTTGAATGGAATAGAATAAAGGAAAAAACAGAGAGAAAGAAAAACAGAGTGAGCACCTTTCCAGCACTGTGGCAGTGGGCGGTGTAATTTCTTCAACAAGTGGATAAGGGAAAAATAGGGGGAGGGTGAAATGCCACACACACACACACACACACACACACAGAATCACACACACACACACACACACACACACACACACACACACACACACACACACACACACACACACACACACACACACACACACACACACACACATCTTACATCTCACATCTGTAAACTGCAACAAGCTTGTTGCTATGGACAACCTAAGTTTATCCTGAGAACTATGGGTAAGAAAGAGCACAGGTAAGACTGATACAATGCATCTGAATGTAAAGTATATGACCCTGTACCTCCTTGACATATCAAAGCCTAAATACATATCTCAATCTGTTATTCTTGTGTGCAGAGAAGAAAACTAGCACTGGAGAGTCTTTTAATGTATTGTGGGACAATTCTGACAGAAATCTAACTTTCTTTTTCTTCTATAAAATCTTGTCTCTGTTCTCTGGTGGATTGCTCTCTGGCTTTGAAGAGTCGTTGGTGTTTGTTGAATCATATGCTGCTGTAAACTCCTGCTCCTAAGCCCTAACACCCTGTCTGTCTGTTAGCCGACCCATCTATGTGTCTGTCAGGTGTCTAAATCCTAATACCTGGCCTTAAATCAGATAGTGAGCACAGCAGTGAGCAATCACACTGACTCACTGTTTGCTGGGAAGGAAGAAGAAACAGACAAAGGTAACGGTGGGATAGAGATTGAGTGAAGAAAAAAAGGGAGGAGAAAAGACTAAACAAAAGAAAGAAAGATAAATGATAGAAGGAAGGGATTCTGTGAGGAAGCCACCGGGAAAGAGTTCATCATGTTTTCACAATCTTGCTCATCAAGTATCTTTCACTAACAAGCTACTGTAACATCTTAATTTCACCTTACACATATGTATGTAAAAATAAACTTGCCACTTTTTGCTACAATAAAGTATTTTTTCTTGGTAATGATAAAATATCAAGTGTATGAAAAATGTTACAGCTGCATTAAACCTATATTAGTAATGTTATTCCTTGTGTATTTTTGTTTATGGTTGTCTTTCTCACTTTCTCTGTCAGGCTTAGGATAGGTAGGGTGGACTGTGTTGACAGTATACACACTGACAGAGGCACGCACACACACGCCAACATGCTGCCTGACTGGATCGATGGTAGGAAGCTTATGTAAGATCTGAGGCTGCTCTGCAGCTACTAGATTAATCTCTGCAATTTTCACCCTGGAGACTCACTGTTAGCAGGGTGTGGTGGCACCATGTAATGACAACTTACACTGACTGTAACAAAGACTTAACAGTCCACAGTGACTAATATGGTACACTCAGGTAACCCATCTGTAAACAAAATCATAGTCATTTATTTTCTAAAGGTCTCACTGAAGACACTAGGTGTGGGAATAATGTCCAATTCTTCGATGCATCGTGATTCTTTCTAGAATAATTATGTCTTGATACAGATAAATTAATAATTGGAATTTTAAAACTGAAATTAGTTCGCCCACTGCAACATACAGTTTACATGCTATAGTGCGCTACAGAAAGCACCTACTGAATCTCTGCTGTACACGCATGCACATCGAACACACATGTGTGAGATGTTTGTGTTTGAGTGGCGACAAAATGGCTTCAATGGCTAGCACCAAGCCTATAAGACCGGCACCGACTTCTTTGAAAGCTACTGTATGGCAGCATTTTGACTTCCATGAAGTCGGGGGGAGAATTGACAAGACCTAAACAGTTTGTAAGGTGTTTGGAACTCAACTTGAATACTTCGGCATCACAACTAATTTGAGAAACCACCTTGCGCGACACCACCCAGAATCGGGAGAGAAGCAGCGACCTGTTGCAGATGACAGCCAGAGAACGATCAAGCAGGCGGTGGTACAGCTTCAACCAAAATCTGAGAGAGCGAAGGGGATTACCAAATCTATTGCAAGTTTTATTGCATTTGATTTAAGACCATATTCAGTTGTGGAGAACGTAGGTTTTCGGACGATGGTGTTCACTCTAGAGCCATGATACAAAATACCATCTCGCCGTTACTTCACTGACACAGCCATACCGACGCTCTACAGTGAAACTAAAACAGAAGGTTTGGACACTTTGATGAAGAAGTAGCCATGTTAGTATGAGAGCAGATACATAAGTCCATAATGTGTTGAAATGCAAGCTGCATTGATTATTGCATTGAAAGCTTTTTTTTAATTTTTATATAGGCTCTAGTATACTGTTTTTCTTTCAGGGATATGCTCACTGCCTGTAACAGGAGGATTCTGTGTGCATAGAAAGTCATATCTATTTGTGACAAAGTAAAGACTTTTCTTTAATAAAATATTAGAGAAGGTAATTAATCTATTTTTTGTTAATGATCATCACAAAAGTAGGAAGTGATTAGCAAACTCTGAGTAGCAAACTCAGATTTAATCATTATTATTATTATTATTATTATTATTATTATTATTATTATTATTATGATTTTAAATTATGTATGGAAATGTACACAAAAAACTGTTGCATCGAGATGCATCGTAATCGGTTTAGAATCGAATCAAATCGTCAGGTGCCAAGAGATCCCCACTCCTAGAAGACACCTTATGGCAAAGGTAAAAAGCGAAAAGACACAAAAGACCAAAGGTTTAATTAACTGAGCAACTCCAACAATTAAACAAGGCAGTCTAAGGTGTTCAACAGTTCAACATCACTATACCCTTTTGCCAATTCGGCATTAAACAAACATGTCTCAAGGGTCCAAGTCAAATAATACTATGAAAGCAAAATGTTGCTATAAATAAGAATGTCCACTTTACATATTTGTCTCTAAGGTAATCAAGATATCTGTTTTATGATCAGATGACTGGCCGTCATTAAATTTAGAGGGGGTGCAGCACTTAGTCAATACTGATAACTGCCCAGACTATACAGTAGTTATACAAAGCATCTCTGGTCAATATTATCACTCTCCTTTGTTTGTTTGTTTGCTTGTTTTGTACATGTGTACACTTTACTTGTTGAGCATGCGGGTGGAGGAAGAGGTTTGGATGCGGGGGCAAAAGAAGCAAACAACACACATACATCTTCTCCTGCATGAATGCACACAGCAGACACTTCACACACTGTCCCCACCTTTTGTTACACTGGCTTTGAAATGGTGCATCTCAGGTGTCAAGGTTTGGAAATGACTGTGTGCGTGTCGGTGTAATTATGTCTATGCACATATGAACACGCCTGTGTGTGTGTGTGTGTGTGGGTGTCAAGGAAAGAGCATCCATGTGACACATGATGTGTCACGTGTCTGTGTGTCTCTGTCCAGCCTTACCTCGCTTTCTTTGTTCTCGTACTTGTTGGCGTTCTTGCCTTGGCTCTTTCTCCTCAGCTTCTTCAGGTCTGCCTGAGACCTCTCCAGAGAGTCCTGCTTCATCTTGTGCTCCATCTGGTACCTCTTAAACGTGGCCTGGAGCAGAGGAGGGTCAGTGATGTAAACACTGGTCCTTTTCAAAATAGTTATCTAACCCACATATCACCTTTACACATATTCACACTTCAGCTTGAAGTATAAGCTTACTAGGCATATCAAAAACTATCCTGTTCAAACTCATGTATGACACGATCAGTCACTGCCATGCTTTTATAGAACAAACCCTTTCTGAATCATGTTATTCATTTCTCCATCAAGGTGTTTTCAGCTAGTCTGTTTGTTGGCTGGTTGATTTGAAAGCAGGATTACACAAAAACTCATGCACAGATGGATGGAGGCTGGTTCTCTGACCCCATTGCTTTTGGTTTGATTGTGGATAAAGGGATGGATCCAGGACATTTTTTTTCTCACTTTCTTTACGTTTGCATGTTGTTCAGCATTATTGTTTATTTCCAAGGGGATAACGCATGAATATTTATGAGAAGCATCAGGTGCATTTAGGTGGCTGGTATAATTAGATGTGGACCCTAATAAAAATCTAGATGAAGTGAACTGAAGTTTTCATAGAGAGCAGTCTTTTTGCCGCTTTAGAGTTACAGATAGGATACGGGATGAGGCTGGACTGAATTAATGGGGACTGCTGGCAGAGATCTGAGTGGAATTCTTTTTATTTTTATTATTACTTTTGATTATTTCATTTGGTCAAACTCACATTTTATCAACACATTTATTCGATATGATGCTATCTTAGTCTTAATTGGATTCCATTTGCCATTTGTCGAATATTCAAATTAGGTATTGGACTTAAATAACTACTATTATGACAGTGAGTAGTAGAATTATTATTGGAACTTTATGCAAAATGATACATATTTCCAGCTATCTTTGTGCAGTTTTGCATATATGTGCACCTGTAACACACAGAGACTACAAGTCAAAGCATTAACAATTATGCTTGGTGGACCACTTTGGTTTGCATTGCTGTGTTGTATTGCAGCAATAACTCCCATTAGGACATAAATTAAATGTCATGGCTGCAGTCATAATGACAGAAAATTATAGCACTGAATTGCTGTGCAGGACTTGGTCATGGTTCAGGTGTTTGAGTGAAAATGAAACCCTCACATCAATGAGAAAGTTTTCCATCCATCTACCTGCTCATCCTCTTCATGGTCACAAGTATGAATGATCAAAAGTCTTTGTCGTGTTTATGTGTGCTTTCCAATAATCCCACATAGCCAGCAACAAAAATCAATTCAACAACAAATCAATGATGAGAACAAACACATAAAAAAACATACTTTTTAAATGGCAGTGTGTGTCTGTGTTCCATAATGAATGACTAAGACAGAAAAAACAAACATGCACACACACACAGAAACTACTCACTGTCATGTATTTGACATCCATGTCGGTCTTTCTCTCCAGCTCGCCTATTATCTCCCTGTGGAACCTTTTAAACTTCAGGTGAGTAGGAGGAGGGAGCAGAGAGAAGAGGGGAAGAAGACACACAGATGATTATTAACTGGATGGGAGGATGGAGTGCAACAGTTTGTCAGCTTTGCTGTCAGCTGCAAACGGGGAAAATACTGTAAGTCTCAAAGAGAGAAATGGAGAGTGTATCGGTGTGTGTGTGTGTGTGTGTGTGTGTGCGGGGGTGACAGCGAAGTCCGAGGTTGCGCTTATGAATGAGTCAGAAACAAAGCGTGGGAATGCCCACAGACTTCTCTCCCTTTCTCTGCAGCTCCCTCTCATTAGTGTGAGGGTGTCGAAGCAATCCCATCACCAAAGCCTTGTTGAGACGCAGTGGTGCGCCCACATGGGGCGGATCAGTGAATTGGAAGACCCCATAACTGAACACACAGAGATGACCACAGAGACCTCGTTGAACACATGACGCAGAGCATCATCGAAGTCTGCAAAAGGGTTTTCTTCCATTGTTTTCTCTAACCTGGACTGATACTGTGACTCACCAACAGGAGTCCATTTACAAGTCTACCCACTCACTGACGCTGATGGCAACAATGTCTCTGGGGAGCGCCTCACAACTTTACGGCCCCAAAGATCAACTTTAACAGCTTGTTTTTAAAGTCTGGCATTATTTATTTCCTAAGCACAGAGCTTGTGCAACATTCAAAGAAAACAATCTTGTATAAATGTGCGAAGATCCTGTTGTTCTAAGTAAGGTCTCAGTAAACAATGTAAATACGACCAATTGTTTGGGTAGAGTGCTGGAACAACAACAATTGATCAACGACAATCAATAATCAATTAATTGCTTTTAGTATTTTCTCAAATTCCAAACATCTGTATGCTCTAATTTCTCCCATGTGAGGTTTTGCTTTAACTTGTTTTGACAAAACAATCAACTGACTCCGTAAACTTTTAGAGAGCATTTTTCAAGAAATTAATTCATAATTAAAAATAATCCCTATTGACAGTATTACTGCGGTGCAAGCCTGCTAACAGCCTAAATAAGGCCGTACTTTCTCAATGCACCAAACTTCAACAGCTCCAGCTGGTGCTATGCCAGGGCATGTTGAGACCTGCCCCCTGTTTTCAGCCAGGAAATAAACCAACAGGTGCTTCAACAGCATAAACCTGTTGTTTCCCTTCCTTATTCAACCTCTTCGTACTGCCTGCTCATGGTTCTGCTGTAGTTAATGTAGGTGAGGAGGGAGAATAGAAGGCAGTAAATATCTGTCAAGGATGGGTGGAGAGGGGAGAAAGCCACCGGCTGACTGTGTGAACCACTAAATGGTGCTTAGTGAATTGAGGCTTTGCTTACGCTTGTCTGGAGTGAGCAACAGGTTCAGAGAGTGACAGTGTCTGAAATTCGGTGAGTCAACATAGTTAGGGAACATTTTCTGGAAGCATGTATGCACGTACACAAATATATCTGCACTCACATTCTCTTCCAGTTCAAGATGAACCTTCCTGTGGACCTCTGAGATTTCCATTAGCACTACACCTACCACACAAATAGAATAAGAGAGGGAGACAGACAAATGTTCACGTTAATGTCAGGAGAAAGACAGGCCAAAGGAAATCTAATTGTCTGGTCTTGTTGGCTTTTTCTTCCAGTCTTTTGTTATCTAGAAATGCTGTGCAACACAGCGACAGCAGTGCACAATGACAATGAGCACAATGGGTTAAACCTATACATATACTGTAAATGGAAGAATGTGTCACTGAAAAATTATGCGCGTCATTTGCAATTTCAAAAACCTTCAAATGTCACCAGCTACAAAAGGGTTTCCTTCGCTGGGATGAAAGAAGAATAAATACATGTGCCAGGACCTGAAAAACTGGACCACCTACTGCTCGGCTAATCAAAAAGAGCTCAGATGGCAGGCAGCCACAAATTACAACCTCCTGTCGTTGCATGTTGCTCACAAAAGCAATCAAATTAGGATTATGGAGAGAAATCATTTTGTGGAAAATTGTAATCAAATTTCCCATTAACCTCCCCAAAACAATACACAGCACAATGTCAGTGGTTTAAAAAGTCATCATAAAAATAATCAGAAATCATAATCACAGTACTTTGTGCATTTTGAAGCATTTCTCAGCAAAACAAACAAATACAACTTTGCAACCCCAAGAAATGTCATGACTTTGACTTGTCATTAAACCAATTCTTAAGGTAGAAATTTAATTATTATGCCAAACACTTCAAGTTCACTAATCTAACAATAAAAACACTGAAGTGCCATTGCCACGCAGTACCTCTGAACCAGGTGGCCTACATGCTGACTTGTGTCTTATTGTCTGTGGCTTGAATAAAGCCGCTCACCGATTCAAAGGGCCTTTGAATATTTGTTATATTGTAGAATGAGCAAAACTGCAGCAGCTAAGCTTTGGTGACAACTACAAACAAAAACAATACCAAACAAAAATTGGTTTGTTCTGTTTAAAATCTTTTAAACCAATTATCAATAATTTGGAAGATGTCCTTTCCGAGACATGCTTAGTGTAAACTGCAATTGAAGACAGCCTGTCTACCACGAGATCAAGTGTCGCTTTGGATAAACAAGCAGGAAGCAAATCATCAGAATGGAAACTTTATTCCTCATGTTATGACTTCTCCCACACAGAGCTTTTCCCACAGGCATTTATTTTCCGTGTACAGTGAGTAAATGTCATGAAAAAAAACATTCTTCAGTAGCCAACGAGTACAGCTGCACTGCACACAGGGGTGTTAATAGTGATGCAACCCTGCGACATTTTTTAAAGACAGATTTTCCTTTCAAACAGATACAGTGGCTTCTGCTTCAGAGCACAGGAACAGTTAATTTGTCTGTGACAAATGGAGGACCTGTGCCATCACAGAGGGGAGGCGTTGGTTTGGTGAATAAACAACACTTGAGTCATTCAATATTTCCATGTTTGTTGAGATTTATAGAGGCTATGGACTTAATACTGCAACAAATGTGAATAGAAGCCATCTGCACATACACACCAAAAATATTTTTTGAAAGATTAATACAGGGATCCACTGTCCTTGTGCCTCAATAGCAATTGTGTTCAAATTAATAAATCAATATCTGGCATTACATAATTTCAACAGAGGTGTCGCCTCCAGTGGAAAAAAACACCTGTTTCCTTTACTCAACAATGTTGACGTGTGAAAAAGTACTGTGCAAATCCCTGACAGACATTCATTAGGATGTCTGTCTAATGCATCACCATGACCTGTGCATTCATCAGTATGTAAACAGGGCTCTTCCCCACGCTGTCTTTCTACACCTCGACTGCCCCACCTTGCCTTACAGCAAGACTGGCTCTTTCACTGAGCGCAGTTCAAACAGCTCGGCAGACAAAGGCCAAGAGATCAACCCAGTAAATCTGCCCTTTGACAAAGCAGGAGAAAAGAAATTGGGGGGGGGGGCGCAACAGCTGGGAAAGGAAGGGAGGAGAGTGTGTTAAGGAGGTATAGTGAGGCAGGAATAGGTGTATTGGTAGTATTGGATAAAAGGTATGAAGAGTGTGTTAGAGTGTTGGATAAAGACAGAAAAACTGGAGGGAGAAAAAAGATGGCAGAGGCACAAGATGGCAAAGGACACTAGGTTAAAAGTAAACCAAGCTAACTGCATAAGAATTAATTCCTGACACATCTGACCTCAAAGTCCCCTTATCTTACATTAACAAGGTAATCTGAAAAAAGTCTACAGGTGTGGTATAAAGTCAAATACCTGACGGACTGGTTTATTTGTAAGACGCAAACGATGTAAGTCATCAAGATATCACAATATCTGAATGATTCAAATCAATGTGTCATAGAAGGTCTTAGTTACAGTGACATCATGGGAATCAACAGTCTTTCTCTGGCAGTTCATGCTCATTTGTTTATTGTTGTCACGGTCATGACAAAACGTTGCCAGGCAACAGCTGTTCTCGATTAAGCAAGGTGCGAGGGCAAAAGTGTGTCGTGATGTGGATTACAGCAGAAGCAATTTACCGCCATAAGCTAACAAAACTTAACTGAGATAAAACCACACAATACAGACTGGCTGCCTACAGCCCTGTTTACCCAGGATGTAAATGGCTCTTGAGTCATGGTTGGACACACAGTGCTTTGTGGAGGACTTTTACATTCAACATTACAGGGCTGATAGCTGTTGCACAAACACAAAAGGTAGCATCTGACAATTCAGAAGGCCTGACTGAGAGGTTAAGTACCTGAGGTGTAACCTTTCGCTTGTATGTTAGGAGTGCAGGAGCCACAACGTACGTAAACATGAAACTGCAACATGCTTTAGGATCAGAGAACATCATCAGAAACTGAAGTTAACTCGGACGGGGTACCAAAATGTCACTATTAAGGTCCCTCTCTTTCAGCACAGCTGAACATAGTACAACACCTACAGAAAGTAGGTGTCCTTAGGGCACTGTAGTTCATGTCACAATGTCATTATGTGCCATTTGAACAAAACCACTTAGTGATTTAAATCAGTTGTTCTTTGCACAGTTTCGGAAAGCTTACGAACAATGAAGCAGTGACTCTGGTAGTTGCTGGGGGCAGTGTAGCAGTGTATCTAATAGTTCAAAGTGAGACACGGCCACAAAACAAGAGGAAGAAGTCTTAAAAATGGTGAAAGTTTTTGAGGTTATGTGAGTTGGTGACAAACATCTGTATGATGTTACTTCACCCAGTACAGAGATAAACAGTTACTACAGAACAGCTGGAAGAGATTGGACGGTGGCGGAGGAAAAGTGGAAGTCCGAGCTGATTCTAGCCGGCGTCCTCTAGTTGTTGTATTGCTTAACATCGATGCCAATGTTAAAGACGCACAGGAAGTATGTGGCCTTTGATGG
Organism: Diplodus puntazzo; assembly: GCA_963678695.2. Lineage (NCBI taxonomy): Eukaryota > Metazoa > Chordata > Actinopteri > Spariformes > Sparidae > Diplodus > Diplodus puntazzo. The sequence continues at coordinate 14,994,382 of OZ023174.1, read as the reverse complement.
TTCTATCGTTTGAAACGAACACATCTATTTTTGTATGTGAAGGGAGCATAAATTAGCCTTCAATCCGATGTGCAGTGGGATGTCACATGTGTTGTGTAGATATGGTTTATCAAAGACACTATCAAAAAAACACCTTACACAACAAAAGAGAAAAACAGAGACTCAGCCATATCATTATAAATGCATTGTATGAACAATGACAGCTTGATTGCAAAAATGATCAAGCTCCATTCTTGAGCCATGACCTCAGAGATTACCATGCAGGGGACATAAAGTAGGACAAATAAAGTAAAATATAAAGAAAAGACAGAGCAAAATGTTGACACTTAATAAATAAATAGAAATAACTTCCTACTCTGAGCTGATTTTGAAAACAATTTTTTCCTGGTAGCATGCAAAGCGCCCCACAGTTCCTCCACTGTTTTTGACTGTGGGCAAAATAATCCTGGCATCTGAGAGAGCCACCTGACACACCATGCAAACATGCTTGGATTATGTAAAGTGGGCCTGATGCCATTTGAACAGGCCAGGACCATCAAAGGATGGCTTGTGTGTTTCTGTGTGTGTGTGTGTTTCTGTGTGTGGGTCTGCGAAGCGTCTGCAAAGCCCTCGCTGCCGTAACAGGACAAGATTGGATGACTTTCAATTCCCCGCTGACAACAAAATGCTGCATGGTCATGGCGTTTTACAGGCTGTTAAATACTCCTCAGATTTTTTGGGCAACAGTTGCAGGGTGCTTGTCAAATTTTTCCTTCAAGAACCAACAATATATTTTAAAGTTCATCAGCATCAGCAACACTTAGTTTCAACTCAAATACAAGATTGAAGATCCAAAACTCCTGGTCTCTACACAACCTGGTTCTACATATCTTGATTCATGCTCCATGTCTGACCAGAGAAGGAAACAAGTCAGATACCTGAGTGCTTGAATGAAACAACTGTTGACATTTGAACTCTAGTAGAGGAGGAGGGAGGGAGGGAGGGAGGGAGGGAGGGAGGGGGACCAAAGACATTAAAGGAAGGAGGTAGGAGGACGAGGTGCACCGTTCCTCCAGTGCCTCTCCAGAGTATCTGGTTTCTGGTTGGCTACGCGTCACTGAAGCTCAGGTTTCTGACAGGCAGCTCCACTACGTCCACTAGCAGCTCAGACTTTTGTGTTCTTTGTAAAACAACTCAATTTCCTAGAGAAATAGAGGAGTTTATATTGTAGTGGACAGAGGGACATCCTGGCTGGTTATTATGTGTCCTACAGACTCCTGGTACAATGCATTTTGGAGAACAGTCCTGGTTTATCAGATTAGACAACTGCTTGTAGTGCCTTTTTAATCACCCCCTGCTCTACATTATCCACCATAATGACTCAGACTAAACTGATCCGTCATGAGACCAGAGTGCCTCTCCCTGTCTCTGTCTGTCCCTCTCATACAGGGATTAGTGGGTGCTGGACCGTGTCCAGAGGTTAGGGGTGAGTGTGACTCAGCCTGGACATCATGGACTCAGCCTGGACACCCCTACATAAATCTGTTTTGTAATGCTAATGTTTACATTATCCCTCAGACTTATCATTTCTAGGATTCTGAGTTGTTTTTCTATTTGTTAGTTTTTCTTTTAAAATGGGAATTTATCTGTTTATTTTGAAAAATAAAACGGCTAATAATTAGTTAAATTACTTTTACGGACAAAGATTAAAATCAGAAGGTTGTTTGTGTCCCTCCCCTCATTTCCTCCTCACTTCCTATGACTGAAAGGATTTTCCAAGCTGTACTCCATTCACTGTATACTGCTATAAAAACAACAAGGAAGCAACAACAACAGCTACAACATTAAATACAGGTGAAAATCAGAAATTCAAACAGATGGGCTTTCTTTACACAATTTGGATTGTTGGTAAGTGAAATTCCAACAGTGCCAATCCATTGTCTTTTCTATCCAAAACAGATACAAAGGTCTCATGACATGCCAGTCTGTTTTTCAGAGACTGAAAGCCAGAGTGCATCATATGCACACTGAATATATTTTACAACCTACAGATGACAAACTGAAGTGTTTGTGCCATGTGATTATGTTCAGCATTTAGAAGAAAAATGTGTGGGAAGATCACAGATGAATTTAACTGGCAACAGAAACGATTTTTGTTTTAATGTATAATTATGAAGTAATTGCTGATTGCACAGTGTAAAAGAATAATGACACCACCTGCGCTTAAAATGTTTACCTCGCTTTCACTTCTCCGTTTCATCTGCCGACAGGAAAAAATCTCCCAAGAAAATCAAGGCATGGCAATCCAGTAAGGTTGACAGCCTGGCACCATTTCTATCTGCTCTCACAGCTCCATAATAGAATAAATGAATGAATAAACTCATGTTTTGTCCTGTGTTGTTGGGAGTTGCTACTCTGAGGAAAAAGTAAAGCAATCTAGTTGTCTTTGTGACAGCTGCACCAAAAACAATATGGGACAAACCACCCAAATCAATTCTTATCACCCTTAGATTTAGGCAAAGCTGGCTGTTAAACACAGAAAAGGAATAAAAAGTTCATGGCTGAAACGACCATCAAAACTTCTCTTTTCTGCAGCATTACTCACTCCTCAGTTGTCTGTATTTTACTATGTCAGCTGTCAAAAACTCAAGTCCTTGCGACAGAGACAACGGCCGTGTTCAACATGCTGAACAGATGGGACAGACGGAGGGATGGAAAGCTGAGATGTGGATTTATAATCATAGCATTTCCACAATTTAAAGTTGTCACCATTAGAATTCTTTGTAGCGTACATGGATTCAAACTGCCACCCACAGTTGTTCATTACTGAGCAAAAAATTACAGCCAATGTCTCATTTTTTTGGGCGGGGTAATGCTTTCAGTGTGTCAGAAAATTGACACCAGTACAACATGAGGCACATCCCATTGTGCTGCTGAATTTAATTAGCAGTTTTGCTGCTAATCAGCAGGGGAGCTGAGAGACATACAGCAGTTAAATCAAAGTGTGCCACTAGTGACATGAGTTAGCATGCCAGACATCTTTGGACTGCAAATGAGCTTGCGGGAGCTGAAGCCTAGGGAGTTCGCTAGAAACAAACAGAGAACCAAAAAAAACCTATGCCATGGTGTGTTATAAGTTTACAAAACACACACAGTAGTGTATCCATCACAGGCATCATGCTGGCATTAATCAAAGTATAACTGCAGCTGTGTTCAAGGAACAGTGCTCCCTAGGTTATGTGATAACAATAACGAGAAAATCTGACAGTACAAATTCTCATTTATTGTTCTTGTTTACCTACTTCTGATGAGAGAAAAAGAAAAGGAGCAACAATTTGCTCAAAATTCAACAGCAATGCCTTTAACTGAAGACCCATGCTATGATCGCAGTAAGTTTGTTTTCATATTTTTGCATTTTACATTTTAAGGCTTTGCTTAGATTCCCCATTCTTTATATGATATGTGATTCTTTATGAGACTCACTACTGATTCATCCACCCAGGAACAAAGACAGTCTAAATCGGGTTTGGCTGCCAAGACTTTCAGAAATGGACTTACTTTCATGATTAGCTCAAGATGGCAAATTTCAGACCAGTAACTGAGGCAGTATTTATGTTACCTAGCTTATTACATTTATTTCATTGATCTTTTGCGATAGCTTGTGAGGTACTGCTCAAGATACACAATTAAAAATGTGAACAAGATTCATATCAATGGAGAAAAAGAAAATGTCTGAATGATAAGATGATACACAGGGCGAGGAAGAAATTATTCAGAAATCAAACGCATATGCAAGACAAATTCTGCATAAATACACCCCTGGGAACCCCCGACAATGCTTCTGAGACCCTGCTGAGATAAACAACTATTTTGGGAAAGCAAGAACTATCTGCACTGTCTGCAGATCTGCCCCAGTTCATCCCAGTAGAGCCAGAGTACAGGGAAACATGGAAACTTACCTAATTCTCTGGAGACGGGAGACACTGCAGCACTCTCCCCAATCTTAGACATTGCATCAAAATATAACTTTCCCGCCAAGGTCATTGCTGGGAAAATAATAAAATGATTGTTAATGTTCATCAGGATCCCTAATACCTGTTGGAAAACCTTATGGTTAGGAGCATGTGTTTTCTAAGCTCAAAGTTACCCTGAATGTTTATTACTGTTGTAAAAATGCTCACCAGCGACAGATTTTTCATAGTTCTTGCCCAGGTTGACCAGATTCCTCAGTCCTGGGTTGAACTGTTCCATTACACTCTGGGCGGAGACACAAGCAGCGAAAGTTAGTCATGATGTCATTCAAGCTTTCCATAGTTATATGGTTCAAACACTGCTGAATCAACAAGTGGGTGACTGTCCACCTGACTGAGTGACATCAGATGTGTTCAAGGAGGGGCTTGAGGAGCTTGAAATTCACACAGTCATGTTAAACCATGTTTACTATACATTAACATGAGTTATAAACTATGACCTTTAGACCTGCTTGCTGTGCAGGCAGTCTTACATGTTACATGGAAGATGACACAGACTCAAGAATGAATGAAAAGAAAAGTGGGATTCTCAGTCTTAGCATACCTTAACATTCCTTAATCAGTGTCTTATCTCTGTGATGATGCAAATTATTGAGCTATTCTTTGTGATGACTATGAGAGGATGAGGTCTTATCTTGGATTTACACCCTAGCCCAGAATGCAGGAAATTATACAACTTTGGTAAACGACTCTTAAAAGCAACACAATGCATACTTCCTGGAGAAAATATTGTTGAGTCTCATCACAGATCGTTAAGTACTGATACTTCTAACCGTATGTCACTCATGAAAAGACCTAAAAACTGCTCAAAGGTGGAAGTTTAATCGTTCAGACCGAATAGAAACCAGTTTTCAACCAGAAATCAATGTTAAAATCTCAGTCGGTGCTCACAAGGTTTGGGTTGATGTCCGACCTGCCAACCCAAAGCATCAGTTTACGATTTAGACTCAACAACTCAACTGCCCTTCTTCGGGAAGGTACAAGCTGCTGCTTTAAGTAATGCATAACCTTAACCTCATTCAGACCTTTAATCTGTAACATATAAGCCACAGAACTTTGATCCTCCAATTTCTGACATATGAAGCATAAAATCATTAACATCACGAAATCTGAAGACATCACAGCCACTCATGTAAACACATTGTATTATGTGAGCCTTGGGCTGTGGCTGATTATAGCTGTGAGCCAGAGGTGATGGCTGCTGAGGAGCTTGCTGTATAATCTTACCACACAACACACACAGCCAGCTAAATTATTAAACCTGGAGTCTTTTTCCTGCATTTCATCACACCAAGGAGCTGTGGGGGCAGTCCCGAGAGGAGGGTAGTGGATAAAAGCTGTTAAAAAAGTCTAAATGGTTGCAAGAACAAGCATTTTGTCTATTTTATTCCCCCTCCAGCCTCTTTTTACTTACTCACCTTCACTTTTTCTCCGCCAGTGGAGGCAGCATGCACATCTGCCTATACAGTGTAGTTAGTTCAGAGTTTAAACTCTAAGGGACTTGCATCCATTTACTGGTTAGTTTATCTTTTAACCTCCATGAAATCACACAGCAAACATGTGAAAGCAAATGACTCAGTAAGTGTGTCTTGGAGGACACAAAATAAGTAACAGCAGCTGACTTTCAAAGCACCTTCTTATCTTAATGAAATTAATTCTACTTGATTACAAGAAGGCACAGATGCCAGAGTACGTTTACAGCTGCCTCAAATGATGCTGTAAACGTACGTAAGCACTTTAAGGAGGAAATGGCACTCCTAGGGTGGGGCTGATTTCTTCAAAAACCTGCGATCTAAACTCAGTATTAGTCAGCAGCTAGCTTTTGGAGAAAAGTCTCTGCTCCCCACATAAGAAATCTGTTTCATTAAAATGTACACTATGTAGTTTTTGGGAATGAAGACAGAAGGGAAAGATCTTCATTGACTGATTCCTTTATGCTTGATCAAATAAAACGAATTGACTGAATAAACAAACTGACCTTACAAGACAACACAATTTCTGCCACCTTTGTAGCTTCAAACAATGTTCTGGGGACCTTCTTTTCCTCTGGGAACAGCTTGTTTATTCACTTATAGAAAAGATGAGCTAGTTGGTATTACTACCTCGTTAATATTGTAAACATATAAATTCTGAGTTTGATTTTCTTCTCTAAAACTACATAGTGCCCCTTTAAGCTGTTTCAACACAGTCTGTATTTTACTGATGCAGAGGTAAAGTTGGCAAGCAAGGGGCTATAGAAAAACACAAGAGCCCACATAAATATTAAAAATGACTTCTTTACAGTATTGACACTTATTTATAATACAATCTATATTATAAACAAAAGGCAAAAAATAACTGTGTCCAGGCTGAGTTCCCCCCTCATCCTTCCCTCATGTTATCAACAGGTAAACCGTTAAAATTCAAGCTAGCTAGAGCAAATTAAAGCTAACTTTAAAACACCTGTTAGCCAGCTCAGGTGGTTCAAGTCAGCAGAAAGTTGGACACACGGACACATGGATGCACGGAGGTATTTCCCCCTCTCGTCCCGGTCCCACCTGTTGTGTTCACACCGGTGTTTACTCACCTTGTATGTACTTTCTGTTAGCTTGTACACCTCGTCCGTGCCCCTCGACATGTTTAACGGTGTATCCCTCGCGACGCCCAACGGAAAAAAAAAAAAAACAACTAAAAACAAAACTAAAAAAACTAAAAACTAAAACGACAACAACAGAGAGGAGGGGAGTGAGCAAAAACCTATGGACACATGAAATTCCTCATAGCCAGCAGGAGACGCAACACGAACCACGAAAAAAAACGATCAAACTGTGGAGGTGAGGAGAGGAGAAAAGTAACCCGGTGAGGGAGAGGGAGGGAGCCGTCCGCCGCTGCTGCTGCCGCCGCTGCTGTTGCTGCTGCTGGTGGAGGTGGAGGTGGTGGTGGAGGTGGATGTGCTGATACGGACCGTGAGCGCTGTAAAAGCTGCGCTGTCAAACTTGTTGTAGGTGGATAGTTGAGAGAGAGAGAGGAGGGGAGGAGGCCTGTGGAGGTGTGGAGGGAGGGCGGAAGAAAAAGGTGGACATGTGTCAAGTCGGACGGAGTAAGAGGATGAACCACTTTTCCGGTCGGTTGCCTTCAAATTAAACCTTCTGTTTGTTTATAATTAAATCGTTGATCACAGTTGCCCCTCTTCAACCAAGGCAGTCCAGGTTCGGAGCCAGTGCCTTTCCTGGAACCACTTCTTCGTGTTTCCAAGCCAAAGAGCTGGCTCCCAGGGGCTGGGGCGGGACCAATCAAGCCCCCAGAAAAAAGTGTCAGGACACAGCAATGGAGACGGAGCCCCGTTCAATCCTGTGAAAGCAGCTCGGTGGTGCATGAAGCCAAAATGGCTCGCTAAAAATACCTGGATCTTCCGCATTGTGGGGCCCACAGAGACTTCCACCAACCAAACTTCCAGTTTAGCACCCAGCTAACTTGAATGGAGAGAAAATAATTTAATTGTGTGGCCCTATAGACATTACACATTTTATCGGACCTAATGGCAAAGATTATGACAGTCAAATTAGTGTTTTAACAGGGAGTGTGACACAAATGTATACACCCTTTTACAGATGCTTTTTTCACAACAGTAGCTCATGGGGAAAAGTCTCTTTGGGCCCCATTGCATCGCGGGGCATTGTAATTACACAGTTTGGTCACTATGAAAGTGGGCTTTAAAGTCTGTTCTTGAGGGCTTGATTGGCATCAACACTTTGCTGGTCTAGAACAAAGAACAGCATAAGACTGGGGCTGGGAGTGGGTTATCGTGACCAAGGTCCGACTAAAACTACCTATGATCGACATTTTTAAAGACCAGAGCTGGTGTAGCGTGTGCTGAGATGTCCATGGGAGAATAAACAAAAAGACTTTCACTGTTTTTAATCAAAGCGACAGTGGTCCGAGGACCAGTCATGTTTTGATGCCAATGTAGGCACGCAAAGCAGTAAAGAGTCAATGTCGTCATATTAGTTACGAGTTCCATATTACATATTTGTTCCTTACAAAGTTGGGCAATTGGAGACATATACAGTGACCAAATGATGTGACTCTACAGTTGCCCTCAGGCCCGTAGAAAAGCGAATCAGTTCTTAAAAGGTAAACAAGTTGAACCAACTTTGAACCAGAACTAGCACCAGCCCAGATCTAACTCTTGTTCATTTTGTTGAAGAGGGGTAAATGTGGTGCAACAGGTTTAGAGCTAAAATGAAGAACAGCATCAGTAAACACAAACATTTAGCTGGTAATAATGACGGGGTGAGCAATAAGATTAAGTATCTTGGACATTTTATTACAGACAAACAAATGACAGATAAGCACATTGATAGGCAATGCTGCAAAGTGTATGCACAAGCAAATATGCCCTCATGCAAGTTTAGTGCGTGTGTAAACAGTGAAAATGTCTTTACTCGGAGCATATTATTTTATACTGTGCAGCACAACTTGTGATCAAGCTACAAACAAAAAAGCAAGCTTACAGAGGCTTCAAGACAATTACAGGTTAGAGTTGCCTCGAGAAGATTAGTAAAGAAATATCTCTGAAAATTAAATCATTTAGCTTTTTATCAAACATGAGGTTTAGCACCACATTCTTCCAGTGGTGGAGTGTAAAGATACTGGTATAAATACGCAATGATTAATGAACAGGTTTCATTATATACGTGAAGGAGGGTGATATAGCAGGGTCATTGTCAGTGTCATGCACTTTTTTTGGCCAAATGACAAATAAGCCACCCTTCAAATGGCTTGTTTCTGTCATCCTTTATGATCCCCGATTGCTCTCTAACCACCCTGCATATTTGTGATCGTCTATTTTACAACACCTCTTATGACTCAATAAAGATTTTAAAGTCCTTTTTTGAAATCATGGGTCTTTGTCACGCTTTTATTTTGAAGGCCTCGTTCCAGCGCCTGATACCTGTGTCTGACTCGACAGTTGATGCAAGCAGGTAAGAAAAGGTGGACAGCAGACGCAGTGCTGGATAGGGGCGCTCCCTGGAGGCAGCGAATCCATAATACAATGAAAGCACACATCACACCATCTCCCTGCACACACAGACTCCCAAGTGCTTGTGGAACTCAGGTAAAAAGTTTAGGGGGGTGGACCACATGGATATCAAATGCTTATTAAATTGTAACTCTCTGTAATAAGTGTAGAAACTGTGGGAGTAAGTAAAGTTTTTGACCTTTTAATCCCTCAGTGCTGTCACTCCTCGTTCAACTTTGTGGAGTTTACATGATTTAAGGTTTGAATGTCACAGCTAGGCTCAATCTGTACTGCTAATACTATACATACACACACACACACACACACACACACACACACACACACACACACACACACACACACACACACACACGCACACACACACACACACACACACTTTCAGGGATGCATTGGAAAATTAAATTAAAGAATCAATAACATGCCTGGTGCACATGTAACTCTAGTTGACACTTGCTGCCTTTTAGAAATATAGATTGTTTTGTATGCAGAAATGTATTTACAATTACATTTCAAACAACCAGACAAAAAAAGCTGTATCTCTGACATTAGAAGCTACAAGGGCAGCTCTTTGAACTGGAACATTATGGTACTGAAGAAGTTTCATAATTTACCACTAGATGTCCCTCATGATCAGCTGATTTCCTCTCAGGCTGAGAGAACTTTCACAACCTCTGAGACCAAAACATTAACATGCAAGATTTGCCTCAGTTTGTGTACGTCAAGCCCGAGTATTCTCTTCTATTTCTTCTTTCAATATTCAGCACTGATCTGACAATTTCTGTAATTGCTCATTTTGTATTTTATGACAATCTGACATGAGTCATTTGAATACACGATCGATAAAACCTCTCATGTAGGCTGTGCACCTCTTTTTTTTTGTTGGTGGTGATATTTGGACATCTCGCCAACAAATCAAACAAAGCATCGACCGAATATCAGTATCAATTGCGGGCGCAAATATGCCGAGCCTTTGCCGTGTAAATGTCATTTGATTTTAAATCTATGGAAAGCTCCCCTGCAGCCGTGGGGAGCTACAAAAAGGAGCTGAATGTGAAATGAGATTGTGCCCTGAGGCTCTGAACACATACCCCTGCTTTCAGCCCTCAAAATGCTCTGCGGTGACATACACAACATAATTAGTCTCCAACACCACTATGTAAGCTCTGTGCTATTTTTCCTTCCGCCTCTTGCTGTTATCTGCTGCATCGCGGACGTCCTGACAACCTCCCACTGTGTTGTGTTCCTGTAGGCAGGAATCGATACTAAAAGAATGTAATGCTAAATAAAGCAATACGAGGGTCAATTATAAGCAAGTCACTCATATTTCTGAGGAGCTGAAAAGTAACTTCAGACTTTCTCTGACTTCTGTGCGCTCAAGGACAGATGTGGAGTAATAATATGTTTGGAATGGAACAATATTTCTTACATAAGCCTCGCTCTGTATTCATGAGAAAATGTTGAACAAACTGTCAATGCAGAGTATGAAGGAAGAGACAGCTTTCAGCGGAAACAAGGGGCTGATGCTTAAACGGCTACTAAAAGATGATGAGAGTTAGGCCCCGGTCATGCACTCACCCCTCTGCCCCACCATCAGCTGCTTGCTTCTCTATCTCCATCAACGGCAAACGGCATTCTGATGATATCAGAATACCAGTTTTCGACACTGACCCAATGATGCATGGGGGTTTTGAGGGGTTGTCCAACTTCAACCACTATCCCTTTGTAATTATTGAGATAAAATACTAATATCAGTGGAGACCATATAACTGCTCTGGTAGAGTCTCGATAAAGGCTGATGGGTGTCCTTCCCTTGGAAAAAACAAGGTGAACAGCTCTCTTGGGTGAAATGTGTCACGACTTTCTGAGTGTTGTTGCCCCACCACATAGAGCTGGCGCCATCTTTATTTTTTTCCCCTCTCAAACATCCGTCACTCGCTCTGAGCACAACTAATCTTCCAACTTACTGTAAATGCACAGCATTTGATTTCGGTCAGAAGTGTGGGATCATGGGATAGTGCTGATAAAAATCTGACTTGGCTCAGGGAAAAATGGGCACAGATGACAAAATGTTTGAAAGTTTTATTCACGTTACGTTTAGTTGCATACTCCGACCTCTGATTCTGTCCCGGAAGTCGATCAAATGAAATGCACTGTAACCTTAAATATATTTAGGTATGCAAGTGTATCAGGCGATGATACAGCCAAGGTCTAGTCTAGTCACACTGGGCTTCAGTTAGTCTGCTGCTGACGTGTCTTCACGTAGGCACGCCACTGTCTGAGAATCTGGACGTCCAATTTATCCAAAGCTGACCTGTCCCATCATTAAAATATGAGTGTGCTGCATTGAGATGGACTTAATATCACCCTGTCTCCCGTCATCCTCCCCTTTCACTCTTCCCCCTAAGTCAACCAATCATGAAACCAACGACTATAAATAAAGTGATGTCATTAGCATCAGCTGGGGGTCAAGAGGGGAGAGAGGAAAGGAGAAATTAGACACCAAATAAAAGCACCGCACAGTTTGTTCACAAACACAGTTTATGTAAAATGGCTCAGTGTCCTTGTGCTGTTAGGAATACAGGATGAGTGAAAGCAAAGGAACTGAAATATTACATTTGAAAGTTTAGACATGCTCTGTACTCTCCAACAAACTAGCGCTGACCTCTCATTCATTGTCTCTGCCGCGCGTGTCCTCCCAAGGACAGCCGCCGATCCGTTGTGATGGAATAACTAAGTCCGCCGAGGCATTCAAAATGGAGCCCGCTCATGCTGTGCCGGCAAGGCCACCTCCTTTTCAGAAATGCCATATTTTTTTTTTTCCCCGGCCATACTTCACAGGAGCGGTGGGTAGACAATAGAGGCAGCTTAAGAATTTGCTTTTCACCCTTGAAGAGCGCACACGATGTCTTGCAGTTTTAAAACCTAGTGAGAATAATCAGCGGCAGTCGGGTGAAAGAACCATCTGTAAGTATTCCACGAAACTCTTTATTTTTTCAAATCTTTCTTTTTGGTTTTTTGACGTCATTCATAATGTTCCTAAAATAGTACAAGGTTGGACTGAAACCAAGGAAGATAAAGATACAAAACTTCTGATTATACTCATCCATTTTAACCGCCGCCCAGTGTGCGAGGAGACTATTATCTTCAGACTGAGCTGCGATGCTGGAGCTCATTACTTTCACCAGGCAAGATCTATAAATCTAGCCTTAATCTGTGGAGCCAAACTGAGGACCTAAGGCCAGACAACTAATTCTCACACACAACATTGTTTCAAAGTGCAAAGAAAGGCTATTTTTTTTTTTTTTTGCACAGGAGAAGGATGGACAGTGAATTTTCCGCGTTGCGTTTAGCAGAAATACGACACATATCCGAGCGCCTAGGCGACACAGTAGCTGCAGAATATCCATTATGCGAGCAGCTCTTCTTCAGCCTCACAGTTTTCACGGTGCAAATCATCAGTAAACAGCAGGCGCACAACTTTGACAAGCTCATCATGATGGATACAGAAATGGGGATTTTAGCAGCTTTTGGGCTGCACCGCACCAAATTATTTCCCAGAAACATTCTCAAAGTTGAGGCGGACATGAATCTTTGTCTAAAATAAAAACCTGAATAGACAATGTGCTGGTGCCTGGAGGAGGCTGAAAGTACTTGAGCAAGCATATGAAAATAGATTTTCTAAGGGAGTGGATTTAAGCGGGTCAGACCTATTTCATTCTGGTTTACAACTCTATTTTTAAGGTCGCCGCAGACGGACGAAATGTCCATTCTGTCACCCCTCGGTGGTGGAAGCATGTTTTTTTTTCACAACTCATTCGTATTCTGAAGAACAAAGGTCTGGATTTTCACTCTTGGAGAAAGGGCTGCTTCCTGAAACAGCTGAGTCATCAGCGCAGGTACTCTTCAACATCATACTCGGGAGAACGGGGGATGATTTAATGTACAACAAGCGGATACGTTATAGGAAGATTCTTGTAAATCTGCACAAGCAACTTTTCGCCATTTTATTTTCCACTTGTGTCCAATACGGCATTCCTTTAAAGGTGAGCTCGACATCTAATAACTAATCACTCCCTATACCAAGAGTCAGCTCTGTTTCGACCTTGTAAATGGGTGAAATAAATCAGGAAAGAACCTCCAGAGATGGAGGTGGATATAGTTTCAATGACTGCAAACACACGCACGCACACCCATATCCACATACACAAGTAAACAGGCCGCGGTACCCGAGGACACACGGCGCCGAGCGTTTGCTCCTGATGATATTGCGGTCAGCAGTGTGTGAAAATTTAATAACCAAGCCGATGTCAGGCGCCACATCTCGCTGGATCAGCTGTGTTGGGTAAACTTGCCTCGTATGAGCTCTGCATGCTTCAGTGACACCACCAAACTTGTACAAACTGCAAACAGAGCAGCCATGATCCCTGTGTTGACACTTTCCGGTCATTCTATCAGAGGCCAGGTTTTTATACGCTGTAATTAGAGGCCACTGAAGATTTTTCTCAGCTGATTTTTTACGACTGGGATCTGCTCAAATCTGAGGGTCATCTTGTTTAGAGCTACCGATGGACATCTGGATGCACCGCATATATACGACTGTAAAAGTTGTGAGACACTTTTACATAAATTTGGTCAGGTTGTCAACCGGACCGACTGGCAAGGAACGGGACAAAGGTTCACCAGGAGATTCAAAAAGCCGTTTGCAGCTAATAAAGGAAGATCATCTACCAAAACTGTGACGTCTTGGAGCTCCATATCCTCTGAGTAGACGATGAAATCAACCACAAAATAACAGAAGCGGTAAAGCATCATTATTGCCATTGTTTAGAATGATGCATATTTAAAATGTCACACATGCCAATGCTGCGCTTGCTCTAGAAAGTCAGCATGCTAACGAAAACACTGTACCCCCAGTGGCCACTTTTGGTATTGCAGCATTTTCCCCCGAGACAACCAAGATACCTCGAAGATTAGTTATGTCTCTTTCTATAATTATTTTTTTTAATGAACTTTCTTCGAGACAAAAAGAGCGATTTAAAAATCTGTGACGTCTTCACAATGTGATGTCTATGGGCCGAGCGGGAGGCTGCATAACCAGGAAGTAAACAAGGAAGAAAACTTTATTTGCCATAAGCCTCAGGTAACTAATAACCTTTCCCTTGTGTCCGTTTGATGGTTGGTTGGTTCTTAGGACGGATTATGCAATAAACCAATGGACAGATTCCGACAAAGGTTAAGTGGTGGATGTGTCACTGCCCAGAATAGACCCCTGTAACTTTTGTTGTGGATCCAGATGAAGTGACAGATCCAGGAAATTTTTTTGTGTGTGTTTTCCGACTGGTTAATTTCTTAGGGATTAATGCATTGATCTTGATGAGAAAAATCAGGTGTGTTAAGGTTGCTGGTATCTATGAGAAATGTAGCTGTTTTATGTGATTTTGGATTAGGCTTCATTGAATTAAAGGGCACTGTTTGGCTGAAGTGTGCACTCTACTGAGTGCCATTCCAGATCTTATTTGACTGAAGAGGTTTCATCTTTGGGTTCTGTTTCTAGTATCACTATACACATATAGAAATCACACACAGGGCAGCATTGTGTTGCCTGATTTTGTTCAGTCTAAATAAAGAAGTGGAATGTAAAGAAGTGTGTAAGTTACAGCTGTTTTGCGTGATATCGGTGTAAAAATTGCCTATGGAGGAGTTTGTCACCTCTTCTAGCCTTGCAGTTGTATCATCATTACTGGGAAAATCAATGTCATTTCGAAAATGCCACAGACCACAAATAAACTTTTGTCTGGAGAAACGAGTTGAGAGTGAGCCTGACTGCACAGCTCCGTGCCCGGGGCCCCATGCAGGGCGTGCTGTTGATTCCCATTCAGAGTCAGAAACAGCTGCTATTTTAAAAACTCACCTCCACACCTGGTGGCATTAACACGAACATTGATCCCATAATCATAGTGTTTATGCAGAACTCCCTGCAGAATCCAGACATTTTTTGATCGCACCAAACATCTCAAAGCTGCAAATGCTCATAATGCGGCAGGGAGACATCTCGCCCACGAATCCAGTCTGAATGAGACAAGAGCTGTCATTTTCTTTAGCAACAAAGCTCCGCGCTCCGGGACCTTGATCGCTACGTTTGAAGGCTCTTCTCACACTCACACACTCACACTCACACACACACACACACACGCTGATGCACTAATTGCTGTCTCTGTCATCAGTATGCCTTCCCTAAATACCCAATGTTTGTATCTGGGTTAATTACACTTTCCTAATCCCTCTGAATCTATGACTTGCCATCTGAAGCGGCCCGTTATGACAGACAAGGGAAGCTTTTCACTGTTTGTGTAGTATTACCATGCTGCCGTCAGATGTGTTGCATATCTCCTCTCTGCAAACACAGCGCACAGGGAAAACTGTAAGCAGCTAAACGAACGACTTGTGCTCGTGTTTCCACGGCAAGCAACTCTTTATCATTTTTACGTGAACATGATATCCTGGATTTACCTGATTTACTATAGGAGCTGCACAGTTTGCTTGGATCACGGTCCCTAAGTACATCTGTCAAGTAAAGATGAATTAGCCATATTAGTGCGTTGCGAGCTGTGCTGACAACCGGCCACCGCGTCTGAATTCACTGTTGAGCGGCATAGTTTTATAAAATGCGAAGGGAGAGGGTAATCGTGCATTTTTTGTGCGTGTGTTTGTGTGCATGTCTGTGCATTTATCCGCCGCTGATTAAACATGGATGTGTCTCTAAACCCTCAGTAGGTACATATTTGCACAGGCTTTTGAAGCTCTCCTCAAAAGGTCAACGCTAAGAACCGTGGAAGACAACGGAAATAATGCAATGTCCTTCAGTCCTTTGAGCATCATACAGTGCCGCCCTTTAAATCCCCTGAGAGCGCCCTAGAGATGTCACGGAAACACAAGGGTTTGTGACACTGTCTTTATTTTATAAAGGAAAAAAAGGCAGTTTAAGCAACATATTCACAGAGAGTTGTAAAAGAGCCATAAAATGACATCCATAAAAACTTTTTGTATGGACTTAAATTTGTATATTCATAACAATTACAACCGGGGCTGAAAATGCTCCTGCGAGGAAAATGATGGCCTTTCGTTTGTCTGTAGCCTTGTGAGGAATGGCTCCTCGAGTACAGGCCCGCTATCAATTATGCAAAATTTACCGCTCTTAATGCGAACAACCTTGAAACTCTTGCAGGGCATTGGCACAATGAGTCAGTCCAAAGTCTCAATGCGATCGATCACCGCCACTGTAGCTCAGGTGAACGATTGACGAGTCTGCGCCAAGTGCCTCCCGCCTGCAAATCTCTTCTGACTGTGCATGTCAAATGCATTGTGCTGTCTTGCTTTCAGAATGTATGACTGCTTAATTATCTAGTGGTGTCATCTGCTATTCATGATGCATTGTTACCGGGAAGTGAAGCAAGGCCGATAAAGTAATCAGATTATGCCTTTCTCCTTTGAGTCAGCGCATTGCCTCATGGAGCTGCTGTGTGTGTTTGCCTTATTTTTGGATGCATGCTTGTGTGCAGAAAACTCTCATTAGCTCTACGTCTGGCTCGGTTCAAAGTTTAGTTTGAACAAACACAGAGCCCCCGCATCCCCGCAAGTACTGTGACCAAGGGACTGTTGACCGATCAAAATGAATTTCTGGTTTTAACGGTGTGTGTGTTTTGTTGTTGTCAGAAGAATCTCAGCAGCTGCTCCAAAGACTCGTACCAAGTTTTTATGTTGGTACTACCAACCCTGTATCCCTGCACACATTAGTTTTGTCCACTCCTACAAAACCATTCTGAAGCTTACAAAGGTAAGGCCTAATCTGTGTTTTCACTGCATGTTATTATATTATTTAAATAATATCTTTACAATAGAAATGATATATTTTTTTTTTTCCAGGAAGGGGGTCCAATGTGTTTACTTTTCCCACCCCTGATCGATAATGATAATGATCTTCTGTGATCCATTTTACATGTTGAAAACAAGTTATTATTGTTAACAGCAAGATTGTGAGCTGTCCACCAGCAATCCCATGATGCCTCGGCATGAGTTTGTAGACCAATGAGAGACCGTGTTTCTGAATGGCAGCCTTCGTCGGGCTAAACAATATTGCCCACCACCTGTAACAAACTTGAGCTTCTATGTTTCGATGGCCCGCAAAGAAGCTTTACAAGCCATTATGAATGAATGAATTAGTTAATTGGGGTACAAATCACTGACTTATCGTTCAAATCAGTTGTTTAACCTGCATGAGCACAAACTTATTCACTTGTTAAACTGTCCACTTTTCCTTTGTGAGGCACAAGCGCATCTGCTCCGACTTTACCCAGCATCCTCTCAGCCACGTGGCGTCGGCAGGAGGAACATATGGGCAACGTGACGATACCGACCTTGGCAGCGAGGCTGTTGATCTCGGCTGCCTTGTCCTTATCGTATAATAACTATTCCTCTCACACTACTCTCAGACACACAGATGCTTATTTTTATTTTTCATGCTCTCGGTCACTCCTTTTGTCTGGGCTGCTCCCTCGGTGTCCAGAGCCCAGACACCAAGATAAAAAAACTTGTTGTTGTTTATGTCAGACCACGCACTGAAGCGTGCTGGGGCCATGTTCCTCCATCTGTCCTCTCAACCATGTAGCCTTGTCTGTGTTTTGTGCAGAGTAAAGCAATAAACTAAAGCAGGATGGGCTTACTTTGAGCGACTGGGAACAGGAAGTGCGTCCTCATAAATAGTACACTCTATAAATAGGGCCTGCATGGATTTATGTCCACAAATAAATGGTTTTATGTCCCCAGATCCCTGTCCTGATGACAGTCACATGATCTGCTAAAGTCAGTAGAGAGCAGGGCTTAATCACACCAGCAGGAGCTAGTGTGTATGTGTGCGCACGCGCTCTGTGAGCTGGCTGAAGGGAGGGTAGGTTCATCTCACGGGTAGGAAACGTTGGCTGCTGGTGATTTCGTTAGCAGCGGTGGAATGATCGAGATAATACACTTATGCACGGGCCCTCTGGGGGCGAGCCACCGACATCTGATTAGATTCCACAAAGATAAAAGGATCATGACGAGTCACATGTCTACTTTATTACTGGGTGACATTGGGAGTCTATCTCATGAAACAACATCAGATAATAAAGTGATGACTTTCTGTGTTTAATCTCCAGCCAAGAAGAAATGATTTGTTTATCGCACTCGTACTTTTATTGTTTTTTTTTTTACATTGAGCTACTGAGCTGGAATTGAGGAGAGTTTTATTTTCACAACTTCTCAGCTCAAATCACATCTCAATTTTTAGTTTTCCACAATATCAACTGAGGCACAACTGATTCTCACTGATGTTCTGTTGATACTGGGAACATCAAGGAACGTGAATTTCGGAGAGTTGTAAAGGGTACCCTAAAGTCATTCTTGAGTAAATGTAAACATGTAACTGTGCTAAAAATGAAAGTCACACAAGAGAAAAGTATCTGATTTGACATGACAACAACTTTTCTGGAAATAAATATATGTAAGTATCAAAATTAAAAAGTAAAAAAGTAAATGAAATCAATTTTTCTGATTAGCAGAATTTCTTTTTTAAACCTGATTGGCATATGAAATGATTTAAAGATGTGCTACTTTGGGGACTCCATGCTGCATCAGAGCCAAAGTAACTAGTAACTAAAGGAAATAGTAAAAAGTACTTTTTGTACTCTTTGCACTTACATCCCATCACTGCATGCAGCATATTTCGTGTAGCGCATAAAGGAATAGTTCAGCATTTTAGGAAAATCTGCTCCGTGACTTCCTTTCCAAGAGTTAGATGAGAAGCTTGATACCACTCACATGTCTGTACTGCAATTATCAACTAAATGTCATCAGCCTGCTAGCTTAGCTTAGCTTAGCACAAACACCGGAAACAAGGGGGAAGCAGCTTGCCTGGATCTGTCCAAAGGTATCAAAATGTATCTTGTTTGTTGAATCCATACAAAAAACAAAAAAGTGTAAAAAGGACTCACTGTGGCTTTTTTTTACCTGGTTGGGTGCAGCTAGTTCCTCTAATCTTCATTAGCACATTCACTATGTGGTTGCCAGGCAACCAGCAGAGACTAAGTTAGCAGGCAACACACCAAAGGTGAGTAGAGTAAAACATTTTAAGAGGATATCATTGTAAAACTTCCCACGATAAATAATAACATAAAGGCAGTTACATTTGTATTACAAGATTTCTTAAATTGTAAATGAGGCTTTATGTAGTTAAATATGTATTCATTTTCATACATTGGAAACCATGAATAAATCCTGGTTAGAAAACTGTGTTTCATTTTGTTAACATATTAGAGTCAAATGCTTTTACAGAGGACATTTTAGATACCTCTTTTTTATCACTCCATAAATCAGAGAACACTGTCAGCAGACATAAGAGAATCCATTTTCGCCATGTTTTTAGGAATTAAATGTTTTATAAATCAGGCTATGAATGATATATGAACACACCCCTCTGTAAAATCCCTCAGAATATAGATAGGAATGAGACCGGCTCGTTTGGTGTGTGTGAGTGCGTCTGAAGTGGAGATTTATATTCTAAGTCCTTTAATGGAGACTGTATATTCAGTATACAGTACATACTTATACAGGGGAATAGGGTACATTTTTCAATGAATAAGTATCAACATGAGATAAGTTTTCCAACATTTTTAGTTGAAACATGCAAATGAGGCATTGTCATGTGCTGATTTGCATGTCCAGAAGAGAAGAAAAAGAATTGAATAAGAATAATAACAATAATAATAATAATAATAACGCTCCACATCTGAAACAGGTTTTATTCTGTGATGTCTGGCCATATATCCCAGTCAGGATAGAGTCATACATTATCCATTTCCAGCTAACGTGCTGTTGTCAGTACTTTCATGAAAACTGAATAGATCTTCTCATTTATCCTTCGGCAAGAATGCAGACAAGCATATTTCCCATATATGAACGTATTTCTCTGAAGCTGCTGTAAGCATTGATGTCGTTTTAGCTAACCTCCTGTCCATATTGTAGTTGGTGATGCCCTCCCTGACCCAGCGGTCATCGGCAGACGTGGCAGCAAACAGAAGGATCCTGCTCCATGCACTTTTTTGGCGTTCTCTGTCCTGATACAGATGTAGTGGGCAGGAGTGCCAAAACATTTCTTTTCTCTTTAACTGCATGAGCAGGAGCAGGAGGAGAAACATGTTACTGACCATAACAACAGTTATTACTGTTGGCATATAAAGATACATCACTTACAACAGCTTTAATAAATTCATTTTCAACAGTGTTTTAAGACAGACAGACAGACACTGAAATTTAAAAGATACTGTTGTACACCTATATCCTGTCCAAACACAGTACTCATAGATCTTTAATGACCTCGATCCTCAGAGGTGACCCAGCAGGCTCACACATTTTCCCTGTAACGGGCACGAAAAAAGACAGACAGGCCATTTTACTGACAACTTCTTTATTTGTTGCTGTAGAACACAGATGTTTCAGAGGAAATAATAGAGCACCTTCAGTGATGAACAGGGAGAGATTTGTAGCTGCAGAGCTTTACTGCTCATTGTGAGACAGGCAGAGGAGGGCTGTGTTAAATTTGCAGTCCACACAGGTGCTCGAAAGCATGATTTAAACAGATTGTGGGGGAGATTTAAGCTCCCGCCTTTGCAGGCAGAAAATTCTGTAATGCAGCTTCTCTTCCAGCCTCATTATGACAGCTTCTTCTGTAGAAGTCCTTACTTATTGTTATAAATGTAAATCGCCTCTGTAGGAATACATTATATCATCATCGGAAAATAAAGAACAAAGTGCGGCAGTGAATCTGTGGGGCTTTGTCATCTGAGCATGAAGAAGTGTCAGATTTACGATTTTCTACAATATGCTTGAAAAGACTGCGAATCGCTTAACAGAATAAAGATGAATGAACGTCTTCATCGAGCATCCACGGGCTCTTTGATCTTCAGAGAGGTGGCATTACAAACTGTCATACAGCAGCTGGTTCCTCTTCATGTGCTGATTAATTTGTTCATCCCTCCCTCACATCATCTCTGTCTCCACTCTCTTCTCATTCTCATTCCACACAAAACAACGCCTAAGTCGTTCCCTTCGGCGTGCAAAATGAGCGAATAACGGTGTGCTAATGGTTATATAATAATAATAACAATAACAACAATACTAATAATAATAATAACAATAAACAATGTAATTTTAAGGAGCGTGTTGGGATGAAAAGTGAGAGCACTCGGGTGTCTAATTTAAAAATGGCTGCCAGACAGAACCAGAGCATGGAACAGAATAATATAACATTTCTGATGCATAATTTCATAAAGCCAGTGATACAGGCTGAAGGGGGTTTGTGGCTCTCACTAATAGTCTGTGACATCCAAGAAAACAGCAGTTTTTCAAATGCCTGGGAGAGCCTCGCCTTCTGCACAGGCTTTTTCTTCCATCAGGCTTTAATTACTAAGCCAAAGGACTTCGCTGGTCTCAATTCTGAAACTTGTTTTTCTCACAGTCTCTACAGCGCTCCGTCTTCGGGGCTCCATGGGGACTCCATGTGCAAGGGAGGGTGCTAGGAGCAGGATAGCGCTCTAATTCCCCCCCATCTCCTCCAATGTATCCAGTGGCAATCAAATACACTTGGTGTGATTTGATTTTAATTATGGGCTTTTCACACACTTTAATGCAACCTTGGGGCGGTGTTGGAAAAAGCCACACGATCCCGACCGTCTGGGTGGCGAATGAAAGCTTTAATAAAAAAAAGTGCCAAATAATTATTCACTGTCACTCCATGCAGTCATGTGTAATGGGCAAACGGACAAGCTGGCAGCGCAGCAGAATTGGTAATTTGTTTGTAGTGATGCACTGTTATCATTACATCTGCAGCAGCTGCCCAGGTCTTCACCAACCCTCCAGGATTTGGTTTGCTGGGAAAATCTCCCTTTCAAACTCCACCGCAGTGGGAGAAAAAACTCAATAACTGGAACAAATCTACTCTTCAGACCTGATTCACTGCCAAAGTGATGTTTCTCAGTCACACGCCCACATACGCTGACACACAACGGCGCTCATTGTTTATCCTGTTGAATCATAGCACTGTCAGAGAGACAGATGATATCTGGAGAAGATGATGCTTTTCGGTTCAATTCCCTCTCAGTTAGGTGTCATTAGTTCCATGCAATGCCTTCTGAGAGACAGTTTGTCTTAAACACAACATTTGACAAACCTGAGGAAGAATGGCTGTGACGGAAGCACGAGGGAGGATGTGACAGCAGCAATCAGTTTGTCATAAGTAGAGGACTTATGATGGGTGTCACAAGCAGACGCCAGCCCAGAGCGTTAGAATGAAACGTTTCAGTTTTTGCAAATCACTGATACTGATACTGACATTTCTACAAAATGTGTCACATAACGTTCACATTACATGTTTATGACTTGACTTTGTTTTCCGGAGGAGGAGGGGGTGAGTTTAACCACAGGCGAGTAGGCTGCCAATCCAGTGACTGCAGTTCAAGACTGCCTGTCAACATTTGGAAGTGTGACATCACAAAAACAATGTTTTCCAAACCCTTACCAAGTGTTTTTTTTTGTGCCTTAACTTACAAAAGCATACGCACAGCATTTCCAAAAATAAAAGTGAAAATTGAAACTGAGGAAATGCGACGTCCCAACATATCGGTGCTTTGCAGAAACAAACATTATCATCGTTTAATCTGGCCTGTTGCAGACACACACCCTCCTCTTCCTCATTAATAATTTGGTGGAGGTGGTATTGGCTTGGGACTCACCCACCCCTCACAAAACAGCATACTATGAAACTGACATACGCTGACACATTTAAAGGTGCAGTATGTAAGAAATGGTACACCTGTAAAATTCTTGCTCAAAACCATTAGAAAGCAGCATATCACCAGAATAACCACTGACAGCTGCTAACTGTAGCTGCCCTGAATCAGTTAGCTCAGTCAGCCATGCAGCTAGCTGTCTGGGAGGGTCACTGTTGCTACTGCTAGCACAGGAGCTTTGGACCGGGACCTGCAGGGCAAGCTTGCTAGCACGCTTACTTCAGTAAGTATCTCTGCAACGCAATACAGAGACATCATAACTTCAAACTTGCTATTTTAATCACATTCTACTGATCATTTTAGGAAATTTCTCAAGTTTTTAACCCAAATTTTTACATATTGCACCACTAATATGGAAGTCCACATACATGCTAATATATATATACCACCTTACTTTAACCATTTTATTTGACTAATTTTGAAAAAAGTGGCGATTTTTTTTCCAGTGCAGTAATGGAAGTAATATTCCAAAAGCTGTCTAGTTGTGGCGAATGAAAATTTGAAATTGCTTAGATTTATAATTTCACCTCTTTCTTCTTTTCTTTGCACAAAGGAAAAGATGAAGTGGAGCCTTATCATCACTGTCATTACATCTGCAGCGGTCTTTTGTTCTTCAGACTTCCGAGAAGAATCTACAATGCGTTTTTACACAAACTAACATATTTATCATTTATTCAAACGCAGATGAATAGTTTTCTTTTAATAATTCAGCTGTGCTCGATGTGTGAGAACATCAAGATGTGCGCTGGATATTAAAGGAGCAAAGCAGTGAAAATTGGAAGTACAGAATACGCTAAAAAAGAAACATCACACGCGCACATCCATATTTCACGTTGTTGCATGTGTATTGGAGGCCTCACGTTGTTATTGTATTAACAATCAGGAGCCCCCCGCTGCGATACCACCAACACATTGTAGCATGAACAGAAAAGCATGGAGGAGAATGAAGAAGGCTCACAGTGTCCTACATTGTAGCTGCTCCCGTAATCCGCACGGGCAGGATTTTTTTTCATTTCCACCTGGATGTCTGCCAGTCAAGAGGATTTCTCCACGGCTGACGGCATTACATTGCCCAAATGAGATCTGTCCGTGTGTATTATGGCTATTCCCACAAATGATATGTCTATACCAAACATTGGGACAAACATCTACGTCAGTACTGTTGTCGGTCTGGCTGAATGATAAGGTCAAAAAAGCATCTTGAGATCACTTTGAAGGACATTTATATGATTTACGATTAGTGTGAATGATAATTTTTGCATGCAAATGTTTCTTTCATCAAATACCTGGAACCACTTTGCAATTACTTTGCAGTTAATTGTGCAGCCCTGGTACCTGGTATTTAGTGTGAACAAAAATGTCAAAATAGGGAGCTTTGTTTACCTCCTTTTAAAGATTAACGTTTGTTTTTCCTCATTAAAGTGTAAATTTACCGCCCTGTTTTGAATATTGGAAAATAACTCACCAAATCAGGCGTGACACTGCTATTTCTTCAAGATGAAGCCGTTACAGACCTTGGGATGAAACAGTTTTTTCTCTGCACAAACTCATAGGGGTTTCGACGGTGTAAATAAGATCTTTCTGAATCACTTTTAAAAATCGGGGCTTCTGGAGTCTGGGATAACACCAGGAGCCTTTTTAGGTGTTTTTTTTAGGTTGTTTTTTTAAACATTAACCAGTCCCCATCGACCGCAGTTTGTGGGAAAAGGCTGGGGGTGAGTACATAAAGACTGCATGTTAATTTTTTGGGTAAATTTATCCTTTAAGAAACATCAGTGAAGAATAATGCATGACCTTGACAGGGTTACACTCTCCTCTGACTTCATCGCTAAAGCTGCACAAAAGACCAAGCGTGCTTCAACGGTTTAAACAGCTGTCCAGCTGCCCCGTCACATTGTTGAGTCGCTGCTTTAATCGGCCACACCTCTCGGAACTTGTTCACTCTTTATTGGGTGCAAAAGGACATTCAACCACATGGCAGAAATGACGCGAAGGTGACTTTTTAAAACAATGATAGCAAAAGACTTCCCCCTGTTTTCTTGTGTCCCTCATTGTCTGTGTGAATTGTCCACAATCAAAAGCACATATGGTTTCTCACAAAAGGCCATTCACCAAATAAAACAAAGCATTTTTTCTTAAAGTACTTCTGCTGTTTGTTTTTCTGTTTTTTTTTGTTTTGTTTTTTACATAATGTGCTGCTAATGAGCAAAAATCATAAGCAGAAGAAAAGCGAGAAAAATACACCTTGATTTTTACATTGAAACATTTTGAACAAAGACACTCAAAAAGAGGAAACAATCACAGCCAGTTGGTGACATATCCAATATGCGCTTCATAACGTTGAGTGTGCTCCCTCGGTTTTTTAACATTCTGCGCTGTCCGGGAAACCTGCTGCATCAGATCTTTTATTCTTTATTTGACTGCATTGTTTGTCTAAGGTGGATAAAAGCGTTTTTTTAAATGGCTTTTGAACTACTCAGTAAGGAGAAAAGAAAGTTAACGTCTTTGTTGCCTCTTTTTTTTTACTTTCCTCGTGAGGCTCCAGCACCAGGCTTAATATCAGTATTTTACTGTTTATGAAGAACAAACAGCACTGAAAACACGTGTGCACCACAACATTCAGGACTAACATAAATTAAGCTGCAAAAAGCATCAATTTTATTCATTAAGCCGTGCCAGAATCCATTGATTCTCTACATTTTTAAAAAATATATATATCCGTGGATCAAAAGGTTCTCTTCTTGTTCGGTGCCATTCATCACGCCCGTGGCCGAGTGCTGCTTTCATTTGACACTGCTGGCTGCTCACCGCTACACTCATTCACATACACAGATAATTACTACCCAGATGAGGAATTAAGGATTGTCCTTGAAGGTCAGGCCTAGGTCCTGCCCTCACCGGGCTCTCTCGGGCTGGCGTCCACGGCTCTGACGATGCGCCAGTCCCGGGCAGCTGTCCGACATCGCTATTAACCTGAGCAGAGCCAACCCGCCCATAAAGCTGTTTGGGATATGGCAGCTGCTCAAGGGGCAGAGAGGTATTAAGCATAGATTTACAAGAATGAAAATGTCCTCCCTCCCTAGTAATCTCTCGTCTTTTAACACGCAAGACAAGCAATACACGCATAAACATACACACACACTCTTACGTAATGGTTTCAGCAGCACGCCGCTCTGGCTCGTTCGGACGCGTTGCACACACACACACACACACACTCCGTGTGTTGACAGAAAACATGCACCGTCTCCTTTCCACTGCCTTCCACTCATTGCTCATGCATTAGACGTTCTGCCCTGTTGCCTCAAAATAATCAACAGCGATGGGGTTGTGCCGTCGTCCACTTTGAACTTATGAGCCTCCGCCTCATTGCGCCGCGTTTCTACCCCAGCGCCTCATTGCTCTTTAAACAGCGAGGAGGCTCACGGTGCTGTCTACCGTGTTAAGTCAGGAATGGTGTTCCGCAGCACATCAAAGCCTGTTTGAGCTCACATTCACTACGAATACAGTGCAGCATCGTCACTATAAGGAATGCAACGAAAAAAGAGCCGTTTTCAAAGAGGTGTCAAATGAAAGCTGATCTGCTGGAGAGAGGACACAGACTGACAGTGGGTCGTAACGTTAGAGTAGACTGATGCAACAGCATATCTTCTTCAGAGGAGCCGACTAATTTATAGTCTCCTGTAACGTCCTCAGGGTTCGGATCGAATGGACACATCAACATGAGTCCGATGAACATAGAGTCTTTGAGCAGTCAGAGTGTATAAATATGTAAAAATGTTGCACTATACCCTCTCCTGCGGGACGTGACTCAAGCAACAAACAGTCAGGATACTGGCTGGCGATACCGGATCTCCTCGCTCCAGATCCTTTAGGAATCAAAAGCGCGATCTTCACAGATCTCCAGAGCTGCTTTGCTCGCGCCGCCAAACACTTCCACGTTCGCGTCGATCCAAGGTACCACGTTGCCCGGCATGTATGCCGAGCAGTTGGCCAGACCCATGATGTCCACGGGCCGCAGCACTCGATCCCACATGTTGAACTGGCTCAGCTCGCCCACGAAGGCCTGGGTGGCGTCGAATCGGCCTCCGACCACGTCCTGCATGGAGAGACCGAACAAGGAAGTTTACTGTAGCAGTTGACTTCTGAGGGAAATGTAAACAGACTTTTAATTAAAAATGAATCAATTCCGTTTGATATTCATCAAACTGCCAAACGAGTCTGCATATTTTTGCAGTGTACAGCCGCTTTAAAAAACTGAGTGTTGTGCAATCTCCAATACACTGTAGTGCAACATGCAGAAATCTCACCTTGTGTGAATGACTGAAACATAAAACAGCACAGCCCTCCTTAGGCACCGAATTAATGCAGCATGAGTTAATGGCTCTCTGTGGACGTTACTCAGACGTCACTGTACATTTCTTAAGTATATATATATGGAGCTGTCATGGAGCTAACCGCTAGAATAACCCGCTAACGCAGCTCCCAAGGGCACCAAAGTGGAGTTTGGAGCTGGATGAATGAGGTAATACTGACAGGGCCGCGATAGCGTGAGAAGAGCCTCTCTGCCTCCTCTCCCCCGTGCTCCCAGCGCCTCCGGCACCGAGCTCGAGGGAGAATACACACCGGGAGGAAGAACACATACACTCCTGCATTCACAGACACTTACACACACACACACCACCTAAGCTTCTCTCACCTGCTCCTGGCCCAGGATGATCACCCCTCCAGGTTTAATTGGATGCCAGGGGGCCAGGTTGTCCCCGGTGCCAAGGCGCTCGCCGTCCTGGTAAGCCTCCCAGAAACCGTCCCTGGTCGTCCAGGTGATGCAGATGTGGTGCCAGCGGCCGTCGCTCACTGACAGAGGGAGCTGGGCCACCTGGTCGGGAGGTCGGGGCAAAAAGGGTGAGCGACATGAGTGCAGGGAGGACAGAGCAAGGGGGAAAGGTTTAGGGGCAAGATGAGTCAAGAGAGGTTTGAGATTAATTGTGGCGCGTTAGAAACAAGGACAGCAATTAAAGGGGTTAGGGCTTCAAAGAGACGGGCCTCTGCAGAGAATTCTCCAGATGAGCCAGCGCGACATATAAAATTTAGATTACCCAGGTGACATCAAGGGAAGAGAGCTTCCTTCAAAGCAGCCTGGTAGCTAACAGCAAAACAGTGTCCTGCTATCGGGCTTTGTTCGCGGATCAAAGAAAAACAACCGGTTATTTTACCAGCCAATGACATCATGGGCCTCTGAGGATACACATGAGATGGCAAATGTGTTACTCATTAGGCTCCTTCTTCTTTTGAGGGTTACTTGTGTGTTTTTTTTTCTTTCTGCAGGTGCATAAAAACCTTAAAAAGAAGCGAAGAGACACTGAAAATAAAATTCAAGTCACTTGCAATTACCGAGGCAATTGACCCGGTTAAGGACGTGAGGCGGCATCTTTAATACCGCTGGGGCTGCAGACACTGGCAGCATTGTTACGGAGACTCTTCAAATGAAAAATAAATTCCTGTCAAACACTCCGCAGGACTTAATGTATGACAGCCATGATGATCTGTACACAAAGAGCTTAATATTGAGACAGCATATCCTCGGGGCAGACACTTCAATAGATACATGATTCACTCATCTTCATTTAAATGACTACAAGTGAGCCCATTCACGTATAACAAAGTAGAAGTTATTATTTTCCTACCGGCCTTTCCGCTTCTGTTTTGAACGATTTATTACGAAGAAACATCAAGAATCCTAATTTAACTTACAGAAAAGTCAAGACATTATAAAATAATAATACAAAGTTGGGCCTTTTTCAAATCAGAGCACATGTAATTTGATTTTGTATTTCACTGAGCAATATCCAATGCAAAGATCTTGAAACTGGCACCTACGGGTAGTGCAGGTGTTGATAGGTCCATCTATGCTTCTCCTGCTACAGAATGTCAAAGTAGTACAGTAGTAGAAACAATCTGTAATAATTCTGATGGTTTGTATAATTTTTTTAAAAATTGGAAAAAAGTTTTATAGATTTCCATCAGATTTATAAGCATCAGATTACACGTGTACACTTGCCAAAGTAACTCAGTTTTCATGTTGTACAAGACCAGACGAATCCACTGCAGATTAAAACTCCTTGTCGCCAAGGAAACGCCGTGGCAATGTTTACTAGGAGAAAAACTCAGCTCGCGATGGAGCTGCTGTTTTTTCACGGAACAAAGTGACTAACCTGATGAAGTTGTTCGCTTATAACAATGAAGATCCCCTCTCTGCATAGCCGCCCGCAAATACAAAATACAGACAACGGTGCACTTTTTAATACTGTCGAGGCAGCGCTCTGCTCCCCTCTTAGTATGCAGCCAAATCAACAGCATAAACAATGTGCCCCAGTGGGCCCTGTTATCACTGTGAACAAGTTCAACACATGGATGTGCTGCTGCACATACACTAATCATATTCACAAGACTTGTCTCACTCTCCTCCGTTGCTCTCCTTTTCTCATGCAACTTCCTCTTTGCTTGCTTCCTCTGATCTTATACTCTTTCCCTCCCCGCTCTCTTCTTCTCAGCACTCCATCCCCTCCAACGCTCGGCAGCCCTTTTCTATTTCCTACCCCCTTTTTCCCACTTCTTGTCTGTCTCATACTCTCCCCTTTCTCCCACCATCTTTCTCTCATCTGTCTGACTTGAACACATGTATAATGCATGGTGAAGGGGGAAAGCTGTGAGGAGACCTGCCTGTGCCAATAACGCCCCAATGTAAACAAGACAGTGGGGAGAGAGAGAGAGAAATTCTCTCCAGTGCAGCAACATTTTCACCGAAAAAACTCCCAACAAATCTGGCATCACACGGCTGCAGAAAAAGCGTCCGCGCCATTGGGAAGATTACAGTCCCTTTTCTTTTTTAAGACTAAATGCTATGAAATATTCATGCACGCTATCTGTGTTGTTAATTAAAACCCTGTAAGTTGACTTAAAGCTCATAGTATGTGATATAACGTCTACGGAAAGAAAGGCAAAGAAGAGCGAGCGGGGGCCTTCAAACGAGCACACATGGCAGCGCACGTCCTCTAATGAATTACTGTTATTCCTGGGTGTGTGAGGAATGTAGGTCAATGATATTAAATGTTTATAAGGTGCGAAGTTAAATATTCAGCGCCGATGGTCAGTGTTCCTCCCCTCGGCTGTTATCGCGGCTGTGCTCACATGTGCGTACCGCTTGTTACACACCACGTGAACACATTTGTGCCTTCTTTGCGTTTAACGAGCGCCATCAGTGATCTACATTTACCGACATCATTACGGCCCGTGGTGTTGCCTGGCGAGTAATAAATGATTCCGGAGATGGAGTCAGAAAAGAATCAGGGCAGGGTGAACCGATTGCGCTCGTCTCCGTCAACAAATGATTACAGAACAGCAAGGAACTGGTGTTTCATCACGGACCTACCTTGTCATTAACCAGCAGCTCGATGGGGTTGTTTCCCCATTCGATGAGGACTATCTCGTTGGCTTGTCCTGGCACGCCGTAAGAGAACGGGGTTCCAATGCCGGGGCTGGCGCTGGACTTGAGCCACATGCACACAGTAAAGGCGTACATCTCTGGCAGGCTCTTCTTGATGCGTCCGTACAGGTAGTTGGTGCGAAGGGGGAGGGACACCTTGAAATCCTCGGGCGACTTGAAGGCGTTATTACCTGTTGATGGATAAAAAGCACAAATGGTTACGAGATAATGCTTTAGGGCTTTTTATAGTCTTGTTTCTGGTCATCTTCTGATGATGACCCGAGCCCCTAACCACCTTACCCTTACCCTAGCTGATTGATAGGCTCATACAATCAGAAAACGTGATTTCAGACAACCTAGCGCATGTTGTTGCACCACCAGAAAGTGGTCCACAGTAACAAAAGTGTCACCATCCCTGTCAAAATGGCAACCACTGAACTCCTCCTTGGTCTTGGGGAAGAGGAAGATGCTTGAGGAGGTGTCGGTGTCTACATTCCTGGATGGCAGCCATCGCCGCTGTGGACTGGATTGTTGTCTGAGACGTTGCTTACTCACAATTTTCAATCACTCACAAAACAGAACCACCACAAAATTCATTAACTTCAAACGTCATGCATAATCAAGCAAAGACTTTAACTGCAGGACAAGAAACGACAGCTGTATAACTCATCTCCTTCCACCTTAGGCACTGAGTGTATCAATCATCCCTTGTACATTTAAGATGAGAAAAGGGAAGACATGTCTGAATGTGAAGATCATTCGCAAAAGAAGAAGAAGCATGTTGGCTGCCAGCAAAGTAACGGTTAGCCAGCGTCACTGCGAAAGATTTAGATGTTTTTAGCTGTGGGCTAATATACTATATGCTGCTCAGTGTTCACATTGTCCTTAGATGGTCCCATTTCCTGTGTTGGAAATTCATTCAGCGTGTTTACCTTTCAAATCGTAACATGAAACAATGTGGAGGCCACAAAAGGAGATGTACTTTATTATAACGTGCATTTGATCAATGTTTGAAGTTTGAAGACTTATATTACAACATCGTTTTTTTTCCTGGACTTGTTGGTGCACTAATTCACTCCCTAAAACCACTAAAGAATTGCTTTACTACTTTTTATCATGGTTAATTGCAGTAAATCACTTTTTCTTATTAATCTAGATCACTTAATGTGGAAGGTAAAAACCTATTACCATATTACTAATTACATGTGAGAAAAATATCAACATCAAATATGTAAAACAATGATGTGACATCCAACCAAACATTTACTTTCGTCACCATGTTTCACCTGTAAGACATCAAAGTCAGCAAGTCTTGTACCAAAAAACAACGATGACTTTCCATGTTTTTGTTCTGACTTGAGGAGGCAATAATGATGCTAGCATGTTGATACTTAGCAGGTGTAATGTTTTCCATGTTCACTATCTTGGGTGATCGTGTCAGCATGCTAACATTCGCTAATTAGCGCTCAACACAACAGACGTTTGAGGTGGTTGGGAATAGTTTAGCAAGTTTTCTGGTCTTTAATCAAAAGTGATGATGCTGCATAAAAGGCCAGGTGAAAAAAGTTATGAAAGTTCATCCCTCTGAGGAGTATGTGCCAAATCTTGAGGCAATACATCAAAAAGTCGATTAGATACTTCATTCAAAAACAAAAATGTCAGTTTAATCAATAAAGTAGTACTTGCAAGGTACAGACCTTGCGTAAAGCTGAGCTGTTTATGCAGTCAAAAGAAGTAAACACTTTTAAAATTGGTGCCACATGAAAAAGGGCAGCAGATTTCTCTTTAACCCAGGTAGAAAAACTACAACAACAACCCAACAGAGGGTGATGCAGCCCCCGTACCAGTAGACACTCCAGCTGATGGGTGATGTACTGAGTTGGGCGTTGTTTGGTTTTGGCATGTTGTCTGCTTTGAAACAGGAAACAGTACGGTGAAGAGTTGGCGGACCGTTGGCCGTATCTGAATTTGCATAAATAGACTTCAACTTTATGCAAATGAGTCTGTCCAGAGCAACACCCCGGAGTCATTAAACTCTGATCAAACTCACCAACTAGGCAGTGCTGAGCAAATACAAATCAAGATGCTGTCAGTGCAACTTGTAGTACGTCACCAGCCAGCTGGAGTGTTTTGTGGTCCGGTTCATCCAGATGCATCTTTGCCTGAGACGGTCTGTTTCCAACAACCATCAAAGTCATGAGGATGGATCCACTGGGGAACATAATCCTATGTGGCAAATGTGACAGCAGTCAATTCAGTTGTTGTTCAGATACTTCAGTCGAAACCAAAGCGGCAGGAGAGACTAAATGACCGAAGGATGTCCCTGAAGCCTCACCATGCCTAAATAGAGAGCATCAAGCAATGGGATCATACCAGCCGCAACACTAGACCCACGACTATACAGTCGTCCTTTGCTACATTATTACATGAGTACTCTAGCTACTGAGGAGGACCAACCCTCTCTTTAAATGCAGCCTTCATTTTGATCTCAACTACACACCTTTTAAGTTTTGTGAACGTGTCTCATGTGGCACTGATACCTTGACTTCAATGCCGATTCTTGAGTGAGACTTTTTGTCAATAACAGTTTCTGAAATCCATTTTTACAAAAGATAATATTACATATACACGTGGTGAGCCCTGTCTCTGGGTGGTACCTAGTCTTCTTCCTGCATGCACTCTGGTTCCAGCCCAATGCCCATCTTCTGAACTTCATTTTGATCTTAACTACACACCTGTTTCCTGACTGCATCTTGCACGGTTGTGACGCTATCAACAGGACAGACAGACGTATAAACTACAGGCCAAATGCTCATAAATTACTTCTGTTATACTAAGAGACTCACAATCTGAAAAGATTGAAAAATGGTAAATCTGCTAGAATTATTATTTTCAGGCCTCCATGTTGGCGCTTTAGTTCATGTAAGTGTTCATACTGGGTTATTCCGGCTTGCAATTGATGTGGCTGGCGGCCAGGCAAAGATGGACAACGAGAGCTTTAATATTTAAAAAGACTGAATAAAGAAATGAACAAAAAAAATGGAGTAAACAGATCATGCACGATCAAGAGAGGAAGGGAGAAAGAGAGCCTTGCCAAAATTTGGAGAAAAGGAGGCTGCGAAAAATCTGACAGACACACACACACACACACAGAGTTTGCAGTCGGCTTGCACCAAGGAAACATGTTGCATATTTTAATGGGATTGAACCAGAGTTTTTATCTGCGCCGAGCAGAGCATTTGAGGCTTAGCTGCCTTTCAAACCACCATTTCTCCGGTTACATTGTTCGGCTGCAACACTGAACAAAGGCTTCCCATTGCCGGCTCCACGCTGGATGCGGTGTCCGTACACACACAACCAGTCAAACCACCCTGACCCACGCCTCAACACAAAGGAAGAGAAAGAATGAAAATCATGTAAATAAAAAATGTCCTCTGCTCTCTCCTTGTACTGATTCTCTTACAAGCTCAAGGCTCAGACTTCTGAGGATCATGGGGTGCCGGGTTTGAACCCAGTCTTCTTTATCGTAAAGCCCGATCAGGGAGACAACCAGAACATGTTACACATTCATTATCGGGTGATCAGGACGCCTCGTATTCTCAGCTGACGAAACAACACCAACAAACTCCAGCCTCAAAAGTCACTGCAGAATTGAATCAACACCTCTGTGACACCCCTCTTGATGTAAATTGAAGTTAATAAGGCTCACTAGCGTATTGCATTGACTCATTATAGTACAGGTGGGTGTTCTGTTCAGCCCACATGCTTGAAATCGGTGCAATTAACTCTGGTTAAACCTTGTTTCCTCAAACAGCCCCTGACTGAATTGACTGAGCCTCGGGGGACATATGTGCATACAGGAAATGACCAGTGATTGGTTTGATAATCTTCCAAGCTGATTTTGACTTGGGCGGAGATATTTAGTGTGTTTTTGACGTCTATCATCAAAGCGATGCCCCGGAGTGTGGACATCCCTCCAATATTTCTTAACCTAATTAAACATTCAGTATTGCTTTCCAAGCCTTATTTCCAAGACCAGGAGCTTCTCCGAGAATAGCTCTGAGAGAAAAAGGCTATGTTGTGAGCTTTTTCCTTGCATCATCATAAATTTGCAAAGGGACTTACTAATTAGTGTAATAATCTGCCAGACAAAAAAAAAAAAAAAAAATATTAACCCCCATCCCCCAAAAAAGTCTGGCCTGACATTTCACAGCACCTCCCTGTTGCATCGCTTACTTTTCTCCAGCTCGGTGATCCTCTCCAGGAGGGAATTGAGAGTGCTCTCGGTGCGTTGGCGGTGGGCCGCAGTTTCATTGTAGAGCTGGCTCTTCTCCTCCTCCAGCTCGGCCACCTTCCGGAGGAGCTGGGTCTCCAGCGCCCCCAGACGCTGCCGCAGCAGCTCCCGCAACTCCGGCGGCAGGGGGGCCAGTGCCGAGGCACTTCCAGCCGACACGTTTGTGGTGGGGAGACGCAAACTCTGCTGCTACATAGACAGATAGACAGATAGACAGATAGATAGATAGATAGATAGATAGATAGATAGATAGATAGATAGATAGACATATAATCCAGTTAATCCTGTGCACTCAAACAGGTATTCAGTCACCATCAAGACCTAGATTTGCAGTACATGACGGGCCTCATCCACCTATCAGCTCTGATATCCTTCTAGCTTCATTGTTTTTGATACAGCTTTATCAAAATGAAGACAGTGTGTCCCCGTGTGCGGCGGCGTTTGATTGGTGACCTGCCAAACACTCATGATGGCTGGACCGGGTATTAAAAGCAGGCGCCGCATGTGACGTCACGGCCGGGCGTGATCGCAGATGGTTGATGGGTTTTTGAGGAGAAAAAAAAAGAGTGTCAACAACTGTACTTTGGTGGTGGTGCTTTCACTGACTTTCTGGCCCCCTAGGGGGTTTGATTAATCTTTTCCCCGGCACAATGGAGCCATCTGAGAAAAGGCTCAAACGTGACCCCCCCTACTAATCTGACACCCAAAGGCCAAAGCTGGTGAAAGCAAAGGTCTCGGATGGCTTTGATTAAGCGAGAGAGGTCCTGCTTCTAGGAGCCTGATCCTGCCCACATCTACCAGTTGTGCAATAATCACCATGCTAAGCAGATGCAGATCAATAGATATGTGATTAAAATGCAATATAATATGTATCCTTGCAGCAGGAGTGCATCCTTGATTTGATCGGGGGTATTAAAGCTTCCAATCAAGGAGATGGGGCAGTGAGGTGGAGGGGGGTGGGAATGGATGGAGAGATGAATGGATCAGCAATGCAGCACTGTTGGAGCAGATAACCTTGAATTTAAATAAACAGCGTCTTGGTTGTTTCAGGGCTGTCAGAGTGTGAAAAATGCCTCGTGATGATGCGACGTGATATAATGTGACGTAAGAGATAAAGCTCAGATCAGCCTCCTATAGTAAAAAAAAAACTCTCCACTATAGGTGACCTCGATAGGAGTTGTGATCTCAGAGCGCGTGCGCGAGGTCTGCTGGGATTGGACAAAAGGGCTCGCGAGCTCTCAGGTCAACAGGAAACCAAAAAAAACAAAACAAACAAACAAACAAAAAACCCGATTTAAAACCATTAAAGCGCTTTTGATTCACAAAATCCGGGCGCAGGGGATGAATTACATCAGCTGCTGTGAGTAATTAGTCACATGAGTGCAAGGGAAATATGTGGAACGCACACGCACACACACACACACACGGTGCTCATTAATTATTCAAATCTGTATTTCAAACCCCTGCGCCACATGCATGGTTACACCTCTGACAGGCTTTTTTGTTGCTCATCTCTTATTTGATGACTCCCGTGCAACGGGTTTCACCACCGGTTATTTTTTTAATGATTAAAGTCGTATTGATGTGACGTGCCTATTACGTGACCCTTTGATCTCACGAGCCTACAGAGAGGTCTCCTGCAGCGGAGGGCATTTTGCAAACGCTCCACAGCGCGGCACGAGAGGGGTGGCACGCTGACAGAACACTGCCAAGGCGCAGGTAGACGTGATTACCAACACACACTGCAGTTGGCTGTGTGAGTAATTAATAATGTTGGTTATTAAAGGGGCTTTTGGGCACGTTTTTACGCACGAGCTCCATGTTTGCGCCTTACCTCCAAGTTCTCCAGCCGGCCCTTCAGACTCTGCATCGTCTTCCCGAGCTGGTCTATGGTCTCGCCGGGGTCCCGGGGCAGGTCCCCCATGGTGTTCTTCCCGTACTCCTTCCGTCTGGAGCCCTGACCCCGCGACTTGCCCTGCGGCGACTCGTCCGCTGCCGCCTCGCAGCGCGCCAGCTTGGAGTTGAGCTCCTTGATGGTCCCCTGCTGGCTCACGATGGTCTCCTTCTGCTGCAGGATGGTCTCCCGCAGCTGGATGATTGTGTTCCGCAGCTCGTCCTCCACGGGGCTGCTGCTCTGCACGCGGTTCCCCGCGGGACTGTACCCGCAGCCCGGCTCTGCGCCCGGGGGGATGGCGTTACAGACGAAGCGGCTACCTGTAGCATCCTGGCTCCGCACCGCGCGTCCACTGACCAGGAACAAAAGTCCAACGAGTGAGATCAGCATCCCGGCGAGATACTCAAATTCCACGGATTAAAAGGGATAAAAAAGGCTCCTGATTTACTGTGTGAACGTTTGAAGTCTCCTGTGAAATGATCAATAAACTTATTTCAGCAGCAGCTCGTTAATTCAAGAGGCTGCGGGCATTTTTTCTACACTTCCAAATTGTAATAAAAGGAAAAAAAAGAAAACTAAGTTTATACATATGTAAAAAACAAAACAAAAAAACAGAATCCGCAGTGAGGAATCCCACAATCATACATCCACCGACCACATGGTCGGTCCTGTTTGAAAAAAAAAATAATACACCAATAAATCTAAATTCTTACTTTCAGCAGGTTGATTAAATAAGAATCGGATGGCTCCTGCACAGGGAGGGAAAAAGTTGTATTGATTCTTTATATCAAAGAGGAAAAAACAAAAACAAAAAAATCCACAGCAGGGTGCAGAGAAGTCAGCTCTGTCTGTCTTGCCTCTCCGGTTGGTTGGATTGTCAGTGAGTGGTGCTGAAAAGACAGCGACGCTGCTCAGCCGGATTATTATGGGGAGGTGCGCGCTGGCGCTTCCGCTCATCATCTGTGCGCTCCGGTTTATTCAGCCTCAGCCTACGTCATCACTCAGTCCCGGCGGACCACAGTCATGCCATGTCTACTATGTCTCTTTGGCTCTCCGTCACCTGTTTCAATGGGCTGAAGTTTCGAGATGTCAGACGGACACACGGGAGGAGTTGCTGCTCCAGTTGTTGCATGCTTTAAATGGATGCTGGTCCTCTATTAAAGGGCAATTCAAACAATTCTACACATTAAAGTGTGTTCACAGGTCTTAAGGAGTACTACAGGTGAAAGAAGTAGTGTAAAGCCTGTGCATGTAATCTTATTCATTTCCTCCGGTGGTGTCACTTACATTGTGGGAAATGTAGGCGCCAGTTCTAGATAAAGGCAGCCTCTCACTTACTGTACATAGTTTTTTTTTGTCAATATTGACATTTGATGGTGTTGCTTTGATTGATCTGCATGAGTGTGTGTGTGTGTGTGTGTGTGTGTGTGTGTGTGTGTGTGTGTGTGTGTGTGTGATGCTCTGCATGTGATGACTTGACACATGTTTACACTACATGCTTTATTGTTGTGTTTGTATCAACACGTCACTCACCTTGACTATTGCAAAAACAAAAATATATTATTATTATTTCAATTTTCATGTGACTGTTTTGCTTGCTTATATTTGTTGTTTGCTGCTGATATTGTAATGATGATTATATTGATATTTATTGTGGTCGTCAATTACTGCCCTGTTCCTGGCTATAAGGGTCAGACCCACAAACAACACAGTAACACTAAGGAACTTTTGAGTCGAACCAACCACAGAACCAGAGATATCATCTTATTATTGTTATTATTATAATTATAACCCCAGTGCATCTACATAAACTAAATACAACACATTTTAGGAAAGAAGAAAATTAAGAGAGAACTTACAGAGAGATGACGAACAAGATAAGTTGTAAATATTGATATACTACACATCAACAAACACTACTGTCTATACTCACACATACAGAGAAATACATGCATATATCTACACACACCTACATGTAAGTTGGATCAACAGATATATAGATAAATATGGATATACATGTGTGTAATGTGAGCCTTTAGGGGGAGCTTGTTTACGTGCTGTGGATGACATCAACACAACACATCATTTGATAATATGATACTCTGAGTAATGATTGATAACGGAGCAGCTGTCTGAATCCTGCACTGGGGAGATTTTGCACTCTCTCTGCCCCCAACGGAGTCTCAATTTCTTTGAACAAGAACTCTTATTCTTCCTATGTGCGGACGAGACCCGAGGTCAAACTTGAAGGATTAGCAAATCTAATTAAAATCCCAGTTCAAATACAAAGGTTTGATGGTGTAAATAAAAACCAGCTCCCCATCGTACCTCCTTCTCATTTGCGCACACTGGTGTGCACATGAGAAACAGGACTTTCTTTTTTTTTCCACAGCGCATCCCGCGGCATCGGAGTAACTTCAAACTGGACTCTTGAAACAATGCCATTGGGTCTGCTCCGTGATTGCATGCGAGTTTCTCTGAACAGACGGATTCAAGTTAAAGAACCGACTGCCGACTTATCAAACCCACTTCTTGCTCTGAGAATACGATGGTAAAAGTTGAATGCCACTGTGAAGGCCATGTTGAATGAAGTCACAGATAGCTGAACAGAGCCTCTAGTTTGCCTCATTTTGATAAAAGGAGTGTAAAGTGTGTGTTCCTCTTAATGTTGAATCTGCAGTCGGAGCACTCTCATTCTGCACGTCCAGGGTGCTCTCACTGACGTTTTTCTTTACACCTTCTATTTTTCTAAAACTGCCTTTTTTGACCCAGCCAATAACAGATACTCCTCCTGTCAGGCTGATAGGGCACATTAGGTCTGCTGATGTGCACTGCTGTGAATGTTTGATCTGGAATGGCTGATAACAAGGTTTAGTGGAAAGTCTTTCTTCATGTTTTGTTTCAATTCTGGCTCAATTTGTGTGTTTTTTCTGGCAAGTGTAATAATTGTGACCTGCGCCAGATACTAGAATAATCCTTGGTTTTAGGTGGAGGCTATTCTATAACCATTAGATAACAGCTTTGCAAAACATGTGATAGAAAATTGCATGCCCAGATTTTTTGGTTCTGTCGTGTGGTTTGTGGTTCAAGTGGGACGAGCGCATCCATCCAAAGAGGGAGGAACAGTGTGTGCAAACTTCGCCCTGCAACAAACACTCCAATATTCAAAACCAGTCCCTCCTGACACCCGTCTCACCCCGATCTCCTTTTTAATGTGGAAACGTGTCAAACCCCTCGAAGAAATCTGTGATCTCGAAGCCTTCTCAGGATCTCTCCTCAAAATAACCTGAAGAGAGGGAATAATGTTTGCAAAAAAAGAGAGGGAGAGAATTCTTGCTGCAGCCAAGTACAAGGCAGCGCTATGCTTGCCGCATGTGCGACACGATCTGATGTCATTGTTCCTATATATTTAGAAATCTCAAGGCAAAAAAACGCTTGCTGGTGGCAGACAAAGCCATTAGCCCTTCTCACATTGGCAGAAAGTGATCTGCATCACAGCAGGTTTTTTTTGGCACTCCCCTTCATGTTCTGTCAAACGCAGACAAGCGAGCAGGCGTCTGTCAGATACCTGCGAAGAGTCGGATAATATGAGAAACTTCAAAGCCAGATGTCGACTCAGTTCAGATTATGATTTGGCTGGTATCAAGCGGTGACACATCTTTTCCCAAATCCGTCCCATCAATCTTGATTTCCTCAAGATGATGGAAAGTCTGCAGCAGCAGTGGCACGGGCGACAGCTCATGTGGGATGCCCTCTCAACGCGGTGTGCAGGGTTACCACGGTGGCCATCACAGCCGTCATCTCCTATCTGTTTGCAGGGCCTGAGAGCTAAATGTCAGCCGGCATTAATGCAGACTCAGCGTACAATGGGGCGCACAGTGCCGGGACTGACAGGGAACGACCGGTGAAGTCGCTGCTAAGGAAAGGCAGTTTCTAATATGACAGGTCCCCTTGGGAGGAGGGACAGACAATCACCATGGAAACCGTATCTCCTTCATGGTACCACCCCCCCACCCTTCCCTTCAGCCTCTCAGTGAGCGAGGAGCTGGCAGAGGTGAAGTGGGAGTACTGAAGACTGAGCAGAGATGACAACTTTCACTTCAAAGTTGATGGGATAAAGTTATATCCCTTTCATGTTGCAACTGGTGAGCGCCAGGGTGAACTTTACTTTTTTAAGCGCCTTCAGCGAGGAGGGTTAAGTCAGCGGGGATAGAAACTCTTATCCTAAGTTGAGCTTCCCGTCTAAATTAATATCTTCCAGGGATAGATTGCCTTGTGGGGTGCTTCACACAAGAAAGTCATACAAACAGAGGTCACTGATTCGCACATCACATCTGTCCAGAGGAGTAGAAACACCGCTGCAATGCTTCCCGCCAACGTGTCGCCTCAGCTGTGTGGTATTTCTGATGATGTAAGCCGCGGTGCTATTTCACTCGACTGCGGTTGTGCTGTGAGCAAAAAAATCGTGGGAACTCGGCCCACTCCTCCAGGATGAAATGTTTAACGTTCCTGCGAGCCGCTGATACACGTGTTCGCATTTGCACACGCGAAAGGCATAGTGACATTTCTACAATGCGCATCACATCACGTTCGCATTACACGTTGACGGCCTGAACGATGGGGACGGCGGTGGAGTGACAGGCGAGAAGGCGGTCAAAGGCAGCGTCTGTTTCAACAAAGCACAGGGACGATTACCAACTGTGCTTGAGGCAGCACAAATAGATGATTTTGATGGGAAGCAGCTTGCTGAGACCCAAACAGGTCTACTGATGGATTTGGGTTGGAATGATCAAACGAACAAGATCGCTCACATGTCTGGGGTTACCATCTAGGCACGGCCGTACTTTA
This sequence comes from Diplodus puntazzo, assembly GCA_963678695.2. Taxonomy (NCBI): domain Eukaryota; kingdom Metazoa; phylum Chordata; class Actinopteri; order Spariformes; family Sparidae; genus Diplodus; species Diplodus puntazzo. The sequence goes on along the minus strand of OZ023174.1, from coordinate 14,952,953 downwards.
TTAATGCTTTCCTTTCATTTACACACGGGACTTAAAAAGATGCACATGCAGGACTGATAAAACCGCGTTAACAGTAATTGCTGAGGAGAGATGTCACTAAGGTAACCCTAAAACCACAAGATGAATCAGAAAGCTTCGACGCAGCATCAACAACTTTTTTAGAAATCAAAAATGTTGACGATTAATTACATGACTTGATGGGTGAAATGGCTTTCTTTTTGCCATCTGCCATGTCTATTTGAACTTGTAGACAGACATTAATAATCTGCACACTTTCTGCATAAGGAACAGGCGATGTGTCTTTATAGGTCAATTACCTGAGTACAAATATTTGTTGAAAATTTACATTTCTGTGTGCTGCAACTTTCTACAATTCTCCAGATCCAATTTTCAATTAACGCTGTGTTTATGCCACGGTAAGGCTTAATTAATACAGAATCAGATTATTGCTACTGTTAAAATAAATGAAAGAGGACTGACTTCTTTATTTTCTCAGAATTCTGATTTAGAAAAGGTCATAAATGTCAAAAAAAGTAAGAACTCATTTTTTTTTTTCACAGTGGCCCTTATCCTCTTCTGTAAGGAAAAGATTCAAGTTGAGGCTTGAAATATTTGTTTGAACACCAAAAACACGGCTGGAAATTATCACGAGGTTCCTTTAAAAATATCCAGCAGCTTGACATGAATGTTGAAACGTAGTCTTGAACTGTGGTCGGTGGCTTGGCAGTCTTCTGCGCGTAAATGTACGAGAGCACAAATTTCTGATAATATTGTAAACAAATAGATGTCTCTTTTCACCAGCTGTAGGATGAACTTACGGCTTTATATGGTCAGGGTCAATATTCCACAGGGATGACATTTCACTAACAAGCTTGTTCCACCACCCAGATCACCCACCCTGTGTACACATGCTCACTCACCATCATGCTGTTTCACCACCACACATATTGTGTGTGACGGGAGTGCAGCATGTTCTCTCCTCGTGACACAGTCCCATGGCCGTTCGATCACTCAGCCCGGCACAGTGTCCGGAACACCGAGCATCTCTTCCTGTGCTCTCACCGTCACTCCATGCCCACCACCTGCTGCTGGCTACCTGCTCGGCAGCAAACGCTCGCGGCCGATGGTCCAGTGAGTCTGAGTCCCTCAAGGCTATTTAACTCCCACACGGACACATACATGCAGTTTACACATGACCGCATGCTTTGGGAAGACATCAAAGGATGTTACGAATGCTGTCATCTGTGAGCCAGGTTTTGTGACACAGGCTCGCTTCAGTCACGTTTCCGGACACGTCCAGCAAAACATCAATCAAAATATCAAACAAAAGGCATGATGGGAATACGTACACGCGTAGTCACATTCCCAAACACGCTGACACATGCACAGACTGAGAGCAATAATTAAGAAATATTCAGACGTGCTGTCAAATGGAACTAAATCGTAACAGTACGTAATGGTGTGGTTTTGCAGAAACTGACTCTTTGTCGTGATGAAGGACAATGTGAATGAGAAGCGGGAAGAAAAAAAAATGAGTTTCTTCTCGCATACAAAGGCTCAGAGAGTAAAGAAAACTGTTTGAATTTCTCTGAATATTGCCTTTTCTTTTGCTTTTAATGCATTTCACTGAAGTACTCAGAAACACAAGGCGCTGAAGAAAAGAGGACAGGATACACGCAGCATTGAGAGGCCTAACTGAGTGGTGCTGCTGTAATATATATCCAACGCATCCCTGCAACGGAGCGCTCTATTCAAACAGTCGCGGGGCTCCTTTCCAAACCGCACTGTACCGCTGCTCATGTACCATTTCATAAGCGAACCCGCCTGCCAACGGTAATGTCACTCCAGGACGACTTTGAGGGGGAATAATCGTGTTTGCGACGCACTCCCCCTCCTCCCCCCGCCTGCTGCTGCTGCCGATGCCACTATGCAGCGACTCCATCAGTTCCTCGGCCTCCAATGCCATCCGAGCCAAAAAATAATATCGTGAGCTGATGTCTTGGCATTGTTCAGCTGCTGTTTGTGTAATTGGCAATATGCTGCTGGCTGCTTTATTGGTCTGCCGCAGATCTGCTTGTAGGCGATGTCTTGGCGTCACGTCATTATGCTGCTGTGGTCTACCTACAGTGTGTGTGTGTGTGTGTGTGTGTGTGTGTGTGTGTGTGTGTGTGTGTGTGTATTAGTCTTAATTGTAAATTCATTACCCAGAGCACCAGAGCTTATTCTTCCTGCTGACACTGATACACTGTGCGTTACGGTGCTGATCATTTTTGGGCTGAACTGGTTTTGCGGCATACGATCTCCTACCTCGTCTGAAAGGGTTGAGGGCCTCTACTTGATCATTCTTTATCTCGATGCAGAAGATAATAACTTGTGAGAACGAAAAAGAAATCGAAGGTAAAAAAAGACCTTGGAGGCTCTGTGATGATTTAAGTTAACATTTTGCTCACTGAATAGTTTAACTTTGGATAATTAGAGTAAATTTTGGTGGTAATACGTCTGTACTTTTAATCAAGTGGAATCTCTAACTGGAAAGCACTTTTTCCCGCCCTCTGGCTTTATTTTAACAGCCGAAGAGGGCCCTATCTGATTCAGCCATAGTGGTTTCAGCGGTAGTTTAATGTCAAGTGAATCTGGTTTTTGATTTATCCGACAGATCCTTCAAATTACATGACGGAATACACTGTACAGTATGGAAGAACGCATAAGCATTTTCTGAATGGCCTCTATCGACAGGATGGCGTCATCATTGCCTAAAAAATTTTCCAAGCGTTGTTGCACAAAACAACATTTTGATGTGACAACTGTATTGCTAAAGGTGCAATATGTAAGAATCACCTACATGTTGAACTCCACTTAACTGCTGCTAACTGTGGCTGCTGATTGTAAGTTAGCCCAGTTAGCATTACAGGTAGCAGTCCTATGAGCTGGCTAGAACCATGCTCAGCAACCTCTCAGTTAAAATAGCCTCTGTGATCGACTAAGGCCAGTTTGATGATACCAAGGTGATTTACAGCAGATTGAGGCAAGACAGGAGAGGCTTGGCATCCCTGCTGCCCACCTCCAGAGGCCTGAGCCACGTATATTATGAGACTCTTGGGGTATGATGTGGTATGAGGTGTCTGGAAGGGCAGGGGTTAGCTGGTTAGCATGCTAACATCATTAAACATCTCTGCACACAGTAGCCTACATAGATGTCTTTGACATAACAGCAAAAACTCTTACTTTTTCCCACTCTATTGATTATTTTAGGTAATTTTTATAAAATTGGCATAGAACCTATAAGGTTTAGTTTTTGCACAGAAACGACTTGGTTATTGTTCGAGCAAGATTGTGACCATTCTGCTAATGTTAGGGGACATTCGTCTTCATGGTGACAATAGTGAAGGTAAGGGAGCCATTGTGATCGTGGTTTGAGAGGGTCTCTGTAACAATGTATAGAAGTGTACATGTATTATTCACTTCATCTTTAGCCATATGTGATGGGATTGTCCTGTCTCTCTCGGGTTGCCTCTACAAGCCTGTGGACAGATTGTTTCAATTGTTTAATGCTGCTGTGGACAGGGGGATTTCCTTGAGAAGGACTCGAATTCCGTCGGATTTTTCCACGACAGTCCAAAGGATGAAGCTTTATGCCCCGTCTGTCCGCTCTGTTCACAGAGAGCAACAGTAGCTAGCGTTAAAGCACAACAAAGAATTACCTCAGGGCCCCTGATAGTTATTGACCGAAGGAAATTCAAGGTAAATATTGTTTTCCCGTTAGTCCGACCACTTTAAAGCCACCATCCTTTTGTAGGCTGGAGTCATGATTGTTCTCTGACTGCTGGAGGGCTTTGTTACATAAACATGTGTTGTTATTGCTGTTGAAACACTTGATGCTTTCACTTGTCTTGGAAGGAAAAGCGTCACATTTGAGAAAACTGGCGAGACTTTTCCCGAGCATCGGTGAGACGCACAAGCTGTAGAAAGTGCTGACTTGAAAGTAAATTCACTTTATAGACTCAGTCGGGGCCTCGTGGTGGTTTGTGCGCACAGTCACATAATGTCTGGCAGCAGGCTTTGCATGAAATGCAGTGCTGGAGAGAGTCATTCCCCAAGCTCCTCTAAGGCAGAACAACTTGTCTTAAAGTAAAAAACTCACAAAGTGCTGGGCTTCTGCTCTTACTGAAGCAAGGTACTGTTATCGAGACTCGCGCCCCGACTCATGATAACCCTTTTGAAAACGAACAGGCGGAGGAGGACATGGCCTGGAAAAAAAACAAACAGTAATCTTTGCCCCCCTTCCGATCGCAGTGCTGCGTGACACATCCCAGAGAAATTAGGTTAGAATTATTTCCCAGCGTGTGCATCATTATTGGCCTTTTATGCAGCTATCACGCTGGATGTAGGACAGCTGCCTTCAAAAAAAATAAATAAAGAAAGAAAACGGTTCTGATTGACTTTGTTCAAAAGCCCGCCAAATCCTTTGATGTGGAGAGTGGCATTGAAAATCGAGGCAGTCGGGAGAAACTCGCGGTTCAAATTGAAAAGAACTTAATCTCCGCCTGTCTGTGGGATGTTGCCGCACTCTTGAAGTGAAGCGCTCACCTTTAAAGATGCGGAACATGGGAAGGAAAGGTTATAGGAGACGCGTGGGCTTCCCTTGACCTTTGTCATGACTCTAAATGACAAAAGACAGTCTTATGCGATGTTGTCTGAAGAAGCACACTTGCCTTTTTCTCCCCACCAAGACGCATTTCAGCACCTTTCGGCTTCAGCTTCCTCTCTCTTTCTTGGCATTCAGACTGAGCTTGCGTGTGACTGTTTTTTTGTTTTTGATTCACCGAATGCTAAACTATTACGAACACGCTTCAAGGTTTGCAGCCACTCTTTTTTTTTAACAGACTAATTCTTTATATTCTAAAAGGCTCGCTCTTTGTTCACAGCATTATACTATATTGCTCCCCATGCTGGGAGCGTTGCGTCATGTGGAAGGGCAATAAGGTCTTATTCGCAGCCTGTGGCCTAACACGTGGCTCTTAACGACGTGTATGTAAATGAAAACAAAACTCGCAGGTTGCCATTATGTAATCCGCAGGCCGCCATAGGGAATGGCCGCCCACCAGCAGCGCTCTGGCTGACATCAGGGCCGGGCCATAAAACTGGAAGTGAGTCAGTGATGTATTTGTGTGTGGATGTGTGTATGTGAGAGTTCTTATAGAGATTGTAAAAAAAAAACAACCCTAACCCAAAAAAACAGAAGGAAATCAATTACATGCAGTTGCTCTAACTCGCCGTGATTGAGATGCTCAAATTGTAGTTAGTCCTCCGTGACCCTTCTCCATACCTCAGTTGCTGCCAGTAATATAAAGATAAGCGCAGCTCTCGCGCAGGCCCCTTAGCACAACAATGATGGATATTATTAACTGCCGAGAGAGTGTTATATCTCTATATTTTAATAACCGCCCAACGTTTTGTGGGTTGTGTGAGGAATGCGTCAGTGAAGCCTCGAGAGGATTGTCTGTGATCAAGAAAAGCAAACTCCCACTTTAAATTAAGCAACTAGCAAAATCAATTAACCCCAAAAGAAGAAGCAGTCCATCCCACGAGTGCGTGTGCAAGGCTCCTGCGATGAGATGATGTTACGTGCCTCATTTGAAGGTGATCCGCTATAGGTGCTGCTTGAGTTGTTTATGTGTTTCTGGCGCGTCGTGTGCTTTGTTATTCCCCATTAATAGGCTGTCATCAGTTAATAATTTACATGCGGTGTGAGGATTGTTTATGGCGGAGTACAGACCCTTGTATAAATAGTGGATAAAAGATGAGCCGTGAAGCCGGATGCTTTCAGGAAAGATTGGAAATACTCAGTAGGAAACGTTGAGCCTAATTGAATAACCTTTGCAGATAGAGGGCACAGCAATGTCAGTTCACTTGTTGACACCATGACATGAATCACCTCTGTTCGGCCACTGTTGGTATTCTCTCTGATTTGCTGAGATTTTACAGCATCTTTAATGAGGGAGGTCTTGTTTTTTCTTGAATTATGATCTGAAATCTGTAGCTGACGATGGAAACTGGCAATTTGATTCTCATGTTTTGCACTGACTGAGTAGAGATGTACTTATAATATGATGTAATGTAACATCATAATGTAACATAAGATAACATACTATTGTATAACAATATAACATAACATAGCACAACCCCTCGCTTTATACAAATATAGTCCCAGGAAAAAAAAGCATTTGAGTCTGTTTCTCATACCCATCTCAATTAAAATCTGCACATGTTCTTCAGTGTATTAATCATCACATTGTAGCAGTCCCACTGTTTGAGACTTGCTGTCTTTCTTTGTCTGATTTTCAGAATCCCTCTGGAGTAATTGCAGGAGATTCAGATCACCTGTGCGCAGGGTGGTGGAGACTTGACTCCTGATTGAGGAGTGGGAGCAGCTTGGGGCATTTCCCTCCCAGCCAGTCACGGTGTGACACCCTTTTAGTGAAGGCTTAAAACAGGTGGGGGGTGGCAACCCAGGTGGTTCTCACCCTCATTCTGAACCTGTGCTTTACTCCCTGGCTGTGTCCAAATTCAGGGGCAGCATCCTTCGGAGTGCGTATTTGAAGTGCAATTACGTCACTAAGCCGCGCGAAGCCTGTCCAAATTCAAAGTGTGCTCCAAATGCTCCCCACAAATGCCTCCTTCTTTTGCCTGTTTCTGGAGGACACACCGCTACTATCCTTCGCGGCTACAAATTGCCCAAGATTCATTGCGCGCCCAAAGAGAGGAAATAAATAAATAAATAATGGCGACCTCAAGTGGCGCAGATCTCTCATTTAAATGTAAGCATTGGTTCTATACTCAGTTTTTACTCATTTTATCGTCAAACGCCAGATATGTTAAACTTCAAGGGACCTCAAAATATCAGTTAAAATACGTTGGTAATGCTCAACTTAATGCCTTTTACTTTCAACCATTAGACGTTCAGAGGTTGATTTATATCTTATATCGTATTGTGACTGGAGATGTTAGAGACTCGTTTTACTTCATGTACATAAATGGACCAAGATGAACAGATTTAGATCAGGCTGTGATCCGTGTAAAGTCTAGTTGGAATAAAGAGCTAAGTTTATGATTATCCTTATGATGATTATATAAAATAAATAATAAATAGCCGATCTGTCAGTCCTGATGTCACTTTTTGTAAATCTTTGCATCCCTGTGTTAATGTGATCTCGTGTTTACCTTTTCTCTTGCTTCCAGGAGGATGAAGGAGAACATGAGGCTGCAGAGAGGATGGAGAGGCTCTTCTCTGCTCCAGAGGACAATCCTGACATTATAGCTGTTGTTATTTAGTTAATGTACGGGTTCTTTTTATATTATTTGTTTATAATCGTTTTATATAATTCATGAAATAAAATATTGTTGTATTGTTGCACGTTGTCTATTCCATTCAGTATTTGCAGCTTAAGTACAATTTATAACAGCAAACAGCATCAAGTGCTACTTTTCAGGGACAACAAGGGATCGAATGTTTTCTTTTATTATCAAGGTCTTAACATTTACAACTATTTACAAAATGACAACATAAATAGCTATTAACTAATTATTATTAACTATTAACAAAAAACAATTATTATTGAAAACAATATTAAAACAGTTAGAGATGATGGACAGTAACAGGCTGAGCAGGAGTCCCTGCAGTGCTGCTGGGCTGGATGGTGTCAGTGGGACATCATCTGGGTCGGTACTCAGGGTGTTTGGGGGTCCAGTCTCCTCTGTCCACCACATCGTCCATCAACTGGGTCTGCAGTTCTGACTCGATCCATGGCTGTCATGTCACTGAGAATGTTTTAAGAAAGAGACAAGAATTATAATTTCATACTCTAATAATAATAATAATAATAATAATAATAATAATCATAATAAATTACAACAAACAAAACTATCTACCAAACATTTTAAATACAACGCCTTTAAAATCATAATAACACCATATGTGGTGAAGAAGAAAATACACATTTGAAATGACGTCTGGAAAGAGCCCTTTGACCCCCAGACCTAAATGTTGATTCATGCCTTCCTCCGACACCCTGCAGATACACATGTCCTTAACACCATCAAGAGACGTCTGGACCTAATTTGATCACCATGCTAAATGGGTGCCCCCCACCCCCCTTTCCCCCACCCCCCGCTGTTCACCCTCCCCAAAGAACAGACCCTTTCCCCTTGCATACCTTTTTTTTTTAACCTGCCTTTCCCTGTTCTTTGTTCTTACTGTATAAAATGTGACTGCTTCATTTGCTCTGGGTCGACTCACCGGCTCGGACCCGCTCTGTGCCTGTCGGTCCACCAGTTTACCGGTATTCTTTGAATAAACACAACACCACAGCAAACTGCTCAACAGGACTTGAATGATTTTCTTCAACAGTGGCGATCAGCAGTTTACATGTCAGCATTAACGTAATGTATCAGTATGTTAATGACTCCAAACTGTTAGCTAGCTAATAATGATAATATTGCTAAAATTACTGTGGGATCAATAACAGGTTTACCTCTCCACTGTCCTCTCAGCCGGAGATAAACCAGAGCCGCTTCTCCTCTTCCTCCGGAGAAGGATTAAAAAGGAAATCAGGAATTCCTGAAGCTCGAACAGATCTGACAGTCAAACTTTACTCTTCTTGTCATTTTTGCGGACCTGGGCTGCATAAATAGTGACGTACAGGTAGGGGCGGGATCATCTCGCAACCAGGAAATGCTGCGAAGGGTAGACTGTCCAATTTCACAACAGACTGACGCTGCCTGCAGGTCTCTCTGTAGGACCCTGCCTTTGCTGGCGGCGAAGGATGGGTCCTTGAAGGATGCTGCCCCTGAATTTGGACACAGCCCCTGAGAACCTCATTTCCCTTAGATTGCCAGCCAGAAACTCTAGCCTATTTAGGCTCTATGGTGTTTTCTTGGCTGCCCACATCATTGTAGTGAGGAAACTTGTGTTTATTATGGAACCTCTTGGAACCCGAAAACCCCTTTACACCTTCAGTTTGACATTTTCTTTCCCTGGGACTTGTAGGAGAACATTTGTTTATTATATCTGGAAAAGCAATGGTTTATTGGTTTATTGTCCAGGTAGCGGACATTGGGCATTCCCCCCCTAGACTGACATGTTTTAGTTTTATATTTTTATGTAGCTTGGGCTTGCCTGTAAGCATTTTAATGCCAGGACTGCCACAAAATGATGAAAATGTTTTTGTAGTTTGAGATTTGTGTTTGGTATTTTTTTAAATGTGTGAGTGCAAAACATATAATGGCTGGTTTGAGATTATATTTACCAGCTGAAAGAGATTTGGCTGGTATCAGAAACAGGTTTTATTACCAAGAAGGATTTTACACCAACGAGGAATTTGGCTTGATGAAGAAAGTGCATGCATTGAAGACAATAAATTATTGTTCTCACCTTGTGACAGTGCACATGTGTGAGCATCATGGCCGGTGTGATCCCAACAGATGGTGTATGTTGTCATTCTTCTTAGTAGTTATGCCTATTTGTGTCTCAGTACATTAACAGCAACAACTAATAAAATAGACAAATTCCTTATATGTGTGCACATACTTGTCCAATAAAGCTGACTCTGATTCTGCTAATCTCCCAATTTCTTTAAAGACACAGTCATTCAGTGCAGCCTAATGGTGTTTCTGCTAAAGTTTCTTTTGGTTGATGAATGTTACTTGCTCAGCTGGCAATCAAGTGTAATGATTAATGTTTGGATTAGACAAATTCTATCAAAGTAATTGTCTGTTCTGATTTCCTGATGAGCTGCGAAGCTTGCTCCATGAGGACTTCTCTTTTTAATTACCCGCCATTTGTAATTGATGAAGGAATCAAAATAAATTGGAGAGAAAGAGCACAAACTATATTTTGAGTTACTTTGTACTTACTTTGAGTTAAGTGTACTGTCTGTGTAGAATAATGCACAACTGATTGTCCCTTACTTTGACCATAACGACTGCAAAAGTACAGCTCGGCGTTACAAAATGGAAGAGGGCGATGTTCATAGCAGGTTGTCAAAGCACGTAATCTCATGTTTGTTGCAGATAATAACAAACCCAGTGGTGGGTACTGGGTGAAATAATGGGTGTGTACTCATTTTGAAAGCTTTGTGTTATTCGGCAGCCACAGGATTCTTCTTTGGGGGGATATTTTTTTTCTGATGCTGCACTGGCGAAACTGTACTAATGGCATGAAAATCCTATTAGAAACACTTTATATTACTCTGTTACTGTTAAATTACTGTAATACATTACCTTTTTTATAGTTTATTCAGTGTCACACAATATGTAGATTTGTCAGTCAATCCAGTAATCAATCTCTAAATCGTAGTTACTTGTGATGAAAATGAATAGACAATTTGTAAAGATACATTTTTTGTGTGCATTTTAGTGAGTTCACTTCACAAATCTACATTTTTAGAAGGATATAAGTAAGCTATTGTGTAAAACTGTGTCAATATGGCTTCAGATTCCGTGTTGTCCATGAGAAAATGTGGCAAGTATAAGGGCAATAACCAGCGGTAAATATTTATTAACGATGATACTGAAGCCTGCAGAAGCACACATTCCTGTTTGAAATTCTCAGCCAGGTCTGGGATGCACCCCAAATAACTGACCGCTCAATGAGATCTCAAAAGGTCTGCTGCGGTCTCATAATATCATAACTGCTGGTGCCGTCTGCCAACTGTGGCTGTCTATGATCAGAAGCAGGCCACAAGGGACGCAGCATCCTGTGCCAAGGTCCAGCTGCAGCAGGTCGTGGCTGAGCTGGGGATTCGGAGAGTCCTGGGGGGCCTCTCTTGAGAAGGGGTTGGGAGCTACTGGCCTGGCAGTGTCTGCACCCAGGGGACTCAGGAGATTGAGACAGAACCTTCTGGATGTGCAAGGTTGCCAGATGTTGTCTGGACCAAATGTAAAGCTACCTGGGCTAGCAGATGGTTACCACAGGAAAGGCAACAGCCGTACTTTTTGTCGTGGCATCCAGTGGGCTTCACTCATTGTAATTGCTGCCAGAGTTTGAGTTTTGGATGGAGAGACTTTGGCAATGTTTATTTCTCTATTTACTGCAGAACAAGTATCAGACACTGTACTGAATCACAAAATTCTCATCGTGTTTTCCACCACGTTTTGTCCTTCTAGGGTTTATGTCACTTAAGTTCAAACACTTTGAAAACACTGTCTAAAATGGTTAACTGTAACTCTTGGCACGACCACAACAATGGCAAGCTACTAGATTTTTTTTTCACTTGATTGGCACTGCTCGGCATGTGCCAGAATGGTCTTAAATAAATAAAAATGAAGAAATAGATGTCAAATAACTATAAATAAATAACAAGCGTCTATTGTTCATGTTTTAAAGTCCTGTCTACAAAAGGAACACGTCCCAGCGTTCTTGTTTGAGCATGAATTGCTTTTGCGTGTGTACGGAGATATTTTGTAATAACAAAGGTTGTGTGGACATGGAATTTATCCTTTTTCGAGAAATATCCTTTTTCCATACATGAATAGACAAGGGCAAAGACTCTGACAACTATGCCACACTTGTCTAACTTTGCTAGATGATGAATTTTGAAGTCTTGCCACACAGCTCCGGAGTCACAGGAGGCTGGAAGTGCCACGTCATGTCAAACAGGCTGCAAGACTGCGATGTGAAAACACTCTCACTTTCCCAATAAAAGGTCAAGATCTTGCCACAAAATATCATCATGCTGCTATAGTAATGTTGTCAGTGCGGCTTCAGAGCACAGATTTAGAGAAACTGAGTAACCACAAAAGGCTCCCCCCCCCCTTTCCAAAAGAACCATTCAGCAGCTGTTTTTTTGACTACACTGCACTGAGAGCTGAAACCGTGGAGGAATTATGTGTAGCTTTTTTCTCAGATATGAGGAGAATTCAGTGTCTTTGTCATTGTTTTTATCCCCTCAGTCTTCTCCTCCAAAACCTCCTCCTCTTGAACATATCTGATTTTGGTGTGTGTGTGTGTGTGTGTGTGTGTGTGTGTGTGTGTGTGTGTGTGTGTGTGTGTGTGTGTGTGTGTGTGTGTGTGTGTGTGTGTGTGTTCAGTTTGAGTGTCTTAACGTGATATCCAAGCAAATGTCTGAATATTAAAGTTTCTTTTGGACGAAACTAAACTGAAAATGGAAACAGAATGTGAAGGAATAACAGTTCTGACATTGTTATGACAATATCTTCTGTCACATGGCATGTTCAGCATGCTAACTAGCTACAATAGGTCTGGCTCGTTCCGAGGCTCCTGTGCTCCCTTGTCCCCCCCAACCTTGTCACTGGTTCCCGTGTTTACATCACATAACATTAAAGACAGTCACTTCAGATTTGAATATACGTTTGATGGATGGTGAAGCATTTTGTGTTGCTCAAGTGGAACAAAATAGAGCTGTTTATATTCATCAGCTGACCAGGAAACCAGTCTGAAAACACAGAAGCACAGCGGCACTTAACATGCATGACCTTTTGTGATGTTGCACCAGAATAAAAAACAAGTGCTGTCGGCACATAAACAGGTCCACGAAGCATATTAATCATATAATATGAAATGTAGATTTGGAGTGCTGCAGAACTTCTACGTGTGTTCCGTGACGCTGAGCAAATGTTTTATTTTTTAATGTTACAAGAGGCTTGTAAAGGAATACCAGGATGCAACCATTACATAGAATTAAATTGTTAAATAGACACTATTTTATTCATTTTGTTTTGTTCTTATGCCTCGAGCAAGCTGCTGGGGGTCAAACTACGCGAGTACAAAGAAGCATAAGTACAATTTCAAATCGTATACAGTTCAGTTACCATCTATGGGCCCATTGTGCCTTCAAAATTCATTTATGAAACCATGCCAGTTTGCATAGCTCTTGGTTGTCATGCATATGTATGTGTGCGTACATACATCTCTGCCTGCTCGGGCATCTGCAGGAAGAGTCCAGCGTTTCGGCTCGCCAATTGATTTTCTGAGAGTCACGTAAACAGCACCTGTAGAGGTCAGGAGAGGTCGCCCACGGTCAACAGAGAAATGGAACTGAGGAAGATGGGTTGTTACATAACCCTGCAACAACAGGTTTTGGATCAGTGCAGAGTTGGCTCATTCTCTCTAGCTGTCTTGTGCCAAATACTATATTCAGTTTGTTTACATGGGTGAATGGGCAGTCTTAATATGGCTGTTGTTGGGTATAAACACCCCTGGAAGCTCCATCTATCCTAAAGAAAGTAGCATCTCCTGAATGGTAAATGCTGGCTGAATATATTTGAATAGCAATGCTTGATTTACATAAAACTGTCGTAAAACACAAATTATAATATTGGCAGGAAAAAGCAAGAACAAAAGTGTGTGGTATACGGTTTTCTTTAGGGAGTTGTACTCCCGTCAACTTCATTGAATGTGTTTTTTAAAATCATAGCTTAACAACTGTAACAAAGCACAACGGGCCTGTCTAACTGTGGATTTCTCCACATGCTGAAACAGTGTGTATCGAGTTTGGAGGTCCTCTTTTATCTTTTCCCCAAATTTAAAAATACATGACAGAAAGTGCATAATCAAGAAACCCATCAGCTATCGCCTGATGAAAATCTAGCCTCTGGGGCCAAGGATATTTATTCTCCATGAATGGCTAAGGCATTACCCATCCTACTCCGACTCTGATTGTCTTACCCTGATATTCTTTACCTAATCCTAACTAATCTCACTCTTCAGGGCATGGTCACACCTCCCATTCACTTCCATTATATGTGAGCAGAGGGGCTAATTTAACATTTGCATCCAGCGGCGAGGCAAATTTGTATCCTTGCTTTACATGGAATTGAACATTGGTTGACGTTTTGTATGGCTGACTCTTCAAACGGAACACTGCTAATAGTTCCATGTGCCTCACATCCTGCAACGGCTACAATCAGTGTCGACAGGTGATGGTTATTTACTTGCATTCGCGAAGGTGTGACTGTGCCCTCAAGCTGATAATAAAATGAAGGTTTGTAAACTCCCTTATGTTACACAAATGACAGAACATACAGTTATTAATATAGAAATGTACATAATCACGATGCATCATGCATCTTTTGAATCTGCATCAGGGTGTATGTAAACAGCAGCAACAAGATGGCGGTAATGTGGTCGGCATCTTCATATCAAAAGTTTGACATGTGGGAAACACTGTCCATTGACTTTGACTGTTTACGAGCCCCAAGCATTGACGTTATAAACACAGTTTCCATCTCTCCTTGTCATCCTGCCATCTGTTGGCCTCGAACACAGTCCACCTGTCGAGTGCAACAACTTGACCCGAGATGTTGTGGTGGAGAAAGGTCTCTGTGGACCCATTTTGTCCATTTCCTTGTCCAGAGACCAGACATTAGCCAGGAGCAAAACACCTGCTTTCTTTGTCAATGATGAAGACAGTATTTCTGGCTGAAGCAGTGCGTGTTTCAGCAACAATGCTGAAAAAAATTTTGTTTAAAAAAAATCCAAAATGTAGCATAATTTGGAGGAGCTACAGGCTGGTGCATCTTCATGTGCTGCAGTTGCCATAGCAATAATGATGTACAGAAAAGTATGGCATATGGTTTGAGTTTGTGACTTGCAGGTGCCAGTTTGTGTATGAAGGCTCACTGGAGGTGGCAGACTGACGGATTTGGATTGAAAACGCAGCATGTGGTACTGATGTATCAGAGAAACTCACCAACAGATGTGTGGCGATTCACTGGTGTGCATTGAGCCTGTTGCAGTGTCTGCTTTGATTTGATTCCACTGATTAAATCCTGTGTTGATGCCTGAAGGTGCTCACGGGTGAAACTTTGGCAAATAGCATGAGAGCATGAATCTCTTTAGACCGACATCATCGACGGTGATCCACTGTGCGTTGGCCCGCAGGCGTCATCTAGTTGATCTTGATATCCAACCTTGAGGGGCACTGGAGAGATGATGTCAGCACCTAAAGAAAGTGTGTGTGTGTGTGTGTGTGTGTGTGTGTGTGTGTGTGTGTGTGTGTGTGTGTGTGTGTGTGTGTGTGTGTGTGTGTGTGTGTGTGTGTGTGTGTGTGTGTGTGATTATACGATATTTGCCATTTATATACAATGTGTTTCAGTGTGAAAGAAGAAAAACTGATTAATTCATTTTTCTGCCATTATATGGTTACACACTTATTTATGTTTAAAGGATAGACTAAAGATGATTATTTATTTCATTTTATCGTTATTCTCCAAGCCACACAGTAGATATTACATCTTATCTTCTTAGTATGTTTAGTCAGTCTTACTGTTATAAATCCAGGAGGCCTTATTTGAATGTGATATCTATTTAAGATCACTGATAATTTGTTGAAAATAACTTTGTGACATTACTTTGCCCTCTGAAAAACTGTTGACTAGTTGCAAGAAGTCATTTAACAAATGATTAACGGTGAGCGCAGGAAAGTCATCTGGTCTTTAAGGACCATGCAAAATTAGTTTAAAACATCACATTTCAGGGCTCCAGATGCCGGACTCGAGACATTCTTGGAGAGCGTGCAACTTAATTTTAAAACTAGGAGCTCCGGTGCAAGAAATATGCCAATATGATATGCAAATAGGGCAACAGGATAAATAAAGTTATAATTTTTTGCACTTCTGGCTCCGTTGTCTCACGGTCAAATGTTTTAGGGGTCTCACCAGTGTTTACTGGATCGTGGCAGCTCAACGCACACAAAGACAAATAATAAGCAAAGCTTACCTTTTTTAGGTGGCCACCTTTTTGCCCTCCCATGTGAGAGAGCCTCCCGATCTGCCAACACCAGAGCCTGGGCAAGATGCCGACCTTCGTTGCTCTTTCTGACCCTGTTTCGTGACACCAACTATGTCGTGGAATAACATTTTACCAATAATAAATTATAAAAATACGGTGAGAAGACTTTTCGTCCTTGACTATATATTCAAACAAAGAATGTCCACTGCAGTCTGCAGAGTACGGAACCACTGAATATGACAAATACAATCTTATTTATACACTTGCATACAACGGGCCTCGTCCTTAATTTGGCATAAACCTGCCTGGGTTACTCTGCCCTATTACTGGAGGACAAACTGGCTTATGTCAGGCTTTGCTCGATATCTAAGGCCATCTAAGCACATGTGATAAGAATGTGTATGTAGTTTCATATTCATAAAATGTGACCTGTAATTAAAAATGTTTCTAATATAGAAAGAGGAACGATTGACGACAGTTTCATGAATGGGTTTTCTGTTTAATGTCTGAAATGAGGTCTTTAACTAATTGGCTAAATGATGCCACAGAGGCTGTCAGGGATGTTAAACGGCATCACTCCATACGGGCGAACTTCACTATATAAGTGTGTTTTAGTATGGTATAGTAAGAAGCAAGTTGGTGGTGATGTAGAAGCCATGCCTCCACAATGCAGTTTGTTTATAGCCTAAAGTTAGCTTTTTGCTTCTGGCGATTTCATTTTCTATTCAGTCAAAAAAGTGGTGTTCATCAAAATGTATCTTCAAAGTGTCAAACTTGTGTTTGCCGTAGAGATCATTTTTTGCAATAATCCCGTAGGTTTTTTTTCAAATATACCTCATCCCTGCAGCACTCTATGTGGATAAAAACCAAAGCATATCTTCTTCTTACCCTGCATCTCTGGAAGAACGCTGTGTAAATGCAGTTTACATTTTTAATCTTTTTATCTGTTTTTTTTGGAGGAGCTCACTTTATAGCGCATGAGTTTTGTGCTGGTTTCCCCCCAAAAAAACTTTCAGTGGGGAGCAGCGGTGCTATGGTGGAAAAAATTAGTCTAAAGCTCTGCATTTTATTTTATTTTTTATTTCACACTTATATACTCAAATCTCTCATGACTTTATGAAAGGTTTATTGCTGCAGCTACATTTTGCCTTTCTCAAGTAACCCGGTCTCTCAGTTGCCACTGCAGTTAAAACATTTTTTTTTTTTTTTAAATCTCGGAGCTGTCACTGGATGGTTGATTGCCCAGGTTTTCACGATTCAAACTCAGCTGTGAGGCAGTTCCACTGTTGCAGCTCAGAACCTTTTAATGATTTTCTGTTAATAACCTACTTCCACTTCCACTTCATATATTGCCCCCCGTCACATTGCACTAACTGGCTGTCATTAGTGCGCTGCCCGTCTGAATGTTGTCACAGCAGCTCCTGTCCCCTGAAGGCCTCCTGCTACTTCTGCACGTCCTCCACGCTGACTCAACCTCTTCCCTTCCTGTCCCCCCTCCGCTCCCTTCCCCTGCTTTCTCCTCTTCCTTTTCATCCGTGAGCCACAGGCTTTCTGGGGCTGGGAGAGGATTTGGCAAAACCAGGATTGAAGACAGCTGTGCCATGCGAGACAAATGGAGTGGAATGTATCCCAGAAATCAGATGATTACACCGTGGCGCAGATGTGCCTCCACTTGTTAATTTGTCTGAGCAGATACGTGCCAGACGCTGTGCAGGGATAGTGACCAATTAGTTAAATGCTATATGAAAATGTCTCACGGCAGCATGTCGGTGCTGGAATCGAGGCTAGGTGGGGCTGATGTTTTTTATTTTCCTTCTTTTAAGTGATAATGAATGAATGATTAAATATCAAGCGGCCCTTGATGGCTAGAGTTGAATATTTAATTGCTTTCGGTGTTTTTTGTTTAATGAGGACAGCTTATTTGCAGGATTTCTACATGAATCGGTTTCAAGGAGTTTTAAGCAATTTAACGCCATCCCCTTCGAAAACCTACTATTTTTCCAGATCGGACAAACTTTCAGTGCGTATCAAGGATTATTTCAAACTTGACATCCATTTCATGTGCGTAATGTGATTTCCATTAAAATATTTGTCCATTGCGGCTTTCATGATGGTGAATAACTGTCTTTGTGCAAACGTTCTAGCCTTGGATCAAGTATCTGTCACACAAAGTGTTTGGAACAATACACAAGAATATGGATGACGTAGAACAGCAGATCACAATGCCCCAAACTGGCTGAATGAGCTTTATTCACGTAATCAACTGCAGTCATTATTCAAAGCTGCTGTTCCTTTTCAACAGCCTCAGGGAGACTTGTTTGGGCTCAGTTGTGGCATTTCTTTTAATCAAAACATCACAATCAGATTTTTTCAGTCTGAACAATGTAGAAACGTCATACCGCATCCTTCTGAAAAGCAAGCGAAGAACACATTTCTGTTAATGATAAATGCATCCAGAATTAAAGTTTGAGGAGCGAAGGTAATCCATGACTTTATCACTTTGTACCTGTACTGCAGTCACCTTACGGAGAGACCCTGATTATACATATCCTTGTTTCACTTCGCTGGGTACCTGTCTTTTTGGAAATTGATTTCAGCATTCAGCTAATGGATTTTAAAGCTCATCTAGGACTCGTGCCTACAACATTAACGACATTTTAATCTCACATGAGCCAGAAAGACAGCTTGAGATCCTTGGGCAGAGCTCTTTCTGGCTATGTCTCAGAGTGTCGGGATCAGTCAGGCTGAAAAAATCATGACGACAAGCTGAACTGTTGCTTCTTCAAGGGTAACTTAACGGTTCCCCGCGGAGGTTATGACCGGTATTAACTCCGCAGGCAGTGATGGACTTGGGATGTTTGGCGAAAAAATAAAACAGGCACCAGCTGTATACATGGTGCGTAGGCGTGCAGAACGGGCACCCGAGAGGAGACTTTCTCTCGTTTTGGCTACCATAGGGGCATTCATGAGGACACTCTTGTGGCTTTTTTTTAAACATGGCACCAGGGGGGTAGCTCACCCTTCCATTACCTGCCTTTTAAGCTTTTTCTAAATCCATGTCTCTACACGAAAGAACAACATATGAGCTATCAATCTAGACACAGAAAATCACAAGTTACAACAACCGGGACCGGATGGCTAAAGTTACGTAGCTAATCAAGCTAGCAGGTACTGTTTCTTTTGCAGGGATTTAGCAATTTCAATGCCATGGCTCGTCTCCCCACGTGCAAAACATGCCCTCTCCCCCCCGCCACCATACCTGAATGATAATGCATGCAGCCAGACCTTCCTCCAGTGCTGACGGAGCGTTGTGCTGCACTTATAGGTCTGGCAATACGAGAAGAGTGATCTGCAAGAGCTGTTAACACGTCAGAAGAAATGCAATGCATCAACAGAAGCCATGAAGAAGATGTCTGCAAGCTAGTTAATGTGGATGCGCTCATCAATAAAGGTTTCTTGCATTTTCAAGAAAGGTCACCTTAGCAATTCTTTTACGAGGAGGGGAAAAGCATCCAGCACATTGATTAGCTGTCAAGGCGACATCGAGTTTGAACAGAGAAGAGAAGCACCTGTAGAACAGCAGTCGAAAAGTGTGACGCCGGTCCCACCTCTCACCACGGCCAGCAGGGAGGAATGATCAGTGGTGTCACAATGTACTGACGTCGCCTGGAGTACACTCAGAATCACTGCTGCAAGGCGAAACCCGGGATGCCACGGTGAGGTTCTCTCCCGCCGGCTAATACAATCATGACAGCGCCGGTGTTCCAGATTACATCAGACATTTTACAAGAAAAGATATGAATCGATCATGCTCAATATCTGCCCTGAGAGCTTACTTTGATCTTTAACGTTGGATCTTTAGATCTTCCCCTTACTTTCAACAAAATAAGCGCCTAGAAGGTTGCTTTATTGTTGGGTATCTACTTCTTAGGGCCATCACACTGACTCTAGCGACTGTCGCTGGCGTCAACAGATGAGTTAAGCAACGTTAATGTTGGTCGATGTTAGCTCCTTGTCAAATTACAGTCTTTATTTGATGAACATCGCTGGTGACTTGCTAAAATGCTAAATGGGTTTTATTTCGATAAATGACATGGACTACTGTGGTATGTTGGGTGTTGAATGTCTCTTTAAATATTTGTTTTTTAAAAGTGGTCTTGTTGCCATGGCTTTCTATTTAAGATGCCTCTTTCCTTTGTACGCTCACGGTACTTTGAGCCAGTGAACACCTTCCTATAGCTGGCCCACCTTGCGATTGTCTGTTATTTCCCGCTTGTGCCCATGTCCATGGACCAGGAGCCAATGAAGAAGAATTCTTAAAAAGTCCACCTGTCTGCAGAGCAGCCTCTGAATCAATTGCTGCCTTCTCACATCCTGACTTCTACGTTTATGATAAGTTTTGATGCTCTTTCTCCCCTCTCCCGGGTTGCGACTGCGAGCGCATCTGTATGTTTGTGAATAGAAATTGTAGAGACCATTGGCATAAAATAACACCCGCCGGCTCCAAACGCCACAGTGATATAGCATTCTTTTTGTCCTCTCAGCCTTCCCCTCACACTCTGCATCCACATCAGATATTCTTTTATAGAGGTCTCAGAGGATGCGGGGAGGGAGGCTGCGCAGAGAGCTGACCCACACTGAATGCAGACATTCTCCTCTCCCCACTGCTCCAATTCCTAATTTTACCCCACGACTGCATGTACACACACATGCAGCATCAAGCGTTCACACAATCCACAGTTTTTTTTTTTTTCGTATTCACCTCGGGGCAAACCGCAGTGTTCATTTTCTCTGTCGGTTTAACCATCACCTGTTTGAACCTTGGGAACCACTGACATGAATACTTTATCTGTGGGACTGAGGCTGTCTGACACATACAGTGAAGCTGGGTTTTCCTGATTTTTATCCCTGTAAAAGGAGGCATGGACCTGACTGACCAACCAAACAATTTGGCAGATTAACCAATGACTTCCTTTCTTATTAATTCAGCCCTTATGTCAAGTAGTTAAGCACCTAAATTTGCTCAAGAAGCTTCTTTGTAAGTGGCTTCCCTTGTGTGGCTTTACTAATGTTTAGTCATTAGAATGAAGTGAATCTTTACATTTTTCTGCAGTGTTACTTGCTAACCGATAGGGCGTCCTTTTTCATGTGTATTCAATGACTCACTAGTGGCAGCTGCTGCGAGGCTTCTGAGAGAAAAAAAAAGAGAAAAAGACAGAAGAGGCTTGTGAATCGATCGAAGGTACTAGGTCAGAGGAAACAGTTCAGGCTGTTGGAGGTTTAGGTTTTTATTGGCATACAGCAAGAGACACATTGATTATCAAGTTATGTTTGTTTTTGTATGTAGCAGCTCATATTGCTCACAGCAGCTTTACCAATACCCTCTGTTGGATGAGGTTAACTGCAAGGATATTGGTTAAGATTCGTCGTTATCCAGGTCATGGTATATCTACTCCAAGCGGTTTGCCTCTCATCCGAGAGGCTGCTTCAGTCAAGCCTCTCGGATGAGAACAAACTCAAGTAAGTCCAGTTTCCTTCGTTTAGACCTCGGAATAACTGCCAAGATATCTTGTCCTTTTGTTTTGAAGCATTTTGATTGAAATATCCAATAGCCTGGCAAAATGAAAAAAACAATTATAATGATATTTTTTCATCACCATTCATGCATTATTCCAAGAAATAAACAAACTGGCACAAAACAAGCCCTATCTCGCAAAAGTTAATGGGGTCTTTTATGTTGAGACCCTTCCTCGATCCAGTTTTCTGTTTTGTGTAATCCTGCCTACAAACGGACTAACAAAGAAACAGACACAGTTAAAAACATAACCTTCTTGGCAGAGGCAATAATATATATCTAAAAACAAGATAAAAGAGGGAAGCACAAATCCAACTTTTTTTCTCTCGGCACAGATTTTGATACCTCACCTCAGGGTACCTGCAGAGCACTTGCTGAATATTTTCCCAAATTTAGAATTTATGCAGCTCACTATGAGGAACTGATTGGATTTGTATGTAAAGTAACAGAGCCCAGAACCTGCTGTGACATTGGAATGGGTGTAAGTACGTCAAAGCGAGACTCATTTTAAATGACAATTAACAAAGAAACTGTATGCCCATCATGGTCGACACGAGGGCTGAGCAATTAAGCATACGAGACGTAACTTCTGCCTACCAGACATTTGCCAAGTGTTGTTTTGGGAGGGCCGGGCAAAGCAGGTGGTCGGGGGAGCGCTGCTCAGAGCCGGCGAAGAGAGTCGCAAGCCAGACCTCCTGATGTGACTCAAAGCACAAATGTTCATGGACCAGGTGATGTTTACAGATAAGAATGTAATTATAAGTTTTGTCTCCTTGGCCAATACGAGACCAAATGAAACTCTGCTTGCCATTGTAGGAAATATTTGGGATAATGTTAGCATACAAATCAAAAAATCATCAAGATTGCAATATGGTCAAATGATCCACTCCAAGTACCAGGAGCTGCAATTTTTTTGATCAAGATAAAAAAGTGTCACAACATGCATTGTAGAGCTAGAGAGATGCCCCGGCCTACAAATCATATGCTCTAGATGAACTCATTACCATTTTCATATATTGTTCAGTGAAAATTCAATTTAAAAAAATTACCATTCCCGTGAAAAACATGACTCATATTGCATTTGCTATATCTTTCATTATAATCAGACTACCAACAGGATATTAACTTCTACAGAGAAGCCCGGAAACTAATTGATTTATACACACACACACTCTGACGTATTTTCAGCACTCGATCGCTTTTTTTCCCCAAATCAGTTTCTCAAGGTGCCCTAATGAGTCAGCCCATCCATGCAGGCCCATTTGATGCCCATGCAGTCATTGAAAATGCTCTGTCAGTCACCTGAAACATTCATAGGATGTCTCCATCATACTGCAGTCAGAGTTCAGAGACGATGTCTAGGATAGAAGGAGATTTTCTTTTCTGCTGTGTTTGCTGTAGAAGCCTCTGCGAGTCACAGAGTCAACTTCATTCTGTAAGATACTGTTTTTTCTTTTTGGACAAAATTAACCACCAATATCAATACAGTCGCTTTTCAATTCTACAAACCTGAATACTTGTGAGGTTCAAGAACTTTCCCTTTTTTTTAAAAAAAGCTCCCTGCCACTGTGGCTGTCTGCACTCGATATCTGTTTCCTCTTACTTTCTCCTCAGTGTTTGTTCCTGTATTTCTGACTGGGTGCAGTCCTGTGTATCTTGATGCATGAACTTCAAGGGAGACCTTCTTCTGCAACCGAGCGCTGCGTGTTTGTGTTTGTGAAGTAAAAATCTGTGACTTAACACTGAGTCACTGTGTATGTGTGTGTGTGCGCGCGCGCGTGTGTTCGCTGTTCCCGCTCCCTGTGAGGACGGCTTGATACTGTTGTCTCCGGCTGCTGCTGGAAAGGCTTCTGTGGCTCCACGCTGTCTGTGGGCTGACAGAAGGGACTGCTGTATGACAAGCCACTGATGTCTGGATGATCTAAGAGGTCACTATCTGCTCTCCCCCTCTGTCTTTGTTTGTGTGTGTGTGTATGTGTGTGTGTGTGTGTGCGCACATGCAAGAAAGTGAATTTGAAAGGAAGAAACTGGCTCAAACTGTCTTAAACTTCATCTGTCTCCCCCACATGAAAGCCTCAGTGAAATCCCAACGTTACTACCGGATGAAAGGTAGGAGGACTGAAAACCACAATGATGTCTTCCCCGGTGCTGCTACAAAGGTACACATACTTATACAGCAGACCAATCACTCCCACTCACGTAAACAGAGAGTACACACTGACCCAAATGAACAGGTGTGCAGAGAGAAACAAAACCCCAGCTGGCAGGAGCCTGGAGTTGAGGTAACTGAGATTTTCTTTAAATAGTGTTATCTATGAATTTTCTAAAGTCTAAATTGGTAATGCTTTTTGTAAATCCGTTTTTCGTGTGTTCTTCTGTTTGATAGGAAATGGTGGCATTAAAACTGTGCTCAGAGGCCTTTCTGTATCAGACCTTTTGAATTTTGAAAAAAAAAAAAAAAAGCTTCACACTGCATTTGGGAGCTGTGTTGGACAAAATGGACACAAACGCAAAAGACAGACAGGCAGGCGGGTCACTAAACAAAAAAGCGAACTTAGATAATGGAAGCTGTGAAATCCAACTCCAAAATACAAAGCCCAAACACAAAAATCTGAACAAATTACAACCGCAACAAAGCAACGTGAGGCCAGAACAGAGCAGACTCTGGGAAACTGAACAGACGAACTGACAAAGACAGAGACCTAAATAGACAGGGGGTGATAACTAACAGAACACGGGTGAAGAGCAAAAAAGGGCGGGAAACAGACAAAGGGCGGAAGTATATAGTGAGGCAAGACACAGGATAATATAAATCGAAAATAAAAGAGGAAATAACAAAAAAACACACTTAAACTGTGACAAGCTGTATCTTGTTGTGCGGTGAGTACAAATCAGTACCAATCGGGCAGGATGTGTTGATCAGGTAGCGACACGTTTGCTAGTTACCCTCAGCTAGGGTCGGAAAAGTGTCCTATAAGGTAAGCTTAACAAGAGTTCTTGAGTCAAGTTAAGCCAATCATGACTCATTTTGAGCAAGAGGTGTAAATAACACAGCAAGGTATTTTTACGCAAGTCTTTAAGCCTTTACGTTTGTAGGGAGATTTAACTTTTGTTGCTGAGAGTCACTGAGAACAACCAGAGACGTTCTATATTGTAGAGACAGGCCACTCTGATCATTTTGAATGGGGAAATCTGCGACGCCAAAGATGGCGCATATCCCGCCCCTTTCACCAACAGCCAATCACCTGCGTTGTCACAGCCGAACCGGGAAACTTATAGCCCAATCATGTTGTTTCACCAGCGCATGCGCACAAGTACTTTTTTTACGACAGAGACCATCAGAGACTTTCAACTGTTGTAAAACATTTACTGCGTTCAGATCTTTATCTAATTTATAGAGTGAATGATAAGAAATGATGTATTAGACATTATCTGGTCCATACATGAGTGGTCAGGCAGAGTAGAGCCAGAGCACAGCAGCCGGCACAGATTCAGCCGTACGATGGACGCCGGTGTCGTAAATCTGCGCGCATGCGCAGTGGAGTTCTCCCTGGAGGAAAAGAGCGTTTTAAACATCATTTATACGGTAAAGTCAATGTTTTTTGGTTTTTATCTGTATCTTATTTCACTCGCGAGCATGTCTGTATGTTTTTTCCGTCCTGCTATCACGTTAAAGGGTAGATTTGACCATGCCTCCATTCATTTAGATAGGGGTCTGGTCTCTTTGGGCTTTTCAAAAGCGTCCCCAAGATGGCCGCCGAGTGGCATGACTTGCCTAGAAGGACTTTGGAACAACTCAGTGTCTTATCACAATGTAAAATCTATTTGTGAAGTTTCTCAGTGATTTATTCCCGTGTTTTGATCAATTCATTCTTTACAACCTTTGCTGTTTGTGTCTTCGTCAACTACAAAATGAAATGAACGTCATAATCGTGCAACAACTCGTGGACAAATGGCTTAATCCGACTACAAGCCCTAGAATTAGTAAATGGCAGTTTGTAAATCGTCTTACTTGGATGTTTGCAGATTCACAAATTCACGAAAAGGACACTCGATGCTCCTCATCTCTGCTGTTATCCATTTTTTATATCAGCAACTATCCAAAGCAATCAAGTGATTAAACTGGGTAGTGTTCAGTTAATTTGTAAAATTAACAAGATCGCCAAAACAGACGGCGCAAAGCAAGAATGTTTGGCATTAGCTCAGTTCAGCGCCGTGCGAGTAGCAGAGCTGATACGACGGCTGTTGACATGGTGGTTTCTGTGGAAGGTCAGTGAGACATGACGTGCAGTAATCACATCAGAGACAGTGTAGTGCCATAAAACAGGAGGGTAAGTCGTTTCTTAGCCAAATTATTAACCACACATGGGCAGAAGGATACTTTTCCAAGTGAATACGGAAGATGTTATCAGCTCGATTAAGCCTCAGCCCCATGCTGTGTGATTTGCTCACGCACATTCGAAATCCACACCTTCCCCCTCTTGGGGAAATAGTGGTTGCTCAGTAAAAGCCTACAGCTAGTAGACCCCAAGGCTCTCCATCTGTACTTTAATTCAAATATATGGAATTAACAAAAAAAAAAAAAAATCCCTCCTCACTTCCGATTTCCTCGCGAGACTAAAACTTGCAGTTCTGACAAGAAGAGCCCAAAGCTGACGGCAAGTTCAAGGTAAGTTTTTGAAGACGCTTTTGAAGGAGGGCTCATATTTTGGACGTCAACGCAAAAACAAACACTTTAAAATGAGCTCCGAAGAACCTGAGCTCTGATGCATTTTTAATGGTCGCACAGAGAACACACGGGCGTACTGTACAGGAAGAAACGTGGAGGAAAATGCAAGAAAAAGAAGAAAACAAAGGCTGTGGCAATGGGGAAAATGAGGCAGGGAACAAGAAAGAGAGAAAAATGCAAATGTACGGGGGAAGCACGGCGGAGGAAAAAGACAAGAAGAGAAATAAAGACAGAATAAAAACAAGCGAAGGAAGACGGATCTCAGGATGAAGCCAAAAAAAAGGGGAAACGACGCGGGAGGAAATGCAGCGAGAAAGAGGAAAAAAAATAGAATAATCTCATTTGCGCTCATTCATCCAATTAAAGCGACTCCCAGCTCTCTTTCTCTCTCTCTCTGTGTGTGTGTGTGTGTGTGTGTGTGTGTGTGTGTGTGTGTGATTCTATCTGTGCCCGATCAGCAAGCCTCGCAGTCTGTGCCACCCATTGTACCTGAAGCAAGGAGCTATTTAAGCACCCGGTAAATTATTCAGAAACCTCAGCAGTGTGCTGAACAAACTCTAAAACTGATTGTACCTGAACTTTTTTTTTTGTATCTGGTCCTGTGTTGTTGTTTTTTTTTTTTCTGGAGCAAACCTCCCTGATTCCCCCTCTTCTCTTCGTGGGATTCCATTACGAAAGAGATTGAAAAACAAAGCTCGCTGTACCAGAACCACGTGGGATTAATGCATCGTGAGTAGACTGGAGCTATACAAATGGAAGATGTCCCCAGTTATCTCCGATCTAGATACTGTCAGCATTAGCATATCAGGCTAGAGGCGCAAGGCGGAGAAATAGGGCACAGGCTGATATACAGTGCGAGCTCTATTGATCTATTACAGTGAGCAATGATTCACGGGGTGGAAAATGATATGTGATGGGATTGTTTCCCGGCCCTGTGTGAAAATATCTCCACACGAGCCAGTGATTACGTCCTAAACGGGGTTTTGATAATGAAAGGGATTTTCAGAATCCTCAATATCTCAACAACACTCGCAGCAGCAGATGAGCCGCGCTTGCAACTTTCGTAATACCTCAACACCTCCCGTTCCTTTTGTTTTGCTGACCCACTTTGCCTCCAACCGCTTCGGCATCCCACCTCCGGACTCACCTCGAGGGCGCCATCCCTCTGGCCTGTAATCCTTTACCCACACAGGGTGGCGAACAATGATTCTTGCAGCTAATTCCCTTTTATTTCCCTCGAGAGCAGTACTGAGTCAGATTTTCAATAAAAGAAAAAGATTTAGTTTCCTCAATCAAAAAAAAGATGTCTTGAGCCTTCGAGCTATGTCCTTTCATTCTTACACCTCCTCATATTGTCAGCGCGACTGCTCAGTGCTGGTCCGGAATGAATCGGGAAGTTTTATTACCGCTGTATTTCAGAAAGTGTCAGCCCATCCTCGAGTCTTATGTGGGTGTCTTTCAGAAGTAAGAAGTGAATAGATCTCGAGTACAGCAGTGAGGATTCTCTATAAAGTAGTGTTTTACTCAGTGGATATCTCTCTTTTTTTTAAGAGCAACGTTTTTAACCACTTTTCAGTACAAAAAGAAAAAGTTTCGGTGACGTGATTCTTATCGAGACTCGGTAGAGTTCCTTCTCTGCCGCGCCGTAGCGCTGCAGGCTGACAGCGAGCTCCGGCTGTCAGAGGGGTTCAACGGGAACACTTCCACTCCACACATCACACACATCCATCCATCAGCTCATCCAACCACCACCCCCCCTCCACTGCCATCCAGCCTTCTCCTCTCCTCTCTCCGTGTCTGATTCAAGTGCTGTCTAGAGAGGACGGCTCGCAGCAGTGCGAGCGACCTATAAGTTGGCTTTGGCAAAACCACAGAAACTGAGTGTGATGGGTTTTTTCTTTTTGTTTGCTCCAGGGGAGGCTCTTAAACCAGCTTCTAAAGGCACCGAAACAGCTCTTTTTTGTAGAACAAAGGCAGCTTGTTCCAGAAGTCTCACCAGAGGAGGGAGTCTCAAACCCCAGATGATGAAGAGAGGATCTTGCGCTCCTTCAGTGTTGGCAGTGTATTGTATTGTACACAGACACTGTAAGAGCAAGTATCTTTTGTCATTCAAGTGATGGGGGGGTATGAGTGATCTGTGAATCAGTTTTCTGTGATCAATCAGTGTGTTAATTTTGTTTGAGAGAGCACAACAAACTAAATCATTGATTACCTCTGTTGTGCTTTTACTGCCGTGACATTTTGCAGGTACGTGCGACTGATAATGAATACATTCAATGAAAATAGCACCAGTCAAACAAAGTGGTCATGTGTAATGATGGAGAATTGACCTTGTGCTAATTATTTAGCTTTTTTAGAGTTTGCATGCTCTCAGTGTGGGTTTTCTCCAGTTGCTCCAATTTCCCTCCCACAGTCCAAGACATCCAGGTTAGGTTAATTGGCAATTATAAGTTGCCCGTAGGAGTGAATGTTTGTGTGTCTTTATATGTCAGCCCTTCAGCTGACTGGCGACTTGCACTTGCCAATCCCCATTCAGGGCCCTGTAAGGACAAGCGGTATCGAGGACAGATTGATGGATTTTGCAAACCAGACATGCCAGATGGTTTGTTTCACTAAAGGGTTTGTTTCACAAATCCTTCTGGGAAGGAGCTGCTCGAAACTGTTTCTCGAAAAGGGCAGGAACTTCTAACAAATACATTACATGCACTGGCCTGTCACCGTCTATCACAGGGTAACTTCAACCAATCAGATCAGCACTAGTTCTGATAAAACGGCTGCTGTGGCAGCATCCACACTAACCTGCTGGCCATTGTTTGCAAGCTAGCAGTCGCTTCTTGCCATAAAACCACGCCCGTAGCTGTCGCCTCTATTTCCTCAAAGGATGCTGATTGGTCCAATCATATTTTGACTGGTCACAAGCGTATAGCTGGTAGCTATGGATGGCAAGATGGATTTGTGAGTGTACATACCTGTGATCTTGTGAAACCAGCTGCCTGCACGGTTAGGATTTTGCTGTTCGTTGGAATCTTATTGATTCACAGTTTACTGATCAATCAACAACTTAAAAACAATAGATATTGAAAATTCATTTGGACATCAGACCGCATTTCAAGGTCAAACATCATATTTGATTACCGATTGGCTTCTGTTTATTAAATGTTGGCAATCACCTACTTCTTTGCAAACGTTTCTGTGTGATTTTGATGGTGTTGCACATTAAGTCAGGAGAGGCATAAAGTAATTCTGAAATACATCATCTTTTGAGCATCCCACGCTGAAGTGGGGTGACATCAGAGGAAAATGGCCACCTGTGTGAATATTCTCTTTTGCAGCAAAAATAGAGTCTACCTCAACTTTTTTCTGCCAGACAACCCCTCTTCAAGCAACCGATCATACGAGCGAATCAGCAAAAAGCACAAAGACTTGAGCATGGCAGATGTCCACAGTAGAAATGGTATTTCTGCAGAGCCTGTGCCGCAGTGATCTGGCAGCCTGCCTCCGTTTCGTTCTGTCCTGTCCCATAGTGTGCTCAGTAAAAAGATAGCAGAGCCAAATCATAAATGGCGATGGACGGTCTTTGCCATCCTTGTCAAAAACACATTCAGACATTCTTGAGCATAGTCCCTGTAAGTCCCTTAAACACGCGTCGTCGTCTTTTTAGCTAACTTCCTCTAAATCTAAAGCTGCAAGCTCAGCCGACATGTGGAGAGAAAACAATGGTCTATAAAGTCGGATTACATATTGGCCCTTTTTATGGAAAATTAAGTATGCGGCAATGTCGATTAGCTCTAATTCTGCACAGCCTAGATTCAGAATACTATGACCTAATTTTTCTATAAATGAGTAGAGGCTGACATGAACGACGGACAGGCTGATCTGCCCCTCCATCCATCCATCTGTGTGTCTAAATTAATCCCGAACACTCGCTGTTGTTTTGCTTTAATTGGATGCCAGCTTCATTTCCAACAATGAAGAGGTGTTTTGTGAATTCCGAACGAGTGTCAGGTTAGCGCGAGGAAGAAGAGTGTGTGGGAGACGTCTGCGGAGGGCTGTTGCACGGAGTGAAAGAAGAAAAATGTACTAAGAGCATAATCATCAGCGCTTAACAGTTTCTGAAAACACATCCGCACCGAATGCTGCTCCTCTCAGTGGCGCAGCATGTTAATGTGGTAAGTTAAACCACAGATACGGCAGGATGTTACAGAATGTGATGTTTTTTAAATTCATCTGATGCTTGAAATGGATTATTTTGTAGACCATCTGTGAGAAGGAGAAGAAGTAGATACGGCGTCAGTAAATGATTGTTATGCATGGCTGATATTAATAGTTCACAAATGGTGGCGATGTCTTTTCATCAATTTGAAAAAAGGGAAGAACGGTCGCTTGCGAGTTCACATGTGCACCATTAAACCATTGACTTGTGTTGTCAATATATTTGAGCTCCCCTGCTGCGACACCATCCTTGAACAGAGTGCACCGAGTGTGTTATGATCACTTCAGGAGGGTGACGCTGCATATAAACAAACAGGATGAGGCTGGTGCTGAGTTCACCAACACTCCAGTTCGAGTGTTAAAAATAACAAGCATGAGAAGACAAACTTGGAATATAAAGTGGCGAGTGTACATTTACGATGCAGGGAAACTGTTAAACCCACGTTGCCTTCCGTGACAGCGTGGAACAGGAGGGTGGTGGAGGAATCATTTAATACAGCGTCGACAGCAGCTCCACCAGGAATACACTGTATATTACGCAAGATAATATATTTATGTGTGCATAAATCTTCCGACTCAATTTCATTCATGCATGTATGTTTTAATGACTCACTGCTGCATGTTGTTTGTGTGCTGCGAGTGTATAATCATTATTTATAAAAAATCTTGATGTCCATTTTTTTGGGGGGGTCTTACATTCCATTTCCTGTCTTTGTCTGTTTTCCCTGCCCTTTAATTGCTCACCTGTGTTCCATCATTTAATCATTCCTGCTATTCAAAGGTGTTATTGATTGAGCATTCAGCCACCAAATGTGGTATTCCATCTACCACACAGCTTACGTTAATGTATTTAATGCTAGTGAGGGTTTGGTTGTAGAACTCAGCTTTTTTCACATTTTTGTTTTCCACAAACTGGCAACTTCCAAGACTGTTGATGCTGACAAAACACAGATACCATGTGATCCCAAAAGTGTTGTACTATTGGTCTAACAAACCATCACAATTCTTGGCCTAGACCCAGCCTCCAACCATGTTTCCAGAAATCTGTTCAGTAATTGTTTTGTAATCCTGCTGACAAAACAACATACCAAGCAACTAATGGACATAACATAAACATAACCTCCTTGGTGGTGGTGACAAAATAAAGTTTTATGGTATTCTTTCCCGTATTTGGTCGTATTTCACAAAGGACTGAAAGACTTAAATCAGGAAGGAAGAAATTGTATCAGAACATCTTTTTTTTCCATTGCAAAAAGCAAGAAGCAAAAAAAGGTTGTGTTTTTAAACTTGCTGTCAAGTTGTTTGTAAGTCATTGTCATTCAAATAATGTTGTGAAAACTTCAGTCATAAAACACATCCATCGCCCACATGCCCATATCCTAAGGCCCTAAACAAGTTGGACCTGAACAACAGTTTACTGTTCCATCAGATGTATGACACTCTGACATCCAACAAGCATGTCTCTCTTTTTAAACAGCAGAATAAAGTGACAAGTTCAGGAGCTTTTAAAATTACCATTCCGCGTCACTGCTGTGTTGTGTAGATCAGCGTAAAACGCACTTGCTGAACAGGTTTGTGTTCCCCTCATGCCATGTTTGTTTTACAGAAATGTGGGAAATCACTGATTTGCGAAGGCTTTGGCGTCAAGGTCAGCATGGTCGGACTATGGATGCCATAACGCTTGAAAATATTTTTCAAACTGAAAGTCAGTCCGCATTCCACATCACACTCTAATCCCCCTGAGATTTTCTTGTGCAGGCCATCTCTTTGAAAAAAAAAAAAGCGTTAAAAAAAAAACCTACTTAAAACCATCTTCAAGGCCTCAGTGTCTCTTTTTCATGTGAGGGGCCTGGATAGAGAAATGCCAGGATGCTACTAATGAACACAAGTAGCAATGCCTAGAGAGCTCGCCTTACATGGCTACTCAACGATCTGATTAGCCATTCCTTTTCTGCATTTGAAGCCAATCAAAGTCGCTGACATTTGCCAAGTGTTGTTTTTTTGTGTGTGTGTGTTTCGGTTTACGTATTTGTTTTCAATTACGCTCGGAGCAGTTCTTCCTCTCGGGGGGTTGAGCGCTGAAAAATGGCATTCTCACCGCTGAAGAGCGCAACGCGGAGCGACAAACAAACATAGCTGCTCGGTCTCTTGATGTTTGGCACGTGCAGGGATAATAGCTCATTAGGCCTGCAGTCTGTGAATGATAGCTTATATTGAAAATGATAAGCCATCATTCGCTTTAATTAGAGAAAATGCATTCATCTTCCTCTGTGTTCTCTGCTCACACTGGAGTCTCCCCGAGGGATTCTCCCGCTCTCTGAATTCCTCCCGCTTGCCTCTTCTATCTGTCGTAAGACGATGTAAGAGAAGAGGTGCACATTGTAATACACTCCTCAGTATTAAAAGAACCGAGTATTAGTGGAATGAGCATGGCATGATAATTGAAAAGATCTTTTCCCTGTAAGATAGTTTCGTGTTTAAACATTCTCATTCCAGCATGGCGCCATCATTCAGTATCTGGTACAAGTTTGCTATCTGGGAAGCTTTCCAGATGTTTCTATGTAACAAGCCATCTGTAAGGTCGGGATGCAAGACATGTGCGTTTTCATAAAGCTATTTATAGTTATGAGTATCAACCGAATTGAAACATTTGATCATCGGAAGTGTCTCTGTTTCATCACCCGGCCACAGTATAAGTTTTTCCTCCTGCTGACGAAATCACAGAGATTTTGTTGGGCTGCGTTTGAGCATCGTTTCGATCAATACTTTGGTTTTATCGAGCACAACGTTTTCTATTTTGGCTCAGTCTCAAAGTTCTCTTTAGTTTTTTCAACAGAAAAGATCCTCCTACAGTGAAGCGGCAGACTGACATAGTGACTAGCTGGTGAACACAGCAAGCATTAAGGAACGAAATGTAGGCCGGAAACCGTCAGGAAACACAAATTCAAGTCGTTTCCAAAATGTGTGCTCTCATGATGACATTTAACTTCAGAGAAATACAGTCCAATTAAGTTTTAGTCCCACTTTGTTTGAACAAATTTTGACATGACAGACAAAATAACCTTTCATTTTCTTCTGGAAACCGTTTTTTATTCTCAGCTTTTGGTTGATTGGCAATATTGTGACATTCATTTCTAGCCAATCCTCCCTCCATAGCTGGAAAGCCTGACTCACTGCATGAGAACTGACGTTGGACAGAATTCAACACTCTTAGTCGCCTACTCCTATTCACAGGAAAATATCCCTTACTCATTCATTTAAGTCAGCATGAGGCTTGAAAAAGTGGAGTGTCGTAATTACTAATGGGCTTATCCAACGAACATTCCCACGGTGACATTTACACCAGCGCTGTGCTGGCTCAAGGTTTTTGTTTTCTGTGTTTCTGTTTTTTTCTTTTTTACAAAAAAAAATGATGGTTCAGGATGATAAAATGTATATGAAGATGCTGTTAATGGATGGTAACTGTGTACCGTACAGTGTAAAACAATGAAAGCCTTGAATACAATTTTTTACAATAAATAGTCAAATAAGATGCCTTCTACGAAATAGGTCAAACACAGTAGGCGCGTTTTAAAATATTTAATATCATTTTGCTTATAGACATGATGACGTGCCAACACGTAACTGATGTTGTAACATGCTATTTTAGAAAAAGAAGCTTCCTGTGCACATTGAATAGCTTTTCACAAGTTTTCTATGACCTTTCTAGACCAGACAGAAGGTCACTGTAATTCTTTAGACTAGTCGGTCGAAGACCTCAGTGGTTCTGACCTTGTTATTATTTATATATTTTTCTCTCTCTGGTTTGTTTACACTTTATGAATGAATGTAAAAGCAAAGCAGCTCTTGCACAGTCACTCTTATCTAACACTTGTTTAGTGGTTCTGGTTATATTTGTTAACATTACAGCTATACCTAAAATTACTTTGTGTACTTATACTGATACTTATCAGTGCTGGGCAAGTTCCTTACAAAATGCAATGGATTACATATTATTAGTTAATTTAATTTGAAAGCAATATGTTACTTTACTGTATTACTGTGTAATGTGTAACTGCTTTACACTGCGTTCGCTTTACTTTCACTAAAATAACTGCAAAGTACAACTAGGTGTTATCAAACAGGAGAAGGTAATATTGTTGCTGCTATAGCCTTGAGCAAACCACGACTCCATTGACTATAAAATCTTTTATTAAAACTCAAAACTAAAGCTTGATTTGTACAGCGTAACCTCTGAATAGATGCATGCCGACGCTGTAGCCTGACGTGCTCCTCCCTAGAAATGTATCGGCACTTCACAGCGACTGGAACTCGACTGCAATGATTGTGATTGGACCATTTGGTAGAATTGCATTTTGCAGCTTCTCCTTCGATGGTTAGCAGCAGTGTTAATACTGGGGATTGTGATCTGTAGTTTCCTCAGTAAACACACCACCCTCTTCGGATACTGCTGTAAACTAGGCCTGAGTTTAGAAAACAACTGGAAAAAGTTGCCTCTCAGTGCAAAAAAAAGTGTAAACACAGTAGAAAGTATTCAAGACATAACTTTGTTATGATATTATAAGTTTTGTTTGTAATTTGCACCTACTTTACATATGACAAATTGTTACAGACCTGAGATTTTATATTTAAAGCAGTGGTGTTGCAAATACAACTTGGGTGAGCAGCAAAATGCACAAAATGCCAATTTCTACATAATATTTCTTTAAAGTAATATGTTACTGTAACACATTGCTTTTGTAAGGCATAACCCCCATCGTTTTCACTATTAAACTGTTGCACATTACATAGTACAACAACAAAAGCAAATTAGGCCAGCAAAAAAGCCTGACAGCACTGAAGTACTCTTGAAAGGCAGTGGTATTGTTCCACCCGAATACTGACACAGATGTCTTGAAGGCTTGATCTTCAAGAGTCTCCTCCACGGAGCACAGTCATCCCACAAAATGAAAGCTCACTTCTCTGATGAAAGAGAAATTGAATTTCCCAGAATGCTCTGCCTGGTAGACTCAGTGTAGAACCAGCTGAGCTGAGGGTTTGGTCAACATTTTCCTTTTCATCAAGAAAGTCCCTGAAAATCTGGTTAAGAGGCGTCTTCAGGTCCTTCAGGTCAGGAGGTCTGCAAGCCAAAGGCAACTGATCCTGCTTGTTGGTGTCCAGCAAGTCCAGTTTCATTTGAGTCACTGCTTGTGGATAATCTCAGTCTTTTATTTCTCTCCACACTGTGAAAATGTGATATGCCAGTCATTCTGTGATAAATAAAGCCCAACATATTCATGCACAGCTGTTCAGTGGCACGATCTCCGCTCCAATGTTCTATTTGTTGATGGAAAAATCTAGTAAACACCACATTGCAACATTGCCATCTTAAGAAATCCATCATTATGCGAACCAATACTGTCAGATTTTGCAGCTGTGACTGTAGCAAAGACAAAAATGCAATCCTGTGCAGACTTGTTTCTAAATGAGACTACTTAGGCTTGATTAATACATATGTCTGTGGCAGAAGAGAGAGAATGAAAAGGCAAATTCAACGGGCTTGATCAGGATAAAGGCTCCTATTTAAATCTAGCACTGTGTCACCATCATTACTAAAGCATGCTGGGATGTTGTACTGATGAGCCAGAACACTTTGTCTCCCCTCCAAGACACATAAAAGCTGAGGTGGATTAATCATTCATGCTAAAGGTGCAGCAGCCCGAGGTACCACACGGCAATGGCAAGGTCTAATGTGCCCGCCTAAGAACCCCAGGCCCTCCTCTGTTTGTTTCAAAGTCTCCCGTCAGGATCGCTCTCCTTTTCGCCCAGCTGAAATATTGATTAGCATCTGCGTCTGTATTCCCATCACAATCATAGCACTAACCAGTGAACTGCAACTTGAAGCCTATATTACATTTCATGTCTTCTTTAAGACTCCAAGTTGTTAGAGGTAGGGGATCAATGTAATCATGGGTGAGACGTTCTCGCCTCTATATACAAATGCAATATTCCAGGAGAGTGGAAAGAAGAAAGAGAAAGTAGAAGTTCACAGAGATTTTTTTTGGCGTATTTCTCTGTGTGTGTGTGTGTGTGAGAGTGTGTGTGTGTGTGTGTGTGTGAGTGTGTGTGTGTGTGTGTTTGTGTTTTTTTCTTTTTGTCTTAGTGCAAGGACATGAGATAAAGAAAAGCACATTTGTGGACAGTCTTGTTATTAACCCAGCTAGGAAAAAAAAGAAAGAAAGAAAGGAAAAAGAGATGTGAGCAAACATCTCCTGTGACATGCATGATGTCTGCTTGCCATCTTTGCATTCATGTCAGATACTGCGCGTGTGTGTGTGTGCATGCATTGTCCAGGTGTTTTGCTTCCATCTGTATTGCTGAAACAACGCAGAGCGAAGCCCCTCGTACTTGTAAACTGTGAAGACGATTTGACCCATTTACTGCCGGACTGGACGCCCTCCACACCACAACCCCTCCCATCCCCGTTTCGCAAACTTTTGAATGTTGTATATTTTGTATGCGCATGTTATGAAAAGATCCCGAGTGGTCGGGAGAGAGAGAGAGAAAAAAAAAAAAGATTCATGGAACCCTTGTTCAACAGGCGTCTCCATGGCAACACAACAGTCTCTGGCTAAAAGAACCGAAGGCCTCGATGCAGACGCAGTTCCACCGCCTCAGAGACCCTTTGATTTCTGTGTAGAGAAAACACAGACGCACGCACACGCAGCTCTTTTTCACTCGTGTGTATTTTGATGTTGTGTCATGATATTCCTGTGCTCGTTCTGGAAATCAGTCTAATCTCGCTCTTGCTTTCCAATAAACACTCGACTCGATTCGTAACAACTCGAAGGCAAGTATCGTCTCCCTCGTTTAGATTCGCAGATGAGTTTAAACTAATTTACACGGCGTTACACAACTGATTAGATGTAATTACTCTGGGTACGGGATATTTGGCCTTCCTCATACGCAGACACATTTAAATACATTTCCCTCCATGTGGGTGATTTGTTCAAATGGAGCCGGTGGGACTGTGTGGAGGCCAGCTGAGGGACCTGTTTCATTCAGGTTTCCTCATAAAGATCCCTTTTCATTTCTCCCAAAAATTGCCCCCCTTCCTTCCATAGACTGAGGCAGCGAACCGTCCACCCACGGTGTATGGTTCTCTCATTTCATAAATAAAGCATTCAGCTAAGTGAAACGATTTAGTGCGCAAGCAAGACAGGGACGAGGCATTATTATTGCAGCATCTCACAGCCCCCAGCTAAGATTTAGGTGGGGCGTCTTCGCCGAACACCCAAACACAAGGGGGTTGCTCGGAGCAAAAATCTGCTTACAGAGCATGCATGCAGAATAATAAGATGCTAAATATGTCTGTACCCTATGAGACCGGGCGGTGAAAGACTTAATGAAGTATTAAGATGCTCTACATTATTTAAGCATGCAGTGTCTGGTTGGAAATGAGTGAACTCTGAAATGGACATCAGGTTTCGCTCTTTCCACACATCAGGACGTTCTTATATACTGTCCGAGTTACTCGTTTGTACATGCTGGTATGTCTTTCGTGTACAGGTGTTATTTAAAGGGTAAGCCCACCAAAATTAAAGTCAGTCATCGTCTAATCATCCTAATGCAGGTGGAAAGCCAAACATTTCTGGAGCTTCATAGCCAAACGGCGACGCAGCACACTCCCGAACAACTGAGAAAGATGGGGATGGGGGAAAAAAAAATTCTTCTGGAGACTTGAATCAAACCAGGTGAGATGGATGGAGCCATTACATATATTCAGGATGCGCATAATAGACCCATTATTGGATCATTACATTTTTGGAAATGTATCTGTGTTGGTTTGATTATAGCCAATCAGTAGAAATTATGATAATAATAAGCCAAATTGCTTAAATTGACGTTTGAGTGTTTTATAGATTTTATTTTTAAATGCATCTGCGAGTATGATGGCATCCGTGATCGATTTACCTATAGGTGACAATCAGCCTTCACTCATTTCCTGCCGTCCGCTGTCAAAACATTACCTGACTATTCATTGGCATTTTTAGATGAGCTTTTACGTTGAGCATCACTTGTGAATGAAATTATCATTCACTGCCAAGCAGTGAAATGAACCAGAATAGTGTTATGACTTGAGGATGATAATTTAGTTAAACATAGCGCTGGTGGTGCTAGCAGAACTAATTCATCACTAAGTTATCACTTTATTGGGTCGCTGATACTGACAGCTATGGAGATGCAAAAGGTAGATAAAACCTCCCGTGTGACTCCATTTGTCCTTATTTTTAGCCGGAGCCCTTGTATGCAAAGTTCCACCCGGAGCCGGCAGTGCCCG
This sequence comes from Diplodus puntazzo, assembly GCA_963678695.2. Classification (NCBI taxonomy): domain Eukaryota; kingdom Metazoa; phylum Chordata; class Actinopteri; order Spariformes; family Sparidae; genus Diplodus; species Diplodus puntazzo. The sequence continues at coordinate 14,914,369 of OZ023174.1, read as the reverse complement.
CTGCAAAGACCACAGAGCACTCCGTGAATCAAATACAAAATAAAGTTGGTAATAACAAGGTTTCAGCTCTTTGTTTAGTTTCGTTGTTGCTTTAAACAGACAGGCCTGCCATGGACAAATTCTGTTTTGCCACTGTTCCCTCACTTTGTTGTGTTTAGTCTCAAGGCCTTTCAGTCCCCTAAGTACCTTTTACGCAAAAGCCTGCAACACAAATCACACAAACGAGAACACAGAAAACAGAAAAACACACACCTGGGTCAAAACAGCTCGACTTTCCTGGCTGCATGACGCAGCCACCCTGATTCTCACTGGAGAGATTAAGAGATTACAGGACTCTCTCTGTGTGCGCGTGTGTGTGTGTGTATGTGTGTGTGTGATAATAGTGAGTGGTTGGGGCAACACGTGGTGGACCTGTCTGTACACACCATACTTTAACTCAATACTTGTGTGTATGTAGTTACTCATGTGGAAATGTTTAGGCAGAGTCTGGTTCTTTTCCAACCAAGGGCCAACCTGTACACAGATATTATTTGATGCCCTGCTGCCATTTAAATATGCGCACACTGTTCACATTCTGGAGTGTAATTGTGTTCATTATTGATCTCTTTAGACAAGCCACAGATTTGATGGCTTGTCGAGGCTGTTTTTTTCTGGCCTTCTTGAAGGAAAGAAGCCCAATTATAATATTCATATTTCTCTGATGTTGTTTTTAATGATGCATTTTTTAAAAAGTAGCCTAAGCAGCTCTGAGTCCTTTTAATTCTGCTTTCAGGGCTTTAATTGACCAACCCCCTACTGATAAACAGCCATTTAAGAAGGACTGATGGCATCTTGCTTGTCTCCGACGTCTGCTGCTTGCGTCTGACTCGTCGGACTGAATCATTCCAGCTCATTCCCACAGAACAGATCACATCTGTTAATACTACGTAAGCATCCCTGAATTTATGACTGTGGCCTGCAGTTCAGACACATTGCATTAGTGATGACAGGAGCTGGGTAATGACGTCAAAAGAGCTGGATGTGTCAAACAGAACTGCAGCCTGAAGAGATATCACAAAAGGATTCAAGGCCAGAAGAAGTGACAATACAGTGTGAGGATGAGTTCTTTTAAACATGTGGCAAAAGTGGATAAACTAGAAGGACCTGCAGTGGAGAGAAGCGCAGGCCTGCAGTGCCCCCTGCTGTCGTGTCTCTTGTTGCACTTGCTCTTAGCAGGCCTCGATGGTACCACATTGCCACGTTGCCAGTTTGAACTGAGCAGGCTTGAACAGCGTTGTCACTTATTATGACTTTTTAACTACTGGTGTTAAAGTCAGAACTAACAGAAACAGCAGCTGCGTCTGAGCGAACAGCCACCTTCTCTGCTGCGCTTGCTGTTTTAGATGTCCCTCAAAGCTGTAACTGTACCTGCGTCTAATGTTCAGTTTAATTACATGATTGCTGAATAACTTCAGTTCGATTCAGTTTAAACGCCTGCGTCATTTTACATGTTTACATGTTAATGTTAGCTGGCCGTCGCACTGTCAGCAAACCTGTGTTGCTCTGAATAGTTCCTATGTTAGCTGGCCATAAGGTTTGATTTGGCCCACTGGATCTTTTTGGTGAATTTATTTCTTTTATTTTAATCATCAAAAAATATACTGTTAATTTAATCTTTTCTTATGAGGCAAAAGTGCTCTTTAAATATGTTGGATCCTGTCTGTATGGATTTCTTTTTCATAATCTGAGCATGGCAGGTCGACACTTGGTGCAGGAGGTCAGTCAATTAAGGGACATTTTTGCATCTAAGCAATACTTTTGAAATGTGGCCCGCCATTAAAGTTCCATTTTGCAAAGTTTGGGTACCCCCTGCTTTAACCCCGCTGGATGCCGAACTTTATATGTCATATTCAAAATGTATGGACATGTTGTTTTAATATTTGACAGAATAAAACTGCCTGCAGGTAAAGTGACTCACTGTATTTTAAGACATTTTAAACTAGCAGCATAGCTCTGGTGATGCCGGTCAAGTTGGTTAGTCAGTCACTTCACCTCTCTTGAGTGCGGACTGAAATATATAAGGCACTACTAGATTGGTTTCCCATGAAGTTATGTACAGATATCTACGGTGTCCAGATGATGCATCTTCATGTGTCTCAACAGCTGTGAATGGATGATTTGTTTCCCTTTTTAATTTGTCCAGTGTTACATCCTCTTCAAGCTCAGCTGTGCTTTGTGTTTCCTGCTACTTAGCAAATGTTAGAAAGCTAACTAAGCTAACCTAAGACGGGAAACAATAACTTTTTAGTATCATCAGGGGTGTTGGAGCAGGGAAGCGTCTAAAACATGGAGGCAGGGGGCTTCGAGGAGCAGGATCCAAGAACTCAGTGAAGAGAGAGAAAACCGGCAAGTAGGATTTATACGGTGCGTAATTTAGAGCGCCGACAACAACAATCAACTATCTTTCTCCCGAAATTGCTAAATTTAACGATAATTGTGCAGAGACATAAACAACTATTTTCTGATATCAGTTGCAATCAGAAAACTTTCCTGAGTATTTCATGGTTCTATAGTTGAATCAAAGAGTGATATGTTCCAAACAAAAAACTTTTGTGCAAGTGTTACCGTATGAAATCCAGCATTAGCCTGGTTACACACACACACACACACACACACACACACACACACACACACACACACACACATAATCTCGCCAACACAACACTACTCAAATGTCTTTTGGTATGACTGAGAAACACCAAACAGCATTAGTTACATATTGTCTGTTGTCTTATTAGATTTAATCTTTTTTTTTTTTTTTTTTTTTAATCAATCTGGTTTCAAAACGTTTCAGTCTAGAATGAGGCCTTAACACAGGTCAAATCAATGATGACTGGTCACGGCGAGACATCCCTTTGGGGAATGTTCAGTTGTATTTGTGTGTCGGCATCATTATGTGAAACGATCACTGATTTGTTCGTGTTTGTGGCTAATTTGAAAAGCGTCTTTTTGACAGCTGTATCTGAGTCCCACATGAATTAGAAAAAAGATGTCAGTGGGGCCTCTTTAATCATCATGTAAAGGCTCCTTTCTCACTTAGAGAGATAAGGAGAAGAGTAGACAGGTAATTACCTTGTCAACAGTAGGTTTTAAATGGATTTGCTGTGTGTTCACTCCTGTGGTTTACATTTACACTTTCTCCAAGTGAAATGTTTATTTCTCCATCAGAAAATGCAATAAATGTTGACTTATGCCGCGTTTAGCTCATTCATAATGTTATAGCCAATTATGGAGTGTTAATGCTCATTACAAACATACTGTACATTTCATACTGTACGCACACATCTTGTTGGGCGATAACTAATTTAGAGGCACGTGAAACGAGTTTTATCATTTGACTTGCCACCTGCCTGAATGCAATCTCTTCACATATTAGCAGCATCTGGAAAATTATGCAGATCCACTGACCTTTCTCCCAAACCCCTGCTGCAGGAGTTTAAGCAACCACCTGTGGAGAAATACACCAATAAGCAAATAAACGATAAATATGCAGGGGAATTTCAGCCTTGATTGCACATCCGAAGGCATTTCGAGACAACCGTTCTCCATGTTGTTCTGATGCTGTAACAACTTAGCTTAAATTAACCTTTATTTCTTTGATTATCATCAATGAAAACAAACACAGTTAACTCTACTGAGGATAATTGTTATACTGTATGTGTCCACGATTGTCTTCAAAAAACTATAAAAACCCATGTAATTGCTTTTTAGCAATACAGTTACAGTTAGAGTCCAATAAAATGATAATAAATGGATTTTAAACTTTTTTTCCCCCACTGCAGTGCAAACTGGGCCGTAAATAAGCAGAATTTGAAAATCAGCTGAACCTGATGTTCAGTTTTAACGTCATACGGCGGGCACACATTTTGATAATTTATTTTTGTCCACACAGAGGAGAACGTATGAGGAAACACATGTTGAAAGAGCACGACTGCACCGTACAAAACATACACGCACATTCATCAGGGGTATGACTAACAGCGTCTCGCAAGATTGGATCGTTTACCCTCCTTTTTGGACATCAAAAGTTGTCGAAACCTTCTTTCGACCGACCTGTGCGTACGTCCTGTTCTGCCAAAGATTAAAAAAAAACAAACAAGTAGTCCACACCTATAACCCAGCTCTGAGATGGTATTTAGGAGTGGCTGGTATTTGATGACCCTGGTCGTAAAAGGTTCCTCCAGGCTAGAGTCGAAGGTGCAGGCAGCTTGGAGAACAAACAGTGATTTGTACGAACGTGCTGTGTACAGTCCTTCGTAAATGTAACAGCCATCCGAAATGACGCAGCATCGTTTGTTTTAGTGACCTGCTCTGTCCTGTGTGACGCAAGCAAAGAGGGACCTGAGCAGAGGGAAAGCAGATAGAAAGGTTGGGTCTGGTTGGAAGAATTTTTAATCTTGGCTTTTACTTTAACACACACACACACACACACACACACACACACACACACACACACACACACACACACACACACACACACACACACACACACAGAGAGAGCTCCCACCCATCTTCTCCTTTGTCTTGCTGTTTGTCCGCTCACAAAGCAGCGGAGACAGGCCCTGTCAGTTAAGGTAATGAGAGGTGATCCTTAGTGCTTGATCCAATTACAGCAAACTGGATGGCATGAAGCAGCCGAGAGTGCCTACAAAGACGAGACAGAGCGAAGAAAACTGAAGCACAAAACTTAAAAAAAAAACCTTTAGCATGCAGCTGTGTGTGTCTTGCCTCCTACTTGCAGTAGCTGCGTTTTAGCGCAAGCCGTGAAGTTTCTGTCCAGTCCGAACGCTGCATTTAACCAGCGCCTACTTAAAGCCCTCCAGTTGTGGAGTACTCCGGGGTCTGTGGCCTTCCGCATCCACAGCCTATTAGCTCAGGCAGGCCCCATCACCCGGCGCACCCATGCATGAGATAGACCCTCTGTAATACAAATTGTCTGCACCACTTACAGCAGCTCCACCGGAGAGCAAACATGACAGCCTTTAATTGGCGCGGCCCTCAGCGTGGGACAGGCTTCACAGGAGAGAGTTGTGTCCACCGCACAGCCAACGGATGGCCAGGAGGGGTCGAGGGGGAAAGGGTGAGAAGGCGGGGAGGGAGTAAAGGGAAGGACTGGAAGGGGGGATGAAGGAAAGTCGGTAACCGAGATGACAGGCGGCGAGGTAGAAACTCATTCCCCACCAAATTCCACTTAACAGAGTCTGTCCTCATTAGCTGCTGAAAGCTTGTGGCCAAGCACTGTATTACTGCGTGTGTGTGTGTGTGTTTTACTCTTAAAGTCGGACAAACTGCACCTTTAAAGATCGGATTAGGAACAAAGTCACGTGACATCACGGAAGGATGCGCTGCAACGTGGCGCACGGATTCTCTCGAGGCTCATTGTTCTCTGACACTTGCCATACTTTGAAATTTCTTGCCCTCGAGGTAAAACTTCAACAACGCAATCCATCACCAGCATTAATTGGCCGAATGTTTGCACAATAAAACCCCTAAAATCAAAAAAGAAAAGGAAAATTACTCTTGTCTTGGAAGAGGTGGATTTGCTCGCTTGTCTTTAGAGCCGTTTGTCTCCTGCATTCCATTAACCAACTCCCAATACAAGGCCAACTTTGTCCTCATTTGTGACTGTATGCTTGTCATTTTCTACCACTGCTAATTTTGTTAGTCGTCACACCCTCAATGGTTTGTTCAAGAGGTATTCCATAGAGCTTTTTTCACCTTTATTAAACCAACCAACAGGTTTGATTTCAGCTGTTTTTCCCACTGCTCCTCTCCTCGTCTCGCCTGCAAAAATAAATTGGAAAAGTGAGAATGCTGAAAAATATGGTTGATGTGGTCCCAATGTGTCATTATCGAATGTAGGTGTAAAGGGCCGGGCTGCATTATAGCTGCAGGAAATCATTTCCCCTCACAATTTAGATTCATTTTTTTTTTCTTTTCTTTTTTTTTTTTTTAGCTTTGTGCTAATGGGCCTGTCAAGGTGAGTCCATCAACATGGGAAAAACAAAGGGAACAATGTGAAAGCAAATTATAAAACTCTTTTTGTGTGTGTGTGTGTGTGTGTGTGTGGTATGTGCACAGTACACGTTTCATTAGGTTGTTGTGTTTGCTTTGCGAGGTGTGCGGAAGTGAGGGAGCGAAACAAAAGCAGCAGGGGAGAAGATAAAATAACAAAGACAGTTGCTGCATTACGGAGGAGTCATTTTCAGGCTGTCATGAGTGACGAGTGGCACCCACACATGTGTCATACTGAGTCATACCAAGAGCTGTGATGTAGAAAGTCTCCCTACAATTTTCTAGTGTAGAGCTTGTGTTTGTGTATAATAATAATAATAAAAAAACATGACTGCTTTTTACAGCTGGATTTAATGGTTTTTAATCTTTTTCTTCCAACCAGTCCTCCCTCCATGTTCCACTAAAATGATGACATGGTAGCAGAAAGCACCTTATCTGTTTAATCAGGCTTTTGTTCTTTGGTTCTCTTTCCTTTTTTTGTGAGTCTGCGGTGTGGTTCTGCTTTTGCACCTCAAACACAGCTAACACATACAGTGTTATATATAAAGCAATTTGAGCTTTGAGCACACAGTCGGGCTTTTCTTTTAATGTGGTGGATGGTGGAGTCCTGTGGTGGTTTTGTTTCACTGTCACTTTCATTACACTGTCACATGACGGATGTGTTATTATTACGCTGCGTTTTGTTGCATTAAGAGCGATACTTGTCAGGACAGCAGGTGTGCGGAAACAATAAAATGCCTCGTCCATTAGATGAGAGCAATTACTGATGCTCAGGGTGGCGTCCGCAATTCACTTGTCATTCATCTTTTTCATAATTACAGAAGCGGGTGTGCGTGTTAAACACTAGAGGGTGCTCACAGCCCTCATCAAACGGCTCACTGAGCTGTTGTTTCTGAACGCATGAAAAAAAAAACATACACACCCCTGTGCCCACACACACACACACACACACACACACACACACAAAGACACACACATGGGCGACTAGTGTAAATCTTTTCAGTGAAATAGCTGTGTGTTTTACAGAATAAGATATAGATCAGAAAAGAGATGTGTGTGGATGCATCATGATAAAAGAATGAAGGGAGTGTGCAGTGGGCGTTTATGTTGTTCGTCATCATCTTCGTTCCATTTCTTCATCAACGCTTCCCTCCAGAGGTGCTTCTCGCCGACGGGACTTCACTCCGACCCCGCTTAACATGAATAAGTGTGGCCAATATCAAGCCTTTGTGCAGGGTTGGAGCGTTGATATCCAAGTGTGTGTGTTTCTTGATAATGCCGAAAAGAGAGCCAGCCACGTTGGAACATGGAGCCACACACACACACACACCTCCCCTCTGAGGCATGGCATCGCTCTCCTCTCACTCCTGGCACACCCAGGAGAAGAGCTTAACTGAATATGGATGGAGACCCCGGCTCTGCCAGCGGGAACACCGCTGTGGTCCAACACCGCCTGGGAGAAGAGGGAGGGACTGCAGAGAAAAAGTATTTCAGATACTGATCAATACCATGTCATTTGAGGAGCTGTAAAAGAAAATGGATAGAAAGGACGGTGTGCAGATAAAATTGTGAACAATCGTCAGGTGAAAGTGACATTCTCAGCATTTGACCCAGCATCTTTGTTGTCTGCATCCGCGGCCAAGTCACCTGTCTCTTTATTGTCCTCGGTCTTGAGAAAAGATGCCACACACTGCACTTGCTCAGTGTCACAATCTGTTCACCCTAACATTTTGATCCCTTTGGGGGATAAAGCAAACTCTATCCCCCAAAGGGATTGAACGATGAGACTCCGTAGCATGTCTCACTCTGAGGAGTTTAAAGATTTCACAGATCTATTCACGGTACACTCAAGATACAAGTAGTTTAGACGTGATAACGCAGCTTTGAAATGGCCATGAAAGCAGCAAGGCCATTGTTTTTATTCATTAGAAGCAAATTCTGTGATTATTCTCATAAATTGAGCTGAGAAGGAACTGCTTTCGGTTCAAACATTCAATATCGACCTCAAAAGAACAATGGTAAGGATGTTCCTCCGGGCTCTGCAGCCTGGCTGAGTGCCAGGAAAAAGTTTCAAGGAGAAGAACCTTTGCTGCACCGTACTAGTCAGAAAGAGAATGGAAATTCATCAACAACCGGGAAGATTAATTTGACTTGGTGCGGAAAAGGTAATGATAATGTTCTGCAGCTTCTCCCATGGGCAACCCAACTTGTCTGACAAGTAAGTGATGTTAGGTGGCTAATAACGTTAGCTGAGCGCCAACCTAGGGGTTTGTGACCTCCATAGTTGCATATACCCAAAAATACAGCTTAAGATTGAGATTGCTTTTTTTTCAGCCAAGTTAGACATTACCAAAACACCACACATTTGTCATTGGTGTTGCAAAATGGTATGCCAAAATATTGAATTAAGAGTAGGCTGGACCATTGGTTCTCAAACTGCGTGTCGTTGGGGCAATCCTGGGCATAAACCCTGGTGTAATTTTTTTGACTAAGACAGGAATACACATTCTTTTTGTCTGATTTATTAAGCAGCACATAGCCCTGATTCATTTCCTGAGGTCACTGGATCAGTTGTACCAGATCCTGGGTCATGGGAGATCCAAAAATGACTATACAATGCTGAAAATAATCGACAGCGGGACCCTCAGTGAATCATTCGGTCCGTGGCATGAACAAGACTATCGGCAGCTCCGGTTAGGATCTGTTGTAATGCTGAGCAAGAGCAAATGTGTGGGGTCCTCTTTGAAATTCTATCTTCAAGCCTGTAGTAAAAGTTTCCAGTGCACCTGTACCTGAGATAGTTGGATGTGCGAATGTCCCTAAAAAACCATCCAACACCTGCCATTTGCTTTTCCCTGGCTGACATTTGATTAATCGACAAAATGATTAGCTAGCAAATGTCATATACCCCACAGACTGGGGTAAACAGAATGGAGGATATTTGGATTTAAAATGTGTGTATGTGCGCTCAATGCTTTCCCTCATCCCATCAAATCCCAGATGATCAGTTATCTTATTCCTACACGTCTGGTTGGCTGATCGTATTCATGATGTGGATTTAAATATAAACTGTAGCTTTCATTTGCCAGCAGGTCAATGAAACTGCGGGCTGTGTGGGTAATCTAAATGGCAATCCAATCTGCACACATGTGACGAGCATTGAATTACGTGTAATATGTGTATCGACCACTGCTAATAGAGCCTCGGTTGCCTGCAGCAGTGCCTCCAGGATTTGGTCCTGGCCGATAATTCTTTAAGAAGAGTTTTAATTGCTGCCAAATCTGGCCATAAAAAGCATATTGCAGGTGTTTAGTAGAGCTACTTTTATCAGTCTTGAAGTATTTCTATTTCTACGACAACAAAAGGGTGGCTAGTATCACGCAGAAAGACTAGTGAAAGAAATACAGTATGACTGTGACTGTGCAACCTCTCTGCCCTTATTGGTGTATTGATATCACAAATACTACAGCTGAGTGGGGAGAGCTTCAGAGCCCGGTGCTATAAGAGAGCAAAAGAAGATGATCATTTATATCGACTGGGTCGAAATGTGAGCGTGCTGGTCTGATGCCGCGGGGAAATGGCGAGGCAGCTTGACTCTTCAAAGCAGAGTGGAGAGCACTTTGTAAGTAAATTACTCTAATGATTCAGCCAGTGGAGCTGTAATTGCCAGCAGGCAGGGAGGCATGGCAAGAGACAGTAACTTTTTCTTTGTTACAGAAAAAAGATTTCGCTCAGGACATCCCGGCGACTCAGTGAGCTGTGCAGCGTACGCGGTAATGACATTAGCGATGTAGCGCATTCAGTCCCGTGGGGAAATTCGTCTTTTTGGCTCGCCTCCCACTGTGAGCAGGGTCAGAGGGCAGAGAGAGGGGTGGAGCAGCAGGTTCAGACCTGGTAGACTTTTCAGGCTATGTAACTGAAAGTAGTACATCTGACAAATATTCCGTGGTATTTGTTTGTCTCAAGCTGTTTTAACTCTGGTTTAAATTGTCAATGAAATCATAATACATTTTGAAATAAGTGACACCTAATTAGCAACATTTTTCTCAAATCTCTTTGGTAAATTTAAAGCTACAACAAGCACCCAGCTAACTTAGCCGAGCATTTAGACTAGAAACAAGGTGACAGCTAGCCGTGCAAACTATTTCTTGGCCAGGAGCAGCTAGAATGCAAACCCACTAAACTGTGACTATTTTCCTCGCTGCACGATCAAATGACTCTGCAGAAGCCATGGATCTTTATCTGTTGTGGCTCTGATAGGCAGTGATGGAAACATGAATTCTTGCTGAAAGTGCTAATTTATGCCCCCTTTTCCGGTGTGAAGCTATGACACACCTTGAAGTTCTGTTCGATATTTTTCCATCTGTCTCCATTCAAGTAGCACACGAACATCGTTTAGTCAGCTTTTGGTTTGGAAGAGAGACTGAGGAAAAGCACATGAGAAAGTCATATCTGTAAGATCGTCACTGGCCTTCACGCTGCTTTCTACTCTCTACCATTTCCTGGCATGTTTGTTGAAAGTGACCCACCAAGAAAAAAAACTGTGAGGCAAACTTGTCCACTGCCGACGGAAAAGTAGTTAATCGCCTATTTGTAGTTTCATAGCATTTAAAAAACCTGATTAGGCACTCGTGACTTAGCCGACTGCTGCTGTTAGCTTCTTGCTTAGCGAACGGACACATGACATGTGAGTGGCGTCAATCTTTCTGTCTACATCTTGGCAAATAAGCATATTTCTTAAAATGTCAAACGTTTCCTTCGATAATCAGTCAGACTGAAGGTTATGCGCCTTTTCGGCAGGAATCAATCACAGGCTTTCAAGATCAGATGTTTTGAACCAGGGTTGAAAGATGTCTTCTGTAGTCACTGTATACTGTTTTATGTAGATAGTCGCATATTTGTTGCATCTCCTGTATCACTGTCACTCATCACACATTGTGTCGTAAAACAACGACACCTGTCATGCCTACAGTGACTGAAGTTACAGGGAAGAATTCATCATGGTGAAACTGCAAAGCCCTTCATATAAAAGCTGACAACAACTCTGACACGCTGTTTGCACAGAAAGAATCACCCCGCCACCTCTGATGGATGAGGAGACTAATATGGCACTGTACAAGCTCCGTAACACCATCCTTTCTTTGTTACTAACCAACGCTAATGGAGACTCCATTCCCTCGGGCTGCCTGGTGCAGGTCTTGTCTTCAGAAAGAAAGAAGTAGGGCAGCGAGGGACGATGAGGGAAACGACAGCAGGGAAAATAGAAAAAGAAGAGAGAGGGCGAGATGAAGTCGACGCACGAAATTAAGGTGGAGGAGGAGGAGGAGGGAATGGGGGAAGAGGAAGCGGGTACTTTCTCTGGCAAGGGAGAGCTGATCCAGTCTAAGACTAATGTGCCGAATTGATCTCTGTCTCTTCCCTTTCTGTTTCTTTCTTTCTTTCATGTCACTCCCTACTCTTTACCTCGCCACACAAAAACACACACGCACACACTCCGCGCTGCAATTGCTATTGGCTCCCTAAATTGCCTCTCAATTTTCATTTGGCCCTTCGATTAGTCTATGTGCCTGCTCCCCTTGTGCTCTCTCTCCGAAACCACTAGAAGTTTGGCTCAGAGGCAGATCAATGGCCCAGAGCCCCCCGGGAGCAGTGAGGGAGGGACCGACTGTGGGCGTTTTGGCCCTCGACTTTTCCTCCCTCTGCTGGTTTCCAACACTTCTTTATCAGGACGGATGCTAAACTTTCCATGAAATACTCTTTTCCCTTCTGTATCACTGTGTTCCCAGGACAGGTACTGCTTGTGATGCCAACAAGTGTATGAACTGCGGTGGGTATATTCCTAATTCTACACATCAAATGTATTTTCCAGAATTGATTAATGTCCTACAGTCCCTAATACTGCCAACCCAACAGGTTTTGCTTATAATGCAATTCATTTATCCATGAGTTTCCTGGGAAGGTCATTGGGGAAGTTATAGGGAATCGATTACTTCAAGTGTGGGGTGGTGCTGGCGGAACAAGGTAACACAATAACGTACGCAACAGTGGCACTTCCAAGGTTTTAGAAGCATTATCATCCATCCATCCATCCATCCATCCATCAATCCATCCATCCATCCATCCATCATCTCTAACCACTCATGTTTTGCAGGGTCATGGGGGGATTGAGCCGATCCCAGCTGACATTCGGAAAGCGGTGGGGTACACCCTAGACAAGTCGCCAGTTCATCACAGGGCTGACATATAGGGACAAACAACCATTCGCACTCACATTCACACCTATAGACTATTTAGAGTGGCCAATCAATCTGAAGCATTCGCTAGGTAATAATAGAGTTAGTAATATTCACTCGGGTCGTCTAGTAATCGGAAGGTCGCTGGTTTTCGAAACACGGCTCACCTTAGCTGCATGTCGAAGTGTCCTTGAGCCAGATACTGAACCCCAAACTGCACCGGATGTGCTGGTCTGCACCTTGCACGGCAGCCACAGCTATCAGTGTATGAATGTATGAATTACTGAAAGCCCTAAACATGTAAATGTAAATGTAAGCTACACTAGATCTTCATGAATGGATGAAATTACATAGTAATTGTTCTACATTCTTGGAATAGCCTCCTGTTAGCTTAGCTGTGATACGCCCTCCATCTGATGTGCCTCCGTCATGTGCTCTAGTTCAACTGCACCGTATCGTAACATATCTGTTATATTTAACATGTAACAGGAAAAAAAAACATTAAATTGTAAGCTTGTTTGATAATTTGCTGAACTAGGGTGCAAATTGAACCCGCCTCTGAGCTACAAAGCATAAATTAGGCGTATCTATTGACTGCTGCTAACGAGCACATTGCACTCTCTTGTGCTCCGTCTACAGCATAGAGAGCGGCAAATGGGTCTGAGCATTCATTTAACCATTTGTTCCTTCTCTCTATGCAAGTTTCTTTTTGAGATGATACCGTATTTTATCAGGGGAATGTCTCTCCCTTAAACACATAACTGCATATTTAGTATTCCCTTTATCTGCTTCCGTTCCCTCTGGTCCTATCTGCCCCCAATTATCCCAATCTTTGTCTGCTCCTTCACAATTATTTCTTGTTTCCTTGTCATCTTTACGTTCTTCACATTGCAAATGTTTAAAAAAAACAAAACTTAGTTTCCGTTTTAACTGCAGACATACCTGACAGTGTTGAGACGGCTTAGAGTGGCAGGATTTTTAGGGATTTGTGTATTGTTCTGCTGCACTGAAATGCTAGAATTTCCGTTTTGGCGGGATCCAGTGGGCTGCTTAATGACGTGACTAATCGCAGTCCATCATTCAGTGCTCACATTCACTGTGTTTACTCAGTGCCTCAATATGTGCACCTCACTTACTGAAAGAAAGAATAAAAAGAAATGTCACGTGCGGGATGTCATTTCTCAGGTGTGGTTGAATCTTTAGCAGTTTCAAGGCAATGTGGCAAGGTGTTGTTTACTTTGACAACATCTACAGTAGTTCCGTGAGTTAATGAGAGGCAGCTCACAGGCACACAGGTGATTAGTACAGGGTAAAAAAAGCCTTGCAGGAGCTGGAGTTAGTTTACCTGCACTCCTAATAATCTAACCATAATGTGGCAGCAATTTGAGGGAGGTGGAGCTTCCTATAAAGACTGCACTCGTACGGTTAATAACTAAATATGACAATGAATGTCTACGAAAAACAAATCATTTTCGTTCGTGTTTAATTCTCTGCTCCATTTTGTTCTTTCAGACGCGATAAACAAACAACCGCGATAAACAAACAACATTGTTGCTCTATCAAGATGTGCATAGCCTGGAGAAACTTGGGTAGCTCCGCTGAGTCTCATTCCTTTGCTACCCAACAGATGTGAGTCCAAAAAACAAAACAAAACAATAAGCTCGAAGCTGCAGATGTGTTTTATTTCAGATATTGATTCACAGTGGGGTCGGCACTAGTGACCCTCTTGTGAGCGCTAATTGGATTCAGGGTTAATTTCCGAGATATTGCATAAATAGGGCTCCAACTGCCACCACCTACCTGCCCTCCACTCTCCCCTCCATCCCCGCTGTCTCCTTGGCAGAAGTCGGTCGCCGTGCAGCCAGTGGCGTTTTGAAAAAGATCTAATCACTTCACACCGCGCTCTCCACGTTTTTTTTTTTTTTTTTTCCCCCATCATGGGGTCCAACCCACACTTTTTACAAGGACACCATGCCTGTAGCCTGGGGACGCTGCTAGTTAATGTGAAGAAGTCAAGTTCAACCACACACAGTATTTGACATGAAGAGAAAGGAGTTTCTATCTGCCCTTGGAGGCCATATTCCTCTCCTCATGTAAGAGAAGGTTGTTTAGATGCTGCGCTTGGAAAAAAAAAAAAGGCGCATATGATTTAAGACTATGGCGCACATGGGCGAAGTGACTCATTTATCACATCTGGAGCTGTACGGGGGGGAAAGCACAGAAAAAGAGTGACACAAAAGGAATATCAAGCAGAGAGAAAAGAGGTAATTTTCTTATGGTGGTTTAGACTCATCAACCTCTTTTCCCCCTCATCACCTGAGCCCCTCCAGAGGCTCCGTCCCAGCAGATGCAGCCAATTACACCGGGGCACGGATGTGTGTGTGTGTGTCCGTGTGTTTACCTGAGTATTTATATGTACGCATCTTTGGTTATTTTGAGTGTGAGTGTGTGTGTGTGTTTGTGGGTATAACACCTGAGAGGCACCAAAGATTGATGTACTGCCATGAATCAACAGCCGGTGTTGAAAGAGACTGTGTGATCAAACTGTGTGTGTGTGTGTGTGTGTGTGTGTGTGTGCGGTTTGTGTCAATCCGAGTCAGTGACAGCTGTTTCGCCGGTGGGCTGTGCAATATCTCCATGGGCGAGCTATTTGAAAATGGTTGTGGGCTCAGTTTTGTGAATGTGTCCATGTCAAAGCACGTCCACAAGGTATGCAGCTCCGAGGTAATTTCAGACAGCTGAGCCAAATCAATGCAAGTTTAAGTACAAGGAGAGCAATCAATGTCTTAATTTGTCTGTAAATAGAGGTAGGGGAAGGGGGGTTAGGGCTTTCTCTGCAGTGGGCAGCCAGAGTCCTTCATGTGTGCGTTTGGGAAAGCCTGTAGACCTATCATAACCAAATCCTTTTATATTGATTGGTGGGACATGTATCCATGTACTCTGACTTCCGTTTTGACCTGAGATACTGGTAGTTTTTTCCCCTGACACACAGTTAGTAGGCATTTGTGATATAAACACAATGGTGATGACATTTTCCCATTGGCTAATAAACTTGAGACATCACAGCGGATAACAGCGGACACAAGAAAAGACACTCAATATCTGTAGAGCACTGTTATAAGTTACGGCTAATCCAAATCGAAACACTTCCTGCCGCAGTAGCTTCACATTAAAAGCGTTTGACTGGCGAAGAGGACTAGTTACAGGAATGCAGCTATCGTCAATCAGAAATGCTTCTATAGAAGAGCTGCAGGTGGGTGCAGGTGCACACCTCTAACTTCTCAGTAAGGTAACCAACTCCTTTTCCCTCATTAACTTTACTAGGTTCCCTATTAGCAGTGGGTTTAAATCTAAAATATTGCCAAAAATGTGGCTTCTGCATTTTACTTTGACAGTAAATCCTCCTCCATCGTCTTGTCGGTTGACTCTCTTTACTCTCACAACGTGATACATGAAATGTGACCCCTGTGACTTTGCTGCTGCTGCTGCTACTGCCACAGAACAAAGACAGAGTTCGTCATTGTTACATCCATCATCAGACGAAACATTGATTTTTAAAAAGCAAAAAGACCATTGGGATGTTGGCAGGAAATACAGTTGGTGTATGCTGAACAATGTGTAACACTGAAAACAAACACCCCTGCAAAAAAAACTGCAGTAGGTGAAGAAGTTGAACCGTTCCTCTCATAGCCCAACACTATTTTCCCCGCGGCTAGTTCATTTTGGTGTTTTATTCATCATCGCTGAAGGCGCTCATTCTTGGTAACCAGTCTCTTATTTTGGCGGGGCTTTGAAGCAGCTCTCTCCTGTGATTCCCGCGGGCCCTTCTGGCATCAAGTTCCCACGACGATGATGGGTAATGCAGTCATTATGGCTGCTTTTAAATAGCTTTCTGTGTACGCTCTCTGGAGCATCGCGCGTATGTTTGTGTTAGTATGGGTTCTACTACGTGTTTCCACTGAGAATTCAGCTATGTGTGTTCTTCGGGGGATTTTTTTTAGTTTGTCTGACGTGACCTCACAGCATGGGTGTGGACTTCTAGTGGTAGCTGCCTGCTGAACAGCTCACCTCTGTCTGGATAACTGCTTTTATATCTTCAAGCACTCTTTTTCCCTTTAGTGTTCAGAAACAACATGAATGTCTCGTAAAAAGTCTAATTATATGTATAACAAGTCGCCCAGGGGACTAAAGACGCTAAAGTGTTGATAAATTATTTCTTTAGGGCCATTGTCAAGCTTTTGTCATGCCCTAATGTTGAGTGTATTCATATCTTTTTCAAATGGGGATTAAAAAAAAACATTTTCTTGGGCAACTTGAGCCAGTGTAGCCTCTGCGTTTATGGGATTGTAGGAGCTTCTACCTTCAGTATGCTTGTGCACAAAGACCCGGAATCTCCCCCATCTCATGAACAAAGAAAGGGATGAAACCTGCGTCAACACAGCTGTTTCACAACCGCCACGATGACAATATATTGTGCTCTTTTATGATTATAGCCCTGCTGTTTTGCAGTGTATTGCTCTGCTTCGTGACAGCTCAGATTACTAAATCTTTAGTATTTGAAGGGTTCTTACATAACTAAGAAGTTGCATCAATACAGGCACTAATTTGCTCCGAGAAAGTGGCTCTGCATTGTGTTTGAAGAAACATAATGAGCACAATGCTGGATCGGCTGCTCTAACCCCCATGGATTTTCCCTGACAGTTGCTTTCATAATGCTTCCACTAGTCGAGGTGTTCTTAAGGGTGTTGAGAAGTTTAGTCAAACATTATTCAGTATTCATTTGCAACGTGTTGTGGAGCCTCTGTTGTACTTTTTTAAAGACAGTTTACGTGGGTGGAAAATGTGTTATACATTTTTAAAGGAGGCATGAAAGTAGTGTTGGAAGTGGTGAATAAGTGCATTAAAAATCCAGCAAGGCTAAAAGTTAAATCGGTTGAATCGGTTACACAGTTTGCCTTTCAACGGGGTGTGTCTGGACACCAGTGCAAGCCTACCGTGCAGTTGCACATTAGTGGTGCGTTTATGTGGTGTCAGAATAATTGGAAAAACATATTTCCAACTTGGAAAATTTGCATGAATGCCCATTTAAGTTGGAGCTTCCTCTGCTTCTACTTGTTATTCAAAAACTGTAAACAACTGTGAAACAATGTGTTGCCCATGTTGTTCCCACATTGTGACTTGATGCACATGAACACACTGAAGTCAGAAGAACGATTTCCAAACCTGGGAAGTGGGACCATGAATGCAGCACAAGTCTGTATGCCTGTCTTGATATTGCACGTGTCTGTGCAGTATAATACTCCCTCTCGCTGTCAAATTAAGCATCTGTGGGCTTTTTTCTGTGAGGGGACAGGTTAATGTAGATGTCCCCTGTTCCCTTGAAAAGTCATTACGTGTACATGAAACTAGGTTATTGAGAGAAATCAGGTTAAGGCAGGAAACTGGACAATGGGTTTGGATTGCACTGCAGCGATATGGTTAATGTAAAACATCTGTTTTCATGCAGTTGGCCAAAAATGTGATTTCCCGCTCTGACCAAGTGAATGGCTGTATTTATATCAATCACACTCACATAAAGCAAGGTGCTGGCCTGACCATCAGTAGCTGACCGGGATTCAGTGTCTCGCCTAAGGACATTTCAACGTGTGGACACAAGGATCGAACTGTGATGAGTGGATGGCCTGCTCTGCCTCATGAGCCTCAGCCGGCCCCGTTTAAGTGTTTTTTTATGCTTTCGGTCGAAGCGCTCGGGCTGGATGTGGGGGTGAGATGACAGGCTCCACAGAGAGAGAGCACAGAGGCTAACTGTCGCCTTGAATGGAGGAGATGATTGCCAGGGCAGGTGAAATAGGCCTATTGAACGCACAATGTCCAAAGCAGAGGACACGTACGGACGCACAAAAGAAGCACTCACACACCTGTCTCCGTGTTCATGTGGGGGTTGTTATTTTAAAACTGCCAAATTCTTTGGCCTCCTTGGATGAAATGGTCCTCATCTTCAGTAACTTTTCACCAGTTGGCATTTCAGTTAACCAGCCTGTAAAAGTGCCTTTTCTTCTTCTCCGTGATCGAGCCTCTTTTTAACTTCTGTGAGTCACAAAGGCATCATGGACCATCTGGCACCTTATATGTCAGCTTAATGCATGCGTCATGTCGCAGACACAGAATACCAATTAATAATTACTGTCATGAACAAGTTCCCTGCAATCGTTTCACCAATATTAAGAAGGTAGTTAATTAAAATGCCGGGTTGAGAGAAAAGATCTAAAGCAAAGCAGTAATTCAGGCGTTACTGGTGATGAACGACACACACGTCATCTAAAAATGGCAAAAGACAGGAAACGTCTACGTTGCCCGCAAATATCGCAATTAATTTTTAGATTAACCATATATTTATCTGCTTCCTATCAGTGGGCGGTTACATAAATCTGAGCTAATGACTGAGGGGAATGGCAAGGGGGCAGAATGGAATGCCACACCGCACCACCCCCTTGTCCTTGTGCAGCTTTTTAATAGAGTCATAAATACATGAAGATGTCGAGCGCTGCACGATGATGGCAGCAGCCATGCACAGCTCCGGGGCTGTCATACATCCATGCGACATAGATACAAACGGACAGGCCAGGTAGACTGGAGCAGACGGCTATTAGGGAGCGTGCGAGTTGGAGAGGGAAGCAGTTTCTCAGCGGGGCTGGTGGACGTGAGGAATTGCACTGACACGCATGTACTCTCCGAACACATAGATATGAACCACAACTTCATGTAGGGTGACGGATAGTTACACCTGCAAACAGTCACACGTGCTGCACGAGTCATACCAAGCAAACAGTGCAATACATCCAGCCAAGCATGGACTCTCAAGTAACATGCCTTACACTCATATGGACGTTTTAAAATTCAGATTAAAGTCTTTTAAATTGGACAATTCCTAAAAGAGACCTATTGTGCTTTTTGTTTTTTTTTTTCCTTTCCTTCAGTGTTGTATATAGATATGTGCTTGTTAAATATCCTGAAAGTTAAAAAGGTCAAAATCTGCACTTACAGAAGCTCCTCTCTCTCACAGGAAACACTGCTCCTGAAACGCCTCGTCAGTAGTCTCAACTTTGATTTGGTGACTTTGTGACATCACACTACGTCACCTTGTCACATATTTCCACAACATATGACTCGCGGCTAGTTTGATATGTAAAAATTGCTTAGGCAAAGCTGCTCTGTTGTTGTTGGCGGTGATGGGTCAGGCATGTGTGATTTGACCAATCAGAGGAGACTGGGTATTGAGGAGGGAGGCGGGCCTTAAAGAGACAGGAGCTAGAACAAAGCGTCTCAGACGGAGGGGGAATCCAAAAGCAAACAACACTGAATGGTCTGATGAATCTGTTTATCTAATGGATAATATCGACTGACCAATTTATGATTGATACCGTTCTAAACAGCTAAAATCTGAGCCTGTAAAAACAGAACAAACAAAAACTCACAACAAAAAATAATCAAGCAAAAAGGGCAGCAGCTTCATGTTTACCGTACAAATATGAGTGGTATCAAGCTCATCATCTTACTTCCACAGCATCAACCTACTCCTTTATGAGATCTGGAACATTAATATCACAGCAAACAGCTATTTCCTGTGTGTACATATAGTGGAGGTCAGACTCCCTCGCTGTGTGATCTGAGCTTCTCTGGTTATTGTTTTTTGGTGCCGGCACATGTATGTCAGTGCGTGCAAGTCCCTCCCTGTCCTCCCTGCAACCATTTCAACATGCTTAGTGAAAATGTTCATATTATGCATTCAAACAGTACACTACAGTTTGCACCTGATGACAGTGCCAACATATATGTGGGCTATGCAGTCACAGCATCTCGATTCATATTTGATCAGACGTGCCTAGCTTTGACGGTTTGATGCTAGTTTTCACGAGCAGTGTGTGTTCAGAGCCCTCTTTTTTCTCCTCGCTACTTTATTGAGTTAGCAACGCACACATTTGGATTGTTCTGAAATGTATGCGTGGATTCTCTCCCCCCCCCCCGAGATTTTATGTCATGACTCATGTATGGTCTCTGTTTGACATTGATTTTCCTAATATGAACCCTGCCTCGGTGCACCTCCGAGCTCAGCCGAATGCACACAGCTGTGTCACTGATCACTGGAGAACCTCTGTTCTTTCTCGCCCACAAACCGAGAACAAGGCAGAAGCAGCGGGAGCGAGAACACACCGGGTCCACCCACGCACAACAACTAACGAGACTGATCACTCATGCAAATTGCATTCAGCACAGCCATCTGAAATTAATGCCCTGACATCAAAGGAAATAGAGTATGAAAAGTGAAAATGATGGCAGGGTAATTTTCAGGCATGAATGCACATTAAGTCAAAGCTGCAACATTATACCAAACATACAATAACACCTATTGGACGTGATTAAGCCGTCACCAAAACGCAGTTGGGGAGAAAGACTCAGCTAAAGGTTAGATAACGGCCTGTAAACGCTGCCATGCTCGCAAATATAGCCATAAATTGCTTCTCCAGTTAAACAATAAGTTCATCAACTTGTGATAATCTCTCAGTGGAGAAAAGGTTGCAGGACTGTGCATGTGTTAACTCTGCTTTTTTTCACTTTCAGAAACTCCAAAAATTAGGCAAACTGCATCTTCTGCACTCCTTCTACACTCACACACATTTCTGTAGAGCATTTTGGCTCCTTTAACCATTCTCTCCATCGTCACATCTGCAGTACTGACTCTTTTGGTATCATGGGTCTGAGTCCATCACTATGTGTACACTTAAAGGAGAAGTTTACCCAAAACTTATAATTCATTAATTTTATACTCACCCACAATCCGCCGATGGTGAAGTTTCGTAGTCATCAAAACATTTCTGGAGCTTCAGCGGGACAGTGTTGCAGCATTCTCCTACACAAATGATGTAGATGGGGATGTTAAAACAACTAACTATGTAAATGCAGGACTTTAACTTCAAACTTACACTTTTTTTTTTTAATAGCGGTACTGTTCCCCCTCTGGCTACTGTACAGCAGTGGTCAGGATCCGACTGCTGAGGTTGACAGATGGGCTCCGTCCCTCCATCTTTACTTCTCTTTGATCCCTGCGTCTGTGACTGTCAGCCTGAACTCCCTCCAGCTGTTGCAGGCAGGGTGAACGCCAGACGACGCAAGACAGTTGCAGAGCTGCCAGCTGCCAGGATGCCCTCAAACTGGCATTTCAGAAGCTCCTGAGGGGCTGAGGTTGGGGTCTGTTCGACAGCGCTCTGTTTCAAGGAGATCACGGCAACAAATTCAGTGTCTATTTCTTATACTGAAGAATCTGCCAGTGACATTTCACAGGTCACCCATTCAGGGCTCCAATCCAAGTATTTTTACCTCCAAACAGCAAGCTACACAGCTATAGTGCTTTAGTACTTCAGTATTTACTTGCTTGTCGCATTAAACCACAGTTCACTTTTTAAGGCTTCAAGTTTCCTGAAGAGAAACTCTGTCCAGCTGTGTGTTTAGCTCAGTTAGCTCTGTTAGCTGTGAGCTATTTGCTCCGTCAGCAGGACTCTGCTGCCCACCAGCGGCTAAGCTAATTTAGCAGCTAACCTCTAATTTGCTCTCCGCCTGCTGGTTTCAACATGGATATGAGTCTTAGATTCTACTAGGTTAACCTTTATTTAACCAGGAAGTCACTTTTTGTAGAAAGACCTGTCCAAGATAGCACACAATTAAAAAATTACAGAAATTGTAGAATTGAGCAAGTCAGTTAAAAGTTAAAAAATGGGTGGGGGCACTTTAAAAATACACAAGGGACAATATTACCCGACCAGAGTTTTTTTTTATTGGAGTTTTGAACTCACTTAGGAAGACAAAATCATCAAGTTGTAGTTGTTCAAGATGTTCTGAATGTTACTCCATGACCAGGGAGCAGAATAGGACAAAGCTGCTCCACCACTCTCTGTTGTAGTGCAATATGTTGCGTCCTCCGTCTATAGGGAGTTTTGTGTGTCCCATCAAATTTCAATGTGTCATATTTTTTCTAGGTATCCAGCCAGAGACAGTAATGATGGGCCATGTTTTATGGTAGCCAGTGATAGTTATATATACATTCTGTACATACAAAAATCCCTTTCGTCCCAGAGGCGTACCTGCGACGATAGTGCACCGTTAGTTTCAAGCCCTGCAATCATTCTATCCATCAATCGACCTTCCTTTATACGATAATTGAATAAAGGCTAATTTTACCATAAGTTAGCTGATTGCACAACGAGGCGCGCAGAAATCAGACTGATAGAACACCGTGACAGTTTTTCCTAATGTGGCGTCACTAACTTGCTGACAGGCACATTAAAAAAAGGCACGGCAGTGTCAGACTCACCATCTGAGGTTGGATGATGTAAATGGGTCACGCTCTGCACTAACATACACTATTTATGATGCGCGTTGTACAGCAGAAAGTACAGACACGGGGCTATAGGACAGAATATTTAAACTACAGCTGATCTGCTTCATTATGAAACACAATCTGTCCCTCCTGTCACTCTGTGCATGAAACACAAAAACCCCATCGCTGTTGACCACCAAGAGCGAGTGAGAGGACAAGAAGGACGGGGCCATCTCGTCTTTTTGGCAAGGGAGAAAAGGGAAAGGGCCGTTGCTGCGATGAACAGAGGATGAAAAATGGAAAAGCCAACAAACAAACTGGGCTCAGTGTGAGAGTCTGGTATTTCAGAGACTCAAGGTTCCTGCCAGGTCTGGTGCCACGGCTGCTCCGGCCTCCCCCTCATCTCTCTGGGCGTCTGATCCCAGCTCAGACGCTCGCTCAGCGCCGCAGTTTGTCTCCGGCGAGCATAAAAAAATTGACACATGCTCTCCCAAATCTCAGTTACAAGCGAGCATGCCGGCTGTGTCTCATCCCGCTTGTTTGTTAGTTTGTTTCCCCTCAATCATGTTTGCTCTTTGTTCAGTTCCCCTCTTTTCCCCCCGTCTTTGTTTGTCTCTCTTCATTATCTCTGCTTCGCTCTCTCTTTTCTCCCTAAAACGTTTTTTTTCCCCCCTCTCTCTCCTAATCCTCGTGTACCTTTGAGACTGTACTCCCCGCCTTGCTTCATTTCAGGCTTCAGGCTGTTTTAATGCACCAATTAGTCTGTTGTCTTGACTCGCGCAAAGTGAAAAGAGCAGAGGGGAGAAACTCGATTTCTTTGGTGCAAAACAAATTCATCATAACCTTTTATCGAGAAAACAAACGGCTGAGCGGATTGAAAGGTAACAAGCAGATACAAAACAGCTAATGGGCCGTTTTGTGAGGGGTTTATAATGAGTCGCTGTTTGGGACCGGGTATCGACGCTCGGACACACATACACAAACAGAACCTTTGACCAAGGTCTTGGCCAGGTGGAATTGATTCGATTGACCTTTGGCCCCGCAGCAACTTCCCACCTGCCGGGGTCAGTGGAGCGCTGACCTCTGGCACAACATGGAGGCTCAGACAGTTTAGGCTCCCTTACAGAAATCTCTCGTGGGCTGCCATCGAACAAAATCCTCGGTGAGGTAAGTACGCTCAAAGCCGTGACCTGCCCCCTCCAACTTCCCAGCGGATACCTTATGCTGTCATGAATACGGTCATGAATATTCATCGTCGCTTTCTTCCTTTCCTGACGGAGTCTGGAGGGGCAGGGGATGTTCCGCCGGCTGTTCTTCTCCACCGTCTTAAAGAGATGATGCCATATGCTTTGAAATGTCACTCCTCGATGTAAGAATCCTTTTGACAAACCTGCTTGTTGAACAAATTCTGTTGGTTTAATTATTTAGAAAAAGCAGCGGGCTTCATGCAGGGAACTATTTTGTTTTCTTACCTCAACCTTCTCTGTCGCTTCATCGCGAGTCGGATTCAACCAAGTCTGTGAACTGAGAGAACTGAGTGTTAGTTTCAGCCTGATGAATGCCAGGACGAGCATTGTTGGAAGAAGTTACCAAAGAGGGAACAAAGGACTTTCATACTGTTGCTCTTACAGTCCTGCTGTGAGGAATCTTCTGATAAAGAAGATAAAAAGTTTGGTCGACTCAGTGGTCGTGCAGAGGACACGAAACTATCAAAGGATGTTAATAGTGCAGCTACCACTGACATTTGAGTTGCAATGTACTGGGACAGACAAAGATGGAAGGCTTAATTATCTCTGCCAAGGAGGTTGGGTTTTCACCCGTGTCCACCTGTGTCCATCTTTTGGTTGGCTTGTCAGCAGGATTACACAAAAACCCAAAAGACAGACCTCTGCAAGAAAAACTTGGATGGACGAGGAGTCTCAGCCCAGAATGGACCCCATTAACTTTTTTGTGCAGATCCAGATAAAGTGACAGATCCAGGAATTGTATTCTTTCTTTCTCAAACATTGTGAGGAGTTTTTTTTTTTTAAATATTTAGGGCAATACAGGGCTATCCACTCTGATATTAGATTTGGCTTGATTGAATTTAAGGGGACTGTTGGGCCTTGGCGGAGGTGTGCACTCTATAGGTGAGTGGTGATGGGAGTTTTCCCCAGAGCGACAGAGGGAAACAGCACTGACTACAGCGGCATGCTAACGGCATACCTCATGGTAACTCTAAGGGTACACACTACCTGAAATTAAGACACACACAGTGGCCCACCCTCACCGTCTATGAAGTCTCACTGTGGACATCATCACTAGATATTGTCCAACCCTTAAATTAAATCCATTCACATCAATGCTTTATGATCCAAAAAAGTGTTTTTTCTATTCTGAAGAAAGACTCTTGGTGTTTTTTTGCGTGAAGCCTATTGTTTGGTTGAAATGTTATTCTAACATTCAAGCACTGTTAATAAAGTTTAGCATTTCCCACCACTTTCCCTTCTTATCTCTTCCGGCTTGCTTTGATCAGGGAGGGCAGGTGCTTTCTGGAGCTCTGACTTCATTAGCTTTCATAGGTTGTGGCCGCCGAGATAACCTTCAGGTTCAAGGAGTCACGGCATGAAATTCTTCCCATTTCCTCTCCGGGCGTTGCATGTGAATTCTAAAACCACACAGGGAAAATATCCTCCCCTCAAAGCCGAAGCACACGAGACGCTCAGTTCCCCTAAAAAATGTATGTGAGGTGAACGTAGCTCGAGCGCTTATTAGATCTCGCAGACACTTGTGTTACCTATTCGTTAAAACCATTTAGCATCTACCAGATATAAATGATGTATAGAAATATTTCTAAATAAATCTTGCAGCGTTCCTTTTTTCTCCTTCGCCTGTCATCGTGCAGTCATTCCTTTAACGGCCCCATTTCTTTTTATAACAGTGAATGATGACTCACAGCTCGGTCAGTCGCCTCCTGGATCTGCTGAGTCCAGAGTTATTCCCTCGTCACATTTGTCATGTGTCCTGCCTTCACCTTCTGATCATTTAGTATTTAAAACAACGGTCAGGAAGAACATTTCAAAATTGGACTTAAAATCTACCCTGTTAATAAAAACTGTCTGGTTGCTTAGTTTAGAGATGTCTTGCACCTTTTACAGAGCATAGAAACAATCTCTCACCTTTCTTTGACTGAAATAGCTCTCTTTTTTTTATTACCTACTCTGTTCACCTATTTCTTTAAATACCCAGATAATAGCACTCCTGAAGATGGACTTCATCATACTATGCAAATGTTTCTTAAATCACTTAAATCACAAGTTAATAAAGAAAGGTAAGGTTCTCTATGTCCGCTTACATCTGATTTCTACTTTTCTGTTCACCTGAATTCTTTGTAAACTGTTCTCGCTTTAAATAAAGTATATTTAAACAATCCTGAGCATCTTTAAAAAGTGCATCACGTGCATGACACAACTTCATATTTGCCTTCACTATGAGTTGAAACATATACAGTTACATCTATTTCCAGGAGTTTAACCCTTCGCTTTTTTTGCCAGAGAGACTCAGGTGCTCACTCTGAGGTTTACCCTCCCGTCACTGTTACTGTTACTGGTTTAGTTGCTAGGAGACAGCTGCTACTGTTGGCTTGTCTGTTGAAGAGGGACTTGAATGAGGAATATGTAATTGAGAAAAAAAAAAGAAAATCAGGGGTTTATTTGGGCAGTTTTCAGTAGAGATTAGTGCCAGAAATATGTGTTGGACCAACTTCCAGTCTCGCTGAAACAATTAAGATCGGATTCCTTTGTTCATTTATCTGATTTGTAATAAAAGTTCATGAAAAACTATAATATGTTCTAAATTAAGTGCATAATAATACACAGTCAGTTCCATTTTAAGCTGCAAATTGCGCTTAAAGAGTAAACCAAGTGGAAAGTAAATCTATATCCCTTCCAAATGTGTACCTCTCGCCCCTGTCACAGGGTTCGTGTGTGTGTGTGCTGTCGTGTGTGCTTTCATGTGTGACCATTATTCCTCCTCATCACAGTGCATTTTGACACGGGACAAGCTTGTAGTCTGTCACTCTCCAAACTCCTGTAGGCCAGGTCAAACATCAGCTGGCAGAGGTGCCGAGGAAGGTGATGAAAGAGGAGGAAAATGGAGGGAAAATAAACCGAAAGGAAAAGTGCTCGGAGACCCGTCAGAACCCCGGTGCGCGTTGATATATTGGCCTAACCTTCATGGCCAGATTTCACACACTCTGTCTCTCTGCTGTGCCCTCATTACGGAGCCCGGGCTGAGTTTGTTCTGGATAGGGATGCTGTTGGCTTTTAGAAAAAGAATGCCTCGAATACGCTCACTGTCTTGTTTTTAATTGTTAGTCATGGACAGACTGATACGTCTTATAACTCAGATCTGTGTAAAAAAAACATTGAAGAACTGTTAAAAACAAACAAACAGGTAATGCCCTCTCCTGCTGGCCGTCATTCTTGTCAACCAACGAGGCAGACAGGCAGGCAGGTAACAAGAACTCAAAGACAAAAGCAGAATCCTGGTCCTCAAGGCCCCCCGCCTGCATGATTCACATGTTTCCCTGACGCACCTGATTCAGATGAATGGGTCGTCATCAATCTCTGCTGGAGCCTGATAACTACCATTCATTTGAGTCGGGTGTGTTGGAGCAGGAAGGGGGCCTCGAGGACCAGGACTGAAGAACACTTCTAACAACACAAACACACACACAAAAGTTTTCGTCCCAATGATATTAGCATTAAGCGGTCCTCGACATTTGATTGTTGGTTGCTGTATTTGCCATGATGACTATATATTATACCTGCTTAACACCAACATGTTAGCATTGTCGTTAGTAGCATGTTAGCTAGCTGACACATGGGGCTTTTCCGCTGGCACAGTTGAGCTGAGCTGCGTCGGGGATTGGACCTTTCAGGCGCAGGGCCAGAACCGACTTCTGACAGCACCGACCCGAGACGACCCTTCTTCTCCCCCTCATACAAGCCCGGGTCGAGAGACTCGGCTCATGTCGGTGCGGGACACCTGAGAGAAACGTGTTTTTAAAAGTCTCTCTTGCAGCGTCTAAATGAATCGCTGAGGTTGTGTTTTACTGTTACATCATGTTCGTTTTTCAGTAGTTTCAATTCACACTTCACTAAACTTCCACTAAAGACACACATAACTAGATAAAGACACACCTTCGAGAGTTGGAAAATGCTAGTTCTGATTCCTGGTTGTGCTCGTCTGACGTGCCCAGTTAAACCGATTCTAAGCTGAGCCAGCACGTGCGTGTGGGAAAGCCTCAGTAGGGACTTAGTCTCTCACAGAGCTGTTGGTGTGGCTGCAGACTGAGTGCTGTTTGGTCATCCCTTTGATAAAGACATGACCTGTTGAGGATTGTTTTTTTTTTTTTTTTGTTATGCCTTCTGTCCAATTAATGCTGGGATAAGCCCAGTCTGTCCAGGAAAAGGAAAGGAGCAGGTATAAGATTGAATGTGAATCAATAATGCATACACGCACGTGCACACACACACACTCCTTTTTAAATAAGATATTAAGTGATTGCTATTGAGCGATTCCTTCAGGAAGTGTTTCACTCTTGAGGAGAAGAAGAAGCGGAAAATGTATTGCTTGGCTTTTAATTAACAAAAAGCTGATAAGGGGTGTTCTGGGTCGGCTGAAGGTGTGTGTGTGTTTGTGTGTGCGAGTGTGCGCCTGCAGGTTCACGATGTCAAGGTTTAGCGTGTGCCGCGCACTAAAAGGGTTTGCTATGCAACCAGACACATAAATACGGAGTTTAATGAGCTCACATAAAACGCAGGTGCACCCGCGTGATACGAGCATGCAGGATGGTACCCATGGGTGTATGGCATCGTCACGAGGGAGCGGTTCTGCTCGCCGTGCACAAATGCAGTCTCACAAGAGCGGGGCTCTGATGAGCACGAGCTCCATCATCCCCTCGCAGGACCACACTTGTGAATGCCGAGCAGATGTTCTCCCTTGTGACAACGCCTCTCGTGCATGCGCCATGGTTTAAGCACCAAACATAATATGCCAGCCACCGGCAACCAAGTTTCACCTTTAAGCATCTCACCTCTGGTACTCGCCATCTTTAAGGTTTAAACGCCAGTCTAGTTTTCTTCTGATGTATTCACACCCATTCATAAGTTCTACATTTGCATATGTTTTAGTCTCATATATAATGATGTTTTGAATATCAAGCCAGTGCTCTACAGTGCAGTTAATAAGCAGCTGTTGCAGGCCAAACTTCTGCATGAAAACTACGGATCTGCGCCGTCATGCGAGACCTCATTTATTCAGGTCAGATTGAGGCTTTGATGTTGCGGGAAAAGCAAAAACCCACATGTAAACTCAAAAACAATATACGGTTATATATAACACACCTCGTCCCTACTGATATTATGATATGATGATACGATACAGCACAGTGGTTATCATTATTTATCATATACTTCATACAGGAAACAATTTCAAGTGAGGTATTTCTATCCAAGTTGTGCGTTGGTAATTTGCATGTGTAAAATGTTGTTTTTCTTTTTCTGAGTCAACACTATTAAAACACTATTAAATCATGTGTATTTTTGTTGAATTGTAGTTATCTTAAGTGTATTTTTATAGTAAAGACAGCCAGACAGTGGTTTGGTAAGATTCAGATGCAGCGTCAGGGACATAAAAAAGGTAAGAAAGTTTAAGTTTAGTGAAGTGAAATTATAATATTATAATAAATTAATACATTATATTATTTGTATAATATCAAACCAGAGTGCAGAGAAATACTTTGATTTGATTGACTGATTGATTTTGTTGCCATCAGTTCTGATGTTTCAGTAAATATCAACACTATAGTTATAAAACCTGTACTGTTGTATAACATGATAATCATACATCAATCTTTCTGTGTTTCTTGTCGGTATGTAATTACTTTTTGTGCCTCCGAGGGAAAGTACAGCGTTTACAAATACACATTACAAATGTAATCATCAAGTACACATGATGCAACACATCTTATATTCCCCCTCCACTGGTGACGCATGTTTCCCTTCCTTACTAATGGCCGCTGAGTGAGTCATGTACCCCCTACCTGTGTGTGTTTTTGTGACGCCTCGTCTGAAGAAATAATAATACAGCATCAGACATGCACATGTACCATATTATGTGCGTGTTTGATGTGAATTGAAAATGCAAGACTACCACACCCAGATGCTGCAACATGGAGATCAATGCAGCAGCGGTTCCTGTATCTGATCGTCCCTCATATTCCCCGGAGGAAACACAAGTGCACAGAAGGAAAAAGGGTTCATTAAGCTGTAAGCCTTAAAATAATTGCAAGAGAAGCCCGAATTCCTCTTACACAAACCATCCCTTTGGTAGAGCAGATTATTTCCGTGTTTTTATATTTTTCTATCTATCCCACGTCTCATTTTGAAGTACAGGATTACGATCCGCTTTGTGGTTGTTTGCAATAAAGGTTCTTCATCAAATTTTGGATCAGAGACTATTTATATCAAGTATAATCAGTTCCGATGGGACTGGTAGAAAATACAACAAAAAACCTGTACAGCTTCTGATGAGGGAGAAGACTTAATAAACTGAATAATAGTACATTTTCAAAATTATAAACACATCTGAAAAACTCAAAAAAATGTCTTGTTCATTAACCTCTGTTTACAGCTGTTGGGAAGTACTGCTGCACATGTGAAAAGAAGTTACCTTTAGTGACCCAAGGGGGATAAAAATGCCTCAAGTGATGTCACTTGCTAGCGGCTCAAGGATAAATTAGCTGCCACTAGCACAACTCAACCAAATTCTCAGACAAAAACTAATGGTGGTTTGGTTGCATTGTGGGTAATGTCGCAAGAGGTTTTGAGAGGAACAATGTGTGCAATAAAAAACTAAAACAAATCTGCTGCATCCATTATTACCCTTTAAAAAAAAATAAATCTTTTTAGATAAACACTGTTTTAAAAGTGCAAGGCTAAATTGGCTGTAGGCACGTTGACCCCGATTCCTCCTCTGGTTATGAATGAACTAAGTCACTATAAAACAACTCAAAGGTGCAATATGTTATAATTTTAGCTGAAAACATTTTAAAGTGGGCTAACATCATCAAGAAAAAATATTTTTTTTTGATGTACATGTATCATGTTATGGAGATATTGACTGAAGTTAGCTACCGACTAGCTCCGGCCCCTCTCAGACCAAAGCCACCGAGCTGGTGGTGTAAGCACGGATGGCTAACTTCACTGCTAACTGAGCTGACTAGATTACGGCAGCTACAGTTAGCAGCAGTCAGCAGTTACTCTTACCCTATTTGTTTTGAGTATGAATTCAACAGTCAGCCACTTCTTACATATTGCACCTTTAACCTCACATTGCTTACTGGAGCAGTGGCTGTGGGGTCTCTGCAGGTGCAGCTTCCATGTAAGTGTCTCTGGTTTCGATAGTCATACATTTCCAGAGGAGGAAGAGCTGCGAGTTTGTGAACGTTTCTCACAGTGTCATCCTATGAATATATTAAGAAGTGTATCTGTCTGAGAAACACTGATATATCCATTTCATGACAATATCTGAATGTCTAGAATATCCAAGGTCACACCACCCACTTCCATCTGCCCATATGGCTGTGGGAGAACTTGAAGAGTTCTCACTTTTTTTACCTTGTGAAATGTGAAGGCTGGTTACTGTGAGGCACAAAACATCTTTTCAAAGGGGTTCCCGTATGTACGGAGCGTTGTTGGAAAGAAAAATATACTGCCGGAGATAATGAGGTAAATATTGCTCTGGCTGTCCCACAGTGCAGTTGTTTTCCTATAAAACATTTATTCCGCTCTGCACTTGATGTTTGGAGAAATTTAATGGGCATTTTAAGCTGTGTGGTTTTTTTTTTTTTAAGATGAGAAGATATTGTAGCGTTAACTTTAAGAGCTTGTGCACAAACAGTGGTAAAAACCGTGGTAGCAGTGACAGTACTCCTATAAATAATTGACAAAGTATATAATTGCTCACATTACATTTTTAGCCTAACTATTCCTTTAAATAAGAAACACATCAAGGATGGAGGGGGTTGTCTCAGAAGGAGGACAAGGATGCCCATGGGACGGAAGAAGTCTGTGCGAATTCTCGTCCCTGCATCTGGACAGGGCTTGGACAGGTCCCACATCTCTGACTGGGTGACAGGCTTGTCTCCGAGCCAACCTTGGCCAGCTGAGATGGGGGTTGTGGTGGCGGCGGTGGGGGGCCGGCAGAGTGGGGATTAGGAAGGTGTCGCGCTTTGACAAGGGCGGACAGGACAGCCAAGTGTCAAAGAGTGAGCCTCTCTCTGCTCCTCTGCCTAATGCGTTCTCCTTTTTCTCACCTTGTCGCCTCCTGCCTCGACATTCTTCTTTCAATTTCAACGGGACCACAAAGACGTGTCAGTCAAGCTCTTAGGTGCATAATGAGTGAATTCACGTTTTTTTTTGTTGTTGTTCTGATGGGGTTTTTATTTTCTTCAGATGTTCATTAACTAACTGCCCCATAGCTCAACGCCGCTTTTGAGTTTTATTTACAACTTCGGCTGCGGTGATTCAAAGTGATTACCAAACTTTTTTCACTCTTGAAAGTGCCAAGTCATTATCGGCACGCTCGGAGGAGAAATCCAATGCTAAATAACACTCCCAACACAATAGCTCTGTCACACAGGCTGGCGCTGGAAATAAATGAGAGGAGAAACACTGATGTCATCAATCATATTGTTTAGCTTTCTCTTCTCGGCTTTCTCCCTTTTTTTTTGTCTACGTGTGTGTGCAGCTGAGAGGAAGAGCCATGTTGCAGAGTGTGTGTGTGTGTGTGTGTGTGTGTCTGTGTGTGTGTGTGTCTGTGTATTTCCACATGTGTGTATCAGCTATCTGTGTTTGTGTCTAATCTCTCTTCTTACTGAGACTCACAAAGGCAGGGGCTCCCCGTAAAGTCCAATAAAAGTGATTAAAAAAGACAGGGGTGGTACAGAGGCACCACGGAGCAGCTGCAAACCTCCCAAAAAACTGTAATTACTTTTCCCTTCATCTTTCCCTCTCTCACCATATCCCACAGCCTGATTACTTACCTAGGAGAAAATCTAATTGACACAGCAAATTGGCAAACACACTCTGAGAACTTCAGCACCGAGCCAGTCGATCCCGACCAGATAATTGAGAGAAATATAGCTTCGCACCTTTCCCGGGTCTTTGTGGGAGGGCTTAAAAAGGGGATGTAGTATCTGTCTTTTCAGACTGCTGATTAGAATCAAATAGAGTCAGTAATTACAGATTGGAACACCAGTGGGAAGGCTAAAGACCAAGAAAGAAACAGGGTGAAGAGTTATTTGCGAAGACTTTCCCCACTTTGCTCGTGTTGGAGCCACTTTATAAAGTTGTTTTCGTTGGCCCTGTGTGCCTGTGTATTCTTTGTGTCCCTGTTTGTTTCTCACCTGGTGGCAGAAGCAGTGACGAGTGGAAACTTTTTCTTTTGGCTGCCAGACTTGTTTTATCAATTTAAGTTCTAGAGTTTATCCAGGTAAAAAAGTTGTTAAATCAGCAGCTGTGTGCTCGCTTTACATACTAGTTTAGTTTGGGAAGAATCTGCTTAAGAATTTTGCTGCTGTGAACTCTTTTGGCCATTGAACTTTGATGAAGGCTATAATGTAAAGGTGCAATATGTAAGAATGTAAAGCAATTTACGCTAATTAATCATTTCAGTCAATGAATTGTAACAAATCTTCCATCCTAGATTTTTCTTGGTTGCCTAGCATGACCTGTGAACTGATTCCTATGTAAAGAACTTGCATCTCTTCTGCTAAACCAGCTCCTATACAGCTATTACACTAGGTAATGTTAGCACTGAAATAGAGTCTCAAGTTCAACACAATGTCCAAAGTCAAAGCTAACGTTACTGCAAAGTATGTGAAATAAGTTTTGACATTGCAGTTTCTAATATTAGCTAATCTTAGCTTGCTTGTTAAGGTGGACAAATTGTTAGTTAGCTATAATAGCAAAATAATGTCTTGAGTGGATAACATTAGCTAATTCATACAGACTACTGGAGCATACAGTATCTGGCTGGCTTGCTGTTTGCAAATGACTTTATAAGTTAATGTGACAAAGCTACCAGTGCAGCCCATGCAACATGGCCTAGTTACAGATTGCTGGCTAAGATTTGCTTACTTGCTCACTTAAGTTATTGCTTGCAAAAATCTGTGTTAAGATATGTTAGTTGGCCAAAGACTACTAGCCAAGAGTGATGTGAGGCAGGGAAGCTAACTATCTCATTTTTATCTAGGGCTAAGCTAAGGTTTGTCCAGCTAGCCGTAATTTTGCTTGCTTCATAAGGTCTGCTTAAAAAGAAACTTTCACGTAGCCAAGCTAGTTAATATCACCTGGTTAATGATCCAAAATAAAGAAAATGGAGGATCCTTACAGATTGTAATATTAATCTATGTGTTGCTGCATGACTCGTTCTTTTCAGCGTTCAGTCACATCACCTCAGAGTGTGAGCAACAGGATGCTGGCCTCTTTACTTAACATCCACCAGTTTCATTGATAACAAGAATTTTCTGAAAATTACACATAGTGCCTTTAAGACAAAGTACATTGTGGCAGAAGCTGTGTTAGCAGACAGCGGATTCATGCTATTCATGTTCAACTGCTGTGAAATCCTCATGTAATTTCACTCATTGCTCAAGTCGAGCCACCATGCAGCTGTTGCTATTACAAATGTCTGACTCTTTGTTTTTCTCTTCATAAAAAGGTACTAGATTCTCTCAGCTTCTCAGGCTAATGTCCTCTGCCCTAGAACAGATGATGTGGCATAAGAAGTGGTTTCCAAGTGGACTGGAGGGCTCTCACCTTTAACATAAAGCACACTCCATGTGACGCAGCCACTGTGCATGATACCAAGAGAGTAGGTTGGAAGCAAACATTGTTGGTATGAGTATCATTGGCACAGTAATGTTGAGGACGTAAGGTAATGAAGGTCAGCCTCTTCACCTGTATGACTATGATTGAGTTCCTCCTCTATCAGCTGTAACCAAGTAGCTAATAACTGATGGTGGAGCGTGAAAGAAGCTGTGGTTGCTAATGAGCTGATGTAATAATGGAAATTGCACTCCCAAAAACATTTCAGAAAAAACACACTTTTGTTTAGTGTTTTAGTAAGTGGCTTAATTGCATTTTGGGTAATGTAGGCGCCATGTTTTAAAAAAGAAAGAAGAATGTGTGGAATAAATCTGATTAAGACATCTCTGGTTCTGCTGTGTCAGTTTTTTTGTATCATTTGTTTTTAAACTGTCCATTATGAGTCTGACCGGCACCTACATTACCCACAATGCAATTTAGCAACATTTAATGACATCACTGGAGCCAATTCATCAGGTTACATGCAGGTTCCTCAGGAAAGGATTTATATTACTTTTTCCACATATACATCAGTGCTCCCCAAGACCTGTAAACACACTTTAATGTTTAGGATCGCTATCTGTCTTTAATGTTTCCCTCTCAAGTCTTCGAGCAGGTCTTCAACATCAACACTTGGCATGAGATGTTGATACTGCATTTGGAAAAACGTATTGGCTTCAATACAGACAGTGCTGCCTCCGCGGAGACAGGATAAACTGTACAATGCTCATGAACAATACAAAAATCTGTACGTCAACAAAAATAAACAACCCTATTAAAAAAAACGTTGACTTGGATAAATGCAGGACAACTTTTCTCCCACTCTCACGTCTTTGTTTTCTGTGAGAGTCATCCGCCGTGTTTATTCAGTCGACTTAGTGGGATGGCAAAAATGTGACCCTGTTGAAAAAAACTGAACTCCTGATCAGCGCAAAACAAAGATGAGAACAAAATCGATGCTCCTACTACATGGCTGTCACCCTGCATCACAGCCTCCTCGAGCGTTTGACCTCTGGTCGCTCCCTCTGTCCCTCGGACTGCAGCGTGGAGCCTAAGGGGGGTTCGGCCTGGTTGGTGCAGAGGTCTTGCGCCTGCCTTTTTCTCGGCCTCGCAACATGTAAGAGCCGTGGCAGGCGGGCTCCTCGGGGCGGTCTGCCCGGCACAGTGACCCCGCTGACAAAGAGAGAGGGAGATAGCAGATGTAACAAGAAGTGGGAGAGAGGATGTAAGTAACTAAGCGAAGGAATACGTGTGAGAGGAGAGAGGCGAGAGAGTGCAGAGAAGATAATGAATGAAGAGAGTCTACCGGGAAGGGGGACGGGAAGTGAAAATGAGACAGAGATGGAAGATGAGCGCAGAGCACAGGAAGAAAGTGACAGAGAGAGAAAGGTGTGACAACCACAGAGTAAATCTTGAGAGACAAAAGGACAGAAAAGAAGAGAGGGAGAGTGGAGCGGGCAGAGGCGGACAGTGGCTGTGACTGCTGCTGAGCAGAGTAGCCCTACAGGCCATTATGGACCAGTCCTCCAAATGTCAGCCAAGTCAGGACCACCCTGGGAAGCCAGCAGGACCCCCTGGGACCTCCAGGAAAGCAGATAATAACTGACATCGGCGAGCGTGCACACACACACACGAGCACAGCGCTGCCTCCTCTTGCACTTCATGTTCCAGGAGTGACCACGTCTGGGCAAGTTGCATTGCCAGGCCTGAATTTGCTCACTCGTCTAACGGGTCACCGACATCACTACAGCCGCCAATGTGGGCACTACTTTTCCTTCAGAAATCGAAAAAAGAATTTTTTTTTTTCTCGCCAGACAAGCTAGGACATGGATGATAGAGGGTGATAGTAAAATGGCCTCGTTCTCTCAGTCGGGTATTAATGCATGAGATGATGAACAGAATGAAAAGTGTCTGTCAGAGAGCGTGTGAAGGAAAGAGAGGGTGGAAGGAGACGGTGAGGGGAAATGCAGGACAGAAGACGAAGATACATGCAGAGGAGCAGAAAAATAAAAAGAGAGAGACGGAGAGTGAGAACAAAGCGCCCTCTCCCTGCTCAGGGGTTTGGAGACAAAGGGAGAAATTCGAGCCAAGGGGAGAGAGGGAGAAAAAAAAAGAGAGAAAAAAAAAGGGAGGCGAGCGGGAAAGAGCAGTCTGATTAATTGAGACAGAGTCAACTGACCGCAAGTCATTAAGCTGCCACTGGGCTGAGCGCCAGTCACTATTCATTCTCCTCAATACCACTCTCTGCTCCTGCGCTTTGAGCCCTGTATCATCCCTGCGTCACCTCCCTGCTTCTTTCACACACTCGCTAACACATGGGCGTAATTCCTTCCAGACAGGAGGCCGTTCTCCACCCCCCCCACCAAAAAAAAGAAGAGCTTTTGTCTTCATTAGGCACCCTCTTGGACGGACGTCATTTGGGGATGGCTGCTCTTGAGTGTGGGATGACGAATGGTGATTGTTCCGTTGCACCGAGACCAAAAAACAATGCGTTTCACAAGACATACAGGGGAGGGTGGATGACATAACATAAGCTCTCGGAAACTAGAGCACTGCCGGGTGGTTTGAGGTGTATGTGTTTTTTGTGGAATCTACTCTCATGTTTCCTCCACTCATTCGTGAGCTGAATTAAGTCATGTGAGAACTCAGGTGATTTACGCTTATAAAGAAAGGCCTTGCTGACCTATTTCTGTTTGTTTTTTTCACTTTCTCGCTCAATAAATGTTATTTTTAACAACTCCTATCAGAACAGACTCGTCAAATGTTGAAAATCCACATACTTACTGAGAAAATGCTCTCAGACCTCCACCAAGGATGGTCAGTGCTCAACGCCAAACCCACAGTACCAATGAAAGGGTCCTCGACGAAATAAATCCCCTCTGGGATCCCAGGCAGTGAAAAATTCGCCAATAACAACAAGTCCAGGGCTAATAGACAAGCTTAGTGACTTTCCTCCAGCTCTGGAGAAGCCTGCTGTGTTCGGCCAGCGCTGCTGTCAGCTCCAGGCTTTGGCCGGCCTGGGAGCCAAGTGGTTTGATGTTGGGGTCCATGGAGTAGAGAGGATGGAGCTGGAGCGATCTGATTCTACTTCAACTATGAATTACAGACTGTTTGGTCAGCAAGCTAATGGATGATCTGTTTCAGGACGAACTGGGCCTCTTCCACTGCTGAGTAAACACATGCATTTTCTGAATGTGTTAATATTCTGTGGGCTGGATTTTGACAATTGCTGCCATAGAAGAAGAGCTCCAAGCTCCCAAACCGACAGCCTGAATGATGAATTTCAACATATTATTTTCCCCTTTGATCCATTGTCCCGCGGAAGGCTGTGGCTGAGGATGTAGAGTGGGTCATCCAGTAATTGTAAGGGTGTTGATTCGATTCCCAGGCTGCACCTCGGGCACAAGATTCACTTTCTTGGGCATAGCAATTTTTTTTTGTCTTAACAGGTTCCGTTTGGTGAAGCCTGACCCGAGAAATTGTTTGCTGACCTTTAAGGGAACAGCGAGCCATTAAGTCCAAAATGGGGGAAAGATTTATCGCTGTCTAGTTTTATTTAATGTCGGAGCATCAACTGCTCCTCAAAGGAGAGACGGTTGGCCGACAGTAATGAGACAGAAGCTCTTGGAACAAAATACCGCCGGTCTCTTGAGTTAGCTTCCCGTTTTGTTGGTGACAGAACTAGGTTAACTTGCTTTTTGTGAGTTTTGCTATCTCGGAGAGCTTCAGCAGCGCTTTATTAAATGAAATGATGTACAAACACTGACAACGAAAGTCTACGTCGTACAAAGACAATCAAAAGATGCTCTGCGAGCTGCTGTGACTGACGAGTACCAGCTTGTTCTCCCTTGCAAGGGTGATTCAGTAGGTCTGTAGTGTGCTTGTTCACTTTCTAAAAAGACACCACGCTTAATTCTTCCTTGTCATCCTCCTTATGGCCAAATCAATAACTTTCTGAAAGAATATTGAAAGTAAAACAAACGTCTCTGCTCATCTTTTTTTTTTACACTGTTATCATAAATCATAAATTGATTATCCAGGATGTGGTGACAGGATCTCAGAGCTCCATCTGGACCGTTATTTTTCTTATTTTAACTTTGCATGCATAAACAGGTCAATATATGAGTATATGTGTCACACTGGCGGGAGCAGCTTCGAAAGCGGCGTCGTGAACGTCGGGAGCGCGGACAATGTCCCGGTCAACTGATCTGCAGTCAGGGTAGTGCCCAGCGTCCTCCTCTTGCGAAAGGCTCACTTAACAGTCCAGTTTGGTTAACTTCTCGCTGCAGGGTCGAGACCTGAACATGAAATTAGTGAGACAGGATGGTGTGCAGACAGCATCAACTATCGGGATGCTGGGTCATGCACTCTCAATTTAGTCCATTCAGATAGCTTTCAATCAGCGACTCCTGACGGGGGCAGAGCGGTGCAGCAGAGAGCTTGATGGGGAGCTGAGATGTGCAGATATCACCGAATGTTTGGCTTGATTACAGCCAAGTGCATTCTCAGGGTGAGGTTGAGGCCATGTGGCGAATTCATATAGCTTTCATCTGTTTGGGGGATTTAAATCGAATGCTCACGTCCGTCGCTAGCAAGCTCACCGCTCACGTCCGCGCAGCAAGTACATTGACAGTTTCGGGCGAATAAGCGCAACTCCAGCGGTCAAATTAGCACGCGAGGCCGTAGGGGAAATGTGCTTTTCTTTCTGTCTAAACACAGAACACACAAGCAAAAATAAACCACCAATAAGTCAGAAATATTCCAATCTGCCTCACACTGAATCGTTCATGTCACCCGCTTCCTTCCCCCTCACTCACAACACTCGCAGCCTGAGATGATACCACTTCACCCACCGACTCAACACCGGGCTTGTATGACAGTCCCATCTCTCAATCACTTCTGCACACCTCCCGACACTCCCACTTCCTGCACGCACGCCCACGCAACAAGGGAGAGAGAGAGAGAGAGAGAGAGAGAGAGAGAGAAAGAGAGAGAGCTGGGGAGGGGGAGAACCACTCAAGCTTACGGAAACACCAAATGGTACGGAAACATTGCCCCAAAGCTCAGTCACTCAAAGGGCTTGTACCGACTGACTGTCTATTTCTATTTCCTGCCTCGTGTGAGAGCCGGCTCTATTATCATCTCTATCACCTGCTGTGACAGGGTTGGTTCAATAGATCAACTCCAGCACTGGGGATGTCATCTTGCTCGATATTCTTCAGGCCTGTGAACTGTGCTGTCATTTCTCGGCTCGCCTGGCCTTTTGAGAGACAGTCTGAGAGGCTACGTGCGGGAAGGGCCGGGGTTCCTGCAGTGCATGCGCAGCTAACAGATCACCGGGTTGGCTCTTTAATACGTCTCTGATGGTAGCCCTTCACCGCGGCTCTGTGCAGCGACAGGTTGGCATTTTATTCGTCTCGTGAAACAATGGAGGGGAGGGGGAGGTCCCTAGATTGTGGTTAGAGAATGAAAAAGGATGGTGATTCACACTTTGACAGTGGAGTTATTTTATAAGTTGACAGGGATTTATATTCATGGTGGAGCTGTTTAGAAAAACAAATGTCAAAAAGTGTCTTTGTACACTGGTAGCCCGTCCGTGTGTCCGTCCACCACTTCCAGTCTTAAATATCTTCTCAACTATCAGATGGATGCGTTACATTTTGTGCAGACAATAAAGATCTCTTGATGTTGAATCCCGAAGACTTTACTGCCTGACCACATTTGTGGTTCTAGGTGAAATGTCTCCACATCCTTTGGATGGATGACCATGAAATTCAGTACACACACTCGTGTTTCCCTCAGGATGAATTGTTAGAGTTTTGGCATTATGTCCAAGACATCAGCTTATGATCAAATAATAAAGACGTTTTCATCACCCTCAGCTTTTTGTTGAGTGCTAATAAGAAAATGTTAGCACACTAAATGCTAAAGTAGGACGGTGAACCTGGTAAAAAATTATACCCAGCCAAAATTAGCATGTTAGCATTTTCATTTAGCCCAAAAGGACACGGTTCAAACAAGTAGGCAGACAGCGAACAAATGACCTTCCACAGGTTAACAGGTTAGCTTATAACAAGTGATAGTGAATGTGATTGGGTATGATCAAGCATGACCATAACCCTAACCCCACAATCATCGGCATGGTGCACGATGGCACCACTCCATATCCAATAAAACCCAGAGCAGATTTCATCCCTTG
The DNA here is from genome assembly GCA_963678695.2 of Diplodus puntazzo. Classification (NCBI taxonomy): domain Eukaryota; kingdom Metazoa; phylum Chordata; class Actinopteri; order Spariformes; family Sparidae; genus Diplodus; species Diplodus puntazzo. Next base: position 14,873,596 of record OZ023174.1, on the reverse strand, counting down.
TGCAAAGTGCAGCCCTGAAACTGAAATGTCAGAGAAATACTTGTTCAGGTGAGCAGTGAGTCTGACCTGCAGCACAAGAGATTACTGCATTTTGGAATGGATTCTTCCCCCTGTATGACATTTACGATGCTCTGTTCTGAATATATTAAACTGCAGCGCTGTGAACAAATATTCTCTGCTTGAACATATGAGTGTGTATGTTTGTTACTTTCTCCATTCCAGTGAAACTCTATGAAGTCACACCTCGCTGTGTTGATTCCCGCCTGTGTGTGTACTCCTGTGCTGCAGATGTGTTTTCTGGCCTGTCTCTCCATGTGTCAGTTCTGGGTGGAGGTGTCTCATTACGCTGTAGTGGCTTGTTCTTCCCATCTCACTTCCAGCACCTCAGGAGTGTATCTAGTTTCTGGCTAATGGCCCTCACCCACCTCAGCTCTCCACTGGGGACAACCTGACCCAGCTCTGCAGCGCTGTCTGTGAGTCACGCCAACCGCCCCGGTCCTACCGAGGGCGTCTGGATGGCACAATGAGAAGCGTGGGCCGTGGTTGCTCATGGGTCCAAAAGTCTGAGCCCACTATACTTGTGTTTCACATTTGTTTTCAAAATCAATACTATTTTTCTAATATTTTAAAATGTTTAAAATGTCCATGAATTTTAGGATATCTTTCCACCCTTTTTTCTTTAATGACAGTGTGCACTCAAGCTCCACAAGTTTGTGCAAGACCTGATGACTCATGTTATCCCAGCATGACATGACAGTTCTCCTCTGAAGTGCCCCCCATAGATGTCAGTGGGAGGAAAGTCGAAGCTTTGAGGTTTGTTTGGGCTTATATTTTCCTGCTGCAGTGTGAATCCTCCTCCACAAAGATCAAACCGGAGGGTGGAGCATGTCTCTAAAGAACGGCGCGGTGCTTCTGCTTGGTCAGGGTGGAGTCAATTCTGTGCAGGTGTCCAATTCCAGAGGTGTGCCTACACCCTTCTGTGACCAAACTTGGATTCATCAGCACATAGGACCTTTTGTTTCAGTCATTCACCGTGAAGTCCGTAGACCACCTCAGTCGTTGTTTCAGCTTCTGTTAAGTGGTTTAGAAACTGCTACATGCTCTCAGAGACGCACCAAGACAGCGTTCTTTGGACAGCACTTATTGTGACCCGAGGGTTTTTTATTAAGCAAATTCTATATCAGTGATGAAGTTTCTCTCTCTCTTGGGGAGCTGAGCTTGATGCATTGATCCTCTGCTGCGGTGGTCACTTTGGATGGGCCTGGTCGTTCTTTTGACACAACTAATCCAGTTTCTGTAGAGGAATTTTAGAGTTCCATGCACCAACTCCGATTCTTTCCTTTAATATCACAACATAATGTTTAAGTTTGTTTCTGAATCCTCAACTTTTCAGGATGCCATAAAAATACTGCAGATTTTCAGTGTAGTCTCAGACTTGAACCCTGCTGTATGTTTTTCCTTATCAAGTGCAGGCAGCGTATTTGTTTGTTTGCACTCGCGCGGCTTCACAGTTTGCGTGTAAGTGTGTGTTTACGTGAGGCCCGCCTATGCCTGCTGTTTGCCCCAGATCAGTCACCAAAAACAGACAAAGGCTGGATGCTGTTTTGTTATGAATACTTTACACTGCGTCTTGTAACGCGCTTCCCTCCCACTGTTTTCGAATGTTTAGCCCTCATACGGCGGCACTCGGGGAGACACTGACGCAAGCATTTTTTTTTCGACAACGGATGCCTCAGCAGTTTAAACGTATCAGTCATCAGGAGCTGTCTGTCAGACACGCTATCCCTCCACCCTGTCTGTGCCACTGCTGCTTTTATTGCTGTTCAGTGTGTTTACATGGCTTTCATCACGCACTGACAATGCCGAGGAGCAGTGATACTGATGAGTATCATTATAATCCCAGACAACAACATATTATTAAAAACGGTAAGAAAAAAAAAAAACCTGTGGAAAATCACTCTCTCTTGTAATTAAGACCGAGCGAGTAAAAGCATCTGGGCTTTGATGAATCATTTGTTCCTGACAAAAAGCATTACTGAAATGGACCACGACGTCTAAGAGAGAGGAATGAAATAAGTTTCAGAAAACAACAACTTGATTAAGCGCTCCTGCCGCTGACCCCTTTAAAATCAGTCGCACTTAAGAACACTTAGCGAAATGCCAGCCAGCACCTTCGGGTCTGGGCTGTTTAACTGCTCAGGAGAGCGTTTTGCATTACAGGAAAGCACTGAAACTCAATAACGCTTCATTGTAATAACCCTTTCGTTGCGTAATATGCAATTTGCAATGCAAAAATCCGCAGAAGGAGAACACAATTTCCCACCACAACATTCATCGCTGGCTCTGCTGGTGCTCTTTTTAAAAAACCTTTTTTCCGATGCACCTGGGCCAGAGTTTAGATCTCCATTTGCCAATCACTCACAATCAGCACACCATTGTGCTTTAAGAGCCTCCCCTGACCTCTCGCCAGTGACAGAGCTCACCAACCACAGCTACAGCACCCACACAGTGCATTTCAGTCGACGCAGGCAGTACGTTTTGACATCCCATTCAGTGACATCTGTGGATTTCTAAGCTGCAATATAATGTGTTTGTGTGTGGGTGTTTATTTGTAAAGATTTCCATATAGAAATAAGAAATGTGCATATGTTTTATTAATCGCAGCTTCTGACATTGTGCTTACATCAGATCCGGCATCGTCGGCGCTCAGAAAACAGAAGCCTTCGTGTTTTCATGAACAGCGGTCACAAGCTGCAATCAATCAAGTTTTGTTTTTCCGTTTGCACAGATTTTCATTTTTTTTAATGCCTACACAGGTGATATCTCAGAGGTGACGATTGAAATGCGCGAGCGCTCTTGCACATCCTTTTCTCCAGCTCCCTCATTAAAACAGTTCGATGACTCCTCTCGGCGGCTCATTCCATTATCTGCCCCGCACTGACGTACATCCACGGCACAGCCCAAAAGGGATAACCAAGCACAGGCTTCTTTATTTTCTTTGAATCCCTGGATCAAGTGGTAAGACTTTTGTGTTTAATGCTCCGACGAGTAGTCAGGGCTCCTGGATACGACTCCTAGCCAGCTGTCTTCTCACAGTAAAGCTCTTTGAAATTAAACTGAATTCCCCCCCTGCTTTAACAGCCTGAGTAAGTAGCTAACTAATAAGGACTGAGGAGGACGGAGCAGAGCGGAGATGTGTCAGGATAATAAGTCAGCGGCAGAATTAAGCTGGCCTTTAAACAGCGCAGGATGTAGTTTCTGTCTGTTTCCCCGTCTTTCTGTCTTTGTCTCTCCTTCACGTTCTCTATCTTTACCTTGGCTACTCTGATTTCTTTTGTGTTTCCCACATACAGTGTTTTGGTGTAACCAAATAGTAAATTGGAGGAGATTTTATCAGTATAGCAGGTACCACCGGCAACCAGGGCCGCGTGCCAGGTAGGCATTTTCTCACAGGAATGTTGAGGATAATCAGCTACTGGAAATGCTGACTCACTGATCTCCTCTGAGTGTGTGTGTGTGTGTGTGTGTGTGTGTGTGTATGCACGTGCTTTGGCGGACTAATTCAGACAGTAAATGATATTTGTTCGACCTTTATTACAGCTGGTAACTGCACCGAGATCAGAATTCAGAAAAGGTGTGCCGTTCACCGCAGAAAGCTCTCGATGAGGTGAATGTGGTGCCGTCTGCAGTACGTCCTGCTTTTGTTTTGTTTTCCTGGCTCTCTAACCCGGTCTGAGGACTACAGTAATCCCATCTGATGGCTCCATAGGTCGCTGTCTGATTCAGTTGCTACCTGACGTGATGGACTGAGAGATTGGTCTGGTCTGGTTGGCTCCTGTCGTATTGATGTTTTCGCTCAAAATGTCTCTATTTGTGTTTTCCTATTGAAGTAAAAATCTGACATTATGGGAAATATTCGTATTTACTTTTTGGCACACCGTTAGGAAACAATCAGTTACAGCTAGTAGCCCGCTAGCTAAACAGGGGTTTAATCCAATGAGAAGTTTCTCAATCAAACATGTAATATATTATTTTTAGAGCTTAACATGTGCTGGGAGGAGGATTTTGTCTTCTTTTGACTGAGTCCGGTTAGCTGGTTAGCACTCTGTTTCCGGCCTTTATGCTAAACTAAGCTAACCTGCTGCTGTTGACCTTAGCTTCATATTTAAAGGCCCTGTGTGTGGCATTTAGCCATGTCTGGTGGTGTGGCAACCAGCTCAACACCTCGTCTCACTGTACGCTATGCTGAAAGTGCAAAAAACAAGAAAGAGAAACAAACAAAGAAAAATATGTGCTGCACCTACATTTCTGTTAACAAACCTTGACATTATGTGTGAAGACAATTATTTGGTGTACCTAAATCAAAAAGTTTGGTGCACCAGTGCAACCAGTGTAGAAAGTTAGTCTGGAGCCCTGATAGAGCCAGTGTTTAGTTTGTCCATTCTGGGATACTGTAGAAACATGGCGGCGCAACATGGCGGACTCCATGATAACCTCATCAAGACCCGCTCATTCGAAGACAACAAAAACATAATGATTGTTACTTTCAGATGATTATACACTAACTAAAACATAATCAATATTTTTACATTCTATCTCCCTCTACATCAAGCACGCTGGAGCTTTAACAGAAAAGTGGTATCATTCTTCAAACTGAAGCAAGAGAGCAAATACATATACTATTCCCTAAGGTGCTGATGGGCCTTCATGGCTACAATCCACATATTTCATTCATCTAATTTCTCATCCTGTATTTTTTGTGTATCACTCAGTCCCCCCTGTTTTTCTCTCGCTGTCTCTTATTCCTCCCTCATCACCTTGTAAAAGTATTTTCAGGATGATTTGGATGAAGTTTTTCACCCATCGGTGTAAATCAGGCCGCAATAACGACTCTCTTTAACGGCGGTAGTGATTTGAAGGTCATAGGTGGCTTGTTGAGCAATGAATAGCTTTTAATTAAAGGCGTAAATTTTCACCGGGCGGGCCATTAGGGCCGGGTGCCACAAAGACAACAGATTAATTATTGAGATAATAAAGCATCTCTATAACTAGGATGCCCCCGGCCTTGATTTGATTAATCTGCAGGGCTGCAGCTAAACAGTGGACGAGTCACTAATGAAGACTTCCGCGTGAAGGAGGCTGAATGTACTCAATGATGAGAGCGCATGCGGTAGAGTCGCTGCCAAGATTACATGGTGACAGCAGTTTGATTTCCACTCGCACAAACTCTCCCTTCTTCACACTTCTTTTGATTCTTGCATGTGGAGAATCGATCCGTTCGCTGAAAGCCATGCATATTTTTACCTTTTGTTTACCTGCTCTGCTCTCAGCCTCGTTCACATTTATTCCAACAAAGTTTTGCCATGCAGGCGAGAAGCGTAAGTTGACATTTTAGCATGAAAGATAATTGGAGGAAACAGCTGCGGGCTACAAAATTGAGCCAATTTTCACACCGAAGAAGCCTCACTTCACTTCACAAGGTCGTTCTGCAGTATGTATGACAGTTGCAGCGTTAATGCTGTCTGGTTAGGGCGGTTTTGTTTGAGGACACACAGCAGTCTTCAGCACACACAAGCTCAAAAACTGCTATGTTCTCAGCTATTTCTTTCTTGGGGGAAGGGAGTTTGGCTGGAAGCCCTGTTAAATACTGGGATCCATCTATCTATCTATCTATCTATCTATCTATCTATCTATCTATCTATCTATCTATCTATACAATCCACACTTTAAAACCCCAAAAGGAATTCTATTCTTTTAGTAATAGTAGGGAGTCTACTCTTAGCCTTCCAAGAACTGTGTCGCAAAGCTGTCAACCACCGTCTACCCCTTTACTCTTGAGCCATGCTTGGCATCAGACACAGCGTGCCCGCATGATCTGATACCATCGTGTTGCCGTTATTCTGGGAATGTCATTAGAAATTAATGTCCCATGACCAATCTTAAAAACTAAAAGAATGCTTTTGTAATGTTGTAATGTTCAGTGACTCTGCTGACGCCCAACAGCCTCCTTTAATTCAGTGAAGCCTAAATCTAATACCATATAAAACATATTTGAAGCCATTAGATCTAGATTTTTATTAAGATCCTCACCAAATTGGATTCACTTATAAATACCAGTGACCTAAATATATCCGTGATTTCATGCACAAATGGCAGAGACATGAACGAAAATGTCAGAAAACACCCTTCACTGTAAAGTTTAAAAGTTGACTTGACTTTAAAATAAGTCAGTAAACCAATCACCTCAGAATTACCAAGTAAAGTAGACTATTACATTTAATGGACAAACTAAGCAGTGTTAAAGAAACTGAGAAAACATTCTTGGATCTGTCCCTTTATCCGGATCTGCACCAATAGTTATTAGGTTCTATTCTTGGTTGAGACCCATCTTCGATCCAAGTTTCGTTGAAATCTGGTCAGTAGTTTTTGTGTAATCATGGTTACAAACCAACCAACCAGGCCAAGACATAACTCTTCTGTGTTGGTTACAAAGGTCCTGGAAAAAGGTCAATTATGATGTGCTAGGAACAACACTAAAGCGGTGATATCAGATACGGAACAGCCAGAGCACCTGCTCTCCTGGATTGTCAGGTATCGACATGTCAAGGCTGCAGGAGAACATTATCCCTTTTTCTAATTGATGAAGCGGGGTCCTACTTTGTACGGCTCCATGAAAGTCTGTATGTCCACGTGTGCGAGGAAGACAAAACCCTAAACCTCAAAGAAGACAAAACCAACTGAGAAGAATAAAAGATCCTCAATCCATTGTCGCGTTCTTGGAGGAGGCTGATACGCGTTTCTCGCGTTAAGCCAGCAGTAAGTGGCAGAAAATACGACCCGGGCTGTCAAGACACCTGCATTTATGAAGACATGGATATATATTCTTCTCATCTTACGTAATCTGCTGCTATCCCATTCTGTGCAATGAATTCGTAAGACCTTTGCTGGGTTGAATATATGAAAAAAAAAAAAAAAAGAAAGAAGAAGAATTCTCATTATAATCCCCCTGGCAGAGGCATTCATGAACGGTGGCATTTGTATTCAAAGTCAAAGTGCATTCACCATCAAAGAGGAGTGTGGAGGAAATCCAGCCGTCTCTACTTCATTTAGGTAATAGAAAGATAGGGAGGAGAGGAGATTAAGGGAGGGGAGAGAGAGAGAGAGAGGAAGAAATGCAAGATAAAAAGTCACCTCTGGGGATTAGTGCTTTTATATAGTATGCCTGCAATAAGTTAACCATTCATATATTACTTTCCCTGCTAATATAAAATTAACTGTCTTCTGTGTAAGCACAGCAGAGGCCTTTAACACGCGCACACCGAGCGGCAGCACCTATTAGCATTTTGGAAAAACAAGTGCCGATGAAGTTACAGCTGCCAACTTTTTTCTGCACTATAATGGAGTTTGACTTAAGCACACACAGGAATTAAGCTTGGAGGACGAGTCCTTTTTTTCCGTGGCCGAGCTCCCGGGATGCTTTGAGAACCGAGAGGGACAATTACTCGATCGCACAGCCAAAGGTCACCGCCGAACACCCACCTCAGGATTTAAAAAAAGCAAGCGAAAAGGGAGCTGAAGCAGGCTTATACTCGCTCCCGAACACGAGCGCCCCACAGAAGCTGTTTTTACATGAAACAAAATGTGTGTTCTTTTGATTCCACTAACAAATACTCCAAGTAGTCACCCCCCCCCCCACCCCCCCGCCCCGCTTGTCTTTGAGGCCCCGTGATGTTGACTTCAACTCTTATCGAAGACTTCAGCAGTTTTTACCAAAACTAAATGAAAGAGGGGCTGTTCTACAGAAGCTCTGCTCTCCTGCTCATTGAAGGGGAGAATATAAAGGCAGCATTCTTTTGCTTCTCTTTTTTAAGAAAACTTTTGTGGACTGCTCCAGAGTAAGATAAAAATGGAAAGAGAAAGAAAGAGAGAGAGAGAGAGAGAGAGAGAGAGAGAGAGAGAGAGAGAGACCTAGGTGAATATAATAGCGAGAAAACAAACAGCAGCGCCATCCGAAACACAATGAAAGTCCCACACAATGTACAGTTTGTTAAACGTGGTCTGCACATTTAATCTTTTCTCGCGTGCCTCCTCGCTCTCGCTCTTTCTAGTCTTTCTATTTATGCTTGTATTTTAGTGTTCTGTGCAAGTATTTTTCAAACTCTGGTAGAATAATTTAAGAGAAGCACTTTTTTTGGTATCATTCTTGAATTGAAATGTTTGGACAGAGAGCGTGGGAGGATTAGAAGACACGGCTGTTTGACGAGATGTCGACTGTCAGTGCAGGTGTAGACTCAGACTCATCAGAGGCAGGGGACCAAATGCAGTCAGGGATTTATAAAACACTTATTAAGCAGTTGTAAAAGTTTAGAAACATCAGCTGCAACTTTACCATAGGGAATTGTTTAATAAATGGTTATTAGAACGATTACGGGAGCTGTCGATGTCTTCATTGTTAAACCATTGCAGATCAAAATCTATCTGATGTTACTTCGCCGGAAATGTCTGTGATCAGGGTGTTCCCGAAAAAAAATACAATACAATTAAGCTTAAAAGAAATAAACAACTGTGGTAATGTCAGGACACAATTCAGTAAGATATAGAGCACAGGTTCTCGAACTGTTCAGTCAGTTGTAGCTCTTTGAACACTAATTTTATTTTGCTTATTTCTTTTAAAGACACAGACACACAGTGATTCACAGCTCTCTAACAAGCCCTCCAAATCTGCATGAATCGAATCTGTCGCTTCACCACCATTGCTCATCATTTCACAGCGGCCATGTTTCAGCTCTGCCCCAGAACTGCCTTCTCAATATCAAAGGCCAACATGACAAATTCTCTTTCTGATTGGCTTAAAAAAAAAAAAATCCTCACTTATTGTCCCCTGTGCTCCATCTCCGCTGTGAGGTTATATTGATGCTTTGCTCGACCTGTGATCAATGGCTTGTCACGCCTCATAAGGCCAGGTAGAAATGCTGTTTGCTGTTTCGCCTTGTCGCGGGCTCGTGTACAGTCTGCGGCCGCCGAGCGTCTCTGTGATGCATGCTAACAATGCAGGTCTCATGGGTGCTCTGTATCCGGCTCAAGGTCAGGGGGGGGATATCACCCGAGTGCTGGATTAACTGCCCTCCGGAGGTTTTTCATCTTCGTGAAACAGAGAATATACACTCGGCTGCTTGACCTTGGGGAGGAGGTTGGTTTCTGTCCCTCAGGATCCTGACAACATCATTTCAAAGCTGTGGTCAGTGGCTCCGTGTCCAAGGTGAATGTTCAGGAAATGACCCGGCAAAGTGTGATAAATTCACATATATTTCGTATCCATTTCAAACTTTTCCAAGAGACGTCCCCGAGAGACGGCGCAGAGCTTGTATGTGTCTTACATCTGAACAACTCACACACACTCTCATATGAATCTATTGATTGCTTTGCTTTAAAAATATGAGCTGGGAGTTGCGGCGCCCCGCTCTTTGTTCTGAGCCGGAGAGAAGGCAGACTGTAATATGACGAAGGCAAATACAGTGACTCGCCAGACTTTCTGTAGTAGATCAGTTGTTCTTAAAGGATCAAGTGTTTGTCGAACATGAAAGTGTGAGGGTACAATTTCACTCTAACTTTTTGTCTCTTGTGTTTCTTTTGTGGTTTTCTGATGTCCTTTTTCATTTACTTTAAATAGTAAAGAATCGACGCGCTGTTAGAATTACTATGTCTGAGGGTTTTCACCAGAGGAGATCTCGTTGTTGATGCAAGTATTGATGTCTTGCAGCCACATTTTTTCTTTGATCAACTTAAAAGAAAATCTCAGCATGCCTCGAGCTGATGTGCTTGCAGACACAACACAACCTACTGAATTATTTGCTTTTATTTTGTCTTAGAAATGATCAATGGAAACTTCTTCCTGAAAACATCCCCCTATTCCTTTACTTAATTTTATTTTATTTTTTTACACTCTACCAAATAAATACTTCCTTTAAAGTGCCAGCAGTCAGTGGGCTGATTAGCACAAAAGTCCCCACGAAAAAAACAAAACAAAAACCCCCCATAAATCCATTACAGACCTATTCAAGTCACGCTGGATGAGGTTTCAGTAAAAGAGCCTTTGCCAGATGGTTTTCTGGGAAAGGATTTTCAGTTAATACTACACGATAATGTGTCTCCTCCCTTCGCTCTGTGTTCCCCCCCATTGTTCCGCTCACTCCACAGCCTCTGTGCTCCCCTTCTGTACGTGTCTAATAACCATGACGCGTGATAAGGCTGTCTGCATACTATTTTTTATTACACTGAACTTGATCACTGTGCATTGTACGGAGCTGGACATTGCCCTCTCTGTCTCTATAGAGGACTGATAAATGCTCAGCTGTGTGATTCATGTCTGTACCTCTGCATAGTGATACAATACCCGCCCTCTGCTAGATGACTCTACACCACACACACACACACACACACACACACACACACACACACACACACACACTAAGACACAGTGTGACTCTCATTCTACAATTGGGCAGCCAGCGGGCTTGTTGCAATAGATTTCCTGCAATGTTCGTGATGATGATGATGTTTAGTGGTTAACCGGGCCATCTCCAGCCGTATTTGTGGTGACCAAGAGGAGTGTTTTAAGCCAAAATGTGATGTTTTCCTCACCCTTACCAAGTGACATTTTGCACCGTAACTAGGGATGTCCCAATCCCAATCCCGATCCATCGATATGGGCATTTTTCCACTAATCGTCACATTCGTGAATCGTTTTTTTCTTAATGCAGCTGTATTATCCAGGTAAATATTAGTTAAACCTAAGTATCAGATCGGGACTCGGTATCGGCAGATACTAAATATTAAAGGACTCGGATCGGGATCGGGTTAAAAAAACCTGATCGGGACATCCCTAACCGTAACCTAACCAGAGTGCAGTACAGTGTTGAAACTTACATTTTTAACATTAACTAGCATTTTTTCCGGTCATTGGGTTGCAAAAAACAACAAAATAAAAAGTGAATCATCATTTTTGCAAAATCAGCTTGATATCTTCAAGGTTGAATCTTGATTTCCTAATTTGATTCATCCAAAAGCTGTTTTTCATCTCTGCAGTGTAAAAATTGTTCATGTGTGCTTTCAATCTCTTCGAGGTAGTGCAGAAATACACAGCCAGATCATTTACTGAGTTATTTCTGCTTGGAGCTGTAACTAATGATTGTTTTCATTAGATAATTGTTCAGTCTATAAAATGACAAAAAACTGTGAGTGTGAGTGAGTTTCTTTGTATATTCTTTGCACTTGTACTGCTGTACTGCTCATGTGACCTTGTCAAATGACGTTTTGATTAACTTTGTTCAGAGCACCAGTTTTCATTGCATTTTTAATGCCCTGGCTAGGAATTTTGGCTCACCCATTAGTTTAAAAAAGTCGATGGCTGGAACTGCAACAAATTTTTGCCGCTCTTGCCTGAAAAATTGCTGACACGACTAATCAATGATCTAAATAGTTGGCAGTTTTTTTTTCAATTGACGAATCAGAAAAACCACTAATCATTACAGCTCTCTCTTTGGTGAACCAAATATGCAAATGTTCTCAGCTCTTTGTACTCACAACTCAAAATGTGTTTGCAACAAGTCATGTGTGCAGATGATTTACTCCTCTATGTTTTGCCTCCGAGCATCTGTATGGAAATGAAGAACATTTACCCTCAGTGGTAAACCAAATTTAAATTCCCATTATGTTGTTTTTTTTTTTTTTCCATTTTATCTTCATTCCAGCCCTGATGAATTCTCAGAGTTTGCCGAAGAATGCACACGGGCATACAGGCAGGAGAGCCAGGTGGCCGGGCTCGCCACGCCCACGTCTTTAGGATTACCTCTCCAAGGTCAGAGTAGTTATCTTTCCCAGCTTCCTGCCCTTCTTATCCTCCACCTTTCCTGTTTTCTACCCCCCGAGCTACGGAAAGGACAGTCCCAGCTGGGAGGAAACAGAAAAAGATGAGATAGTTATTCAATATGGTTTCTGATTGATCTCTGTGGCATGATAAGAATCAGATGCTTTATCTTCTTGTAAAGATGACACATTAGTTATAATTGGATACAGGAAGACACTCCATTTTTTATTGACATTGTCAGGCAATGTAATGGGCAGCCCCCCCAAAGTATTTTGTTATCTGGGTGATATATGAGGCCACGAATGAAGGTCCCCAGGTAGTTTGGCTGAGATGTAGACGGGATATGCCACTAGCATGTGTGTGTGTGGGTGTGTACACTACATGCTGTGCGTGAGTCACTGAAATTGGTTATTGGAGGCTGGTATCAGATTCTATATATCACAGATTGGTTGTGATGAGTGTCAGCCTAATGCTTGGTCTCTGCTGAGCGGCAGACTGATGCATTCTGAAACAGCAGACAGCAGCATATGTCGGATTTGCCCCTGACTGTCATGCGTTATCACAGATTGCATGATGGGAAGAAATGATGGGAAAGCAGTCTGGTTAAACATAAGGGCGGTATCACCATTGATTCATCCTCTCCTTGTAATGCACTTCTCTTTTTTTTCTTCTTTTTTTTACCACTGTCCTAAACTCCCATGTGCTGTAACTTGAAGAGGAATACTTGAGAACAGGATGAAGTCAGCCTTGACAAACTACGCTCTGACAGAGAACAACAACAATGGTTGCATTGGATACATTGTACTGTGGGTTTCATTATCTATGTTCACGAAACAGAGATTGAAAATCAATGGAACAAAAGTCAAAAGTCAAGAAACTCTGTTTTGCCTGTAGTTACTTGGATGTTTGACCTTCACTGTGCAGAATGGTGTGTGTGCAGTTTGACTCTGGAAGACTGTTTTCAACGTTTATCTGCTGAAAGAGGAAAGTTTCTCTCGGCTCACCTTTAAATCTTAGTTTGAAGGGTCACTGTGTAGTTTTTGGAGGAAAGAATTCAAACTCAGAATTGTAATATTTACAATATTAACAAGGTTATAATACAAACTCAGAAATATGTATCTTTTCCACAACTGAATAAATAAGCTGTAGTGTATCAGACTAAGAGAATCTGGTGATGCTGATGAGGGGGAGAGAGTTCCATAGACTAGAAAAAATAGTCCTGCAAAATGTTAAACTTTCAAAAGCTGTCAGAAATGACTGTTGTCTTGATCTGATTAACAATAGACGTTAAGTTGAGTTGGTTGGTATTGTGTGGGACGCAACACTGGCACTTTTACAGTTTACTCTTTAGAATTCTGGGACTTTTCAGTGCCGCCTGCTTCCTGTTGGTGCCCATGTTAACCAGTTGGGCTGTCCAGACAGGTGGCAATGCGTCCCATCACGGTGCTCTGTGGCCAGCTAGCAATCTGTTCTCTTTTCTCAGTGTGTTGCTGGTGAAAGCACACTGATGATCTATTACAGCTGCTGTGAGTGATATATCTTTATTAGAATAAGTGTTAAATAGATTAATACAGAGACTATACATTATAAATTCGTCTCTTTTTTTGTTATCACAGATTAAAAATGTGTCTTTGCTCTTTCCTGTTGTCTGCTACTTAGTTTACTTTTGGGCATATTGCTCCATCTCCAGCGCACATCTTATGTTCAGCAGAAAGATTTTGCAGAAAAATAAATAAAGAAATTGATTTTTAAAAGAAATTGCATACTCATGTATTCTGGGGTTTTCTTCAATACAGGAGACAAATTAGATGTTAAATTGGTACATTTTAACATTTTTGACGTGGTAATTAAATGAGCCTGTGGATAAAACATATCAAATACAAATTATTATGTAAAGTAGAGCAATGTGATGGCCTTGATACTTGACTGGAGGGGATGTTTCTCCTTGCCCAGTAAAAGCATAAAATGAATAATGATGCAGGGCGCATTATAGAGGAAGTACAGTACAGTGAAGGTTTAGATGTATTATCTTCATTAAGGTGGTTTAAACAAAACATGGTGCATTATGGTGGATGTGCCAAAGGTTCAGCTGCCTTAGTGTACGACAAGAATCAACAATAAAATATAGCCTATGACAAATCAGGTCCCTGCTCCGGCCATTCGCGGAGGAATTTTTTTTTGTTATCACAGATTAAAAATGTGTCTTTGCTCTTTCCTGTTGTCTGCTACTTAGTTTACTTTTGGTAAGAGATACCTCTCTACAGTATCTTCCTTTCTGCATAAATAAAATGAACAATAATGGGGGAAAAAATGCCAAACACTGTCAATCAAAAACAGGAAGATAGCACTCTGCGAAACAAATAAGCAACAGGGACGTCTCTCTACGTCACCCTGAGCAGAAACACTGTTGTGAATTAACTGTGCAGTACGATTTAGAGCACATTTATGTCACATTCGCAAACTCACAGCCAGACCTGCACTACTTAATTCCCTGTTTCTATAGGCAGCAAGATGCTCCTAATAGAGGAGTATCATCAAAGCCCCTCTCCCTGCGGCTTCAGAGCGAAGCCTCCTGGGCACCAGCTGCTCCCTTGGGTACTGGCAGGTTGACAGCCCAGTGATTCCAGCAGGCTTCTTCCCAAGGCCAAGCCATTTAACTAGACTTCCCGTCTCAGCCATTATAGCCTGCATCTGTCTCTCTCTCGCTAACAAAAGTTCACACGGTTTCAGTATATGCATCAACACCCGGTGCACAAATCTGTCAAAACTAAAAAAAAACTTTCAATGATATCGTACAGGAAGTGAGATCATAACACAGGTTGTGCAGGTTCATCTCTCTATACGTCTTACGCACGGAGGAATACTTTGTTGTCTGATCCACACAAATCCAGACTCCCCACTTCTGTTTGTGCACATGTTGTTCACTCTCCGAGTCCCCAGGCTCCGAGCTGATTATAATATGCCCTGCTTTGGAGAGGAGAGACTTTACGTATCACACAGACACACACACACACGCACGCACGCACGCACGCACGCACGCACGCACGCACGCACGCACGCACGCACACACACACACACACACACACACACATTTTTCCTTTTATGTTTCATTCAAACCCTGTTTCTTCCCCTCTCTTAATATCACAAATGGCCTCTTGCAATTTGTTCCCAAGACTCTCGTCCATAGTGTTGGTAAATGAACTTGTAGGAGCGGGTAGTCTGTTCCTTTTATTCCTGAACATGACAGCTGAGCCTGGAGCGAATCCAGCAGTGACCTGTGTCATGTCTTTATCTTTTGCCGTGTCAAAAATCCAAAATATAGTGATCTGAAAATATCATCCAAATGCATGATTTCCCTTGTGAGCAGCAACCAGGAGTACAGTGTTCATTTCTAGTTGGAAACTGGGTTCAATTATAAATCTAAGATGTCTTTTCAGCCTCTTTTCAGCCAGCTCAAATGTGCTTATAAATTTGTGTCACGAAAAACACAGTTTTGTTATACTTATAAATAGCTCAGGTGCTATTTGAATGAGGCCTCTAACCTTAAATCCAACTATGTGATGTCTTACTCTGTCACTGTAGAGTTTATTCATTTGGAGGTGATTTTAGGTGAGTTCTCTCCATATAGCTGCAGTGTAATGTAACCGAATGTGTACCTGTGATAGAGTAAGGCACCAGGAAGAAGCTGAAGAATGATTAGCTAACCTATGAAGGAAATAATTTGACATAAGGTCAAAAGTCAGAGTAATATAAGTGGATGGACACATTTCACAAATTTCACCTATGATCCATCCCCATTCACTTTGCATAGAGACACATCTTATTCAATAGCTTCTAGGTCATTTGACCCATTGACTCAAAATCAGTGCCATAATGTCTTTGGTTACTAGTTGAATGAGAACCACCTGTTTTTATTGGATTTTTGTGGAATTTCTATTTTTCATGAATATCTCAGGTTTAACCCTCAGTCATTGACTGAAGTCAGTTTGCTGCCTCTAACACTAAACCAACTACGCGAAACTTTCGAAAAAAGTGTCACTACATATAGGTACCAGTGGACTCCAAATGACCCGAAACATGCTCCTGAACACCTCCTGGGGGAGCTTTCTTGGTAATGTAACCTTTGACACTTTTGTATTTATTTCTATTTTTCATGAATATTTTAAAGAAAAATCACAAATTTTCATCGAAAACCCTGCAGATTTGTTCAATAGCTTCCAGATCATTTGACCCATTCACTAAAAATCAAAGCAGAAATGCCTCCCTATACTGGTTGAATCAGAGACACCTGTCTTAATTGGATTTCAGCTGAATCATTTTTTGTCATGAATAATTTAAAGTTAATTGAATAATTTAATTTAAGGTGCAAAGAATCTTTTCCCATTTTATTTTGTTTTGTGCTTACAAATATAGCGAGGTAATCCGTGGAGCCAAGTCAGTGAAGGGACAAAAAAATGAAGGTCATGTTTGATGACGCCCTGTCATGAGAAGGCTCTGTTTGCTCCAACTGAGTTCAGGCTGTTTTGGGTAGTACTGTTTGACAACCAATCATCTAATCCATGTTTGTTACACTACCTGCAAAACCTGGATCCATGAGTAAGATGAATGCATTGCTGTGTAGAGCTGTAAGAAACTTTGCCGCTGATTTATCCAGCAGGTGGGAGAGTTTGAACGGTGAGCTCTAAAGGCTACAGGTCCACTGGCGCCCCAAGGTTGTGTAGGTGGCTAAATGCTGATTCACAGCAAATCATCGCTGCTTTCATCCGATGTGAAGCAGTGCCAGGGCTTAGGGTGTAAGACGGGCTATCTAACAGCATTGATCAACACTTTGTGCTGAACACGCTAAAAGTGTTAAAAAAAAAGAAAGAAAAAAAGTTCTTTTTCGCAGGGATTAACTAATTTGATCTTCCCTCTTTTTTGCGAGGAGGAGGTGAGAGAACAGATTGCGCGAGTCTGCTGTTATCCATCACAAATATGTGTAACACTGCGGGGGTCCAGTTAGTCAGTGTTTTTACCGTCTTTGTTGAAGGCGTCAGCATAATGCGATGACAGACGCTCCTCGGGCTTCGTTTTCCTCGCATCTCATAAATGTTGCACAGGCAGGATTCTTTTGAGGGATAGTGAACCTGGGCCGCAGTCAGGCACTTCAAACACAGCAGCAATATGCAAAACAAACTATATCAGTTGCTCACTTCAACACTCTGCAGCCAGTGTGTCATTATGTATGTATGAGTGTGTCCGTCGGCCTGCTTTTCTGTGAATTTGTCTGTGTGTGTGTGTGTCTTATATCCTCGTGCACACAATACACACACCACATTTCCTGTCCCCCAAACAAACGTATTAGACCACAAATATCACACTGTGAGAAGCAAACTGCCCGTAGCCTGCTGCAGGATATTGTGAATTAGCCTCAGCCACAGCAAATAATCGCATGTGTGCTTTGGCATGACTTTCTGAAACAATGTCTGCGCTCTGAAACACTGACACCGTATTATGTAAATGATATGCTACGATACTGATAATATGGAGCGACAGACGCGCTCAGCTGAGAGCCAAGAAAAAGCAATTAAGCAACTGTGAAGATTCTGGGTTTATGGGGTTACCGACGCCATATGGTGCATATTTATGTGACTAATGTGGGTGCGATTGTGTCGATGGTAAAGTGATGATGAGGGAATAAGACAATTAGATGATGTATTCATTTTTAGTCATGCTAGCGGCGTGGCTCTTGAGATGCTTCTCAGTTGGACCAACACTCAGGCTGGATTGACACAAACGTTCATGGTCCCCAAACAAGACTCTGTTGATCCCCTGACTTCTCCTTCAGCGCCATCATCGGATTTCAATGTCGTGTTCTCCGGGGAGAGATACTAGTCAATCTATGTCCGTCTTAAGTGAGCTCAAAAATAATGAGTGTCTTCATTTGACAGTCAGGCAATTAAACATGCTCCCCCTCGAATAAAATTCAAACTTTGGTTGTGTTCATCAAAGCAAACTTTTGAGTTTAACCGTGGGATCGTTTGTGTCAATTCACCCCAAAAGGCAAGAAAATTATGCTGCACATTAGCTCTGAGCTAGCAAGAAGCACAGAGGGTGTGTGTGTGCCTTTTTTTTTTTTACGTGGAGCTCAGCCTCTGACTCAGCTCAGCACACACCAAAGACTTTCCATCCAGTGCCTTCTTTTTCCCCGTCTCCACTCTGGACATTAAGAAAAATGGGCATACATTTCCCCTCCAGTCAGCAATCAACAACAATAATGGGGGATGAGTGAAGAAAAATCCACTTTTCAAATCAGTTTGATAAAATAAATGGCCAAAGATGAGCATGTTAGCACTGACATTGCAAGCAAGTTAGCGTTAGCTCAAAGCCCTGCTGTGCCAGTGACGGCATCACAGAGCCACCAGCGGAGACTCTTATTGTCTAAGGCTATGTCTGTATTCGTGGAATTTAGACAATGAATGGTATCACTTCTTTCAAAGTTTTAAAATGACATGAAATGATTTAAAAAAAATGTCATATCATACCAAACACAGATTATTTTTTCTCCATCATTCTCAAAAGAAAAGGGTTGCCATGGAGTTTTCATATAGAGGGAAGAGAGAGGTGTGAACGCCTACGATCTCAAAAGTGGAGTCATAACCAGGCAGAGGATTTGAGATAAAACGATATTCAGTCACAAACACCCACATTTTCATCCACTTGCTTACAGCTTCGTGTTACTCTAATTTCCATGTAGAATCCACAGTTGATATCTAATTACTGTCTTGAGGAGATCTCCTTTTGCCTTCTCTTTTTTTGTTGCTGTTGTTGTTTTTGTGTCGCTCTCTTTCTTTGGGACCACAGTCTTTCTATTGTGTGATCATTTGTACATGGTGCAAATTTAAGCAACTTTAACTGTAAATTATCCGAGGGGGGGTTGTAGAATAGAGAATTGGCAGGCTTTGTTGCACAGCTCAGTACAAAATGAAGTATTCAACAACTGTATCCTTACTGCAGCTGTTTGCTGGATGTTATTTGATCCTCTCTAATGCTATTCTGACTTTCTATTTATATATCTATTAGTCTGATGAGTTGTAGGTTTTGCTGAATAGTAATCCCTTAACAGCCGATGAGTGCAGCTGTGCATGCAGATGTGTCTTCATTTGACTAAAAGGCTGATTAAGTGTGATTCATCATTTTGACATTGTAAATGTGATGGACATGATAATTAGCCCATATGGAAATGTAATGTATGACATACATGCCCATATATCAACAGTGATGCTACCATACATGTTACCTGTAAGGCAATATAGGATTTTTTCATTCAATCGTGCTTGTTTATATGGAGGAATAGGTTGAGAACACATCATGGAATAATATGCTGTGGCCATCCATGTTAACAATATATGTGTAATTCATATCAGTTTTAACATAAATTAAGTACCCACAGTAATAATGCAATCATACATATGTATATATGTATAGTTTGTATATAAGACGTTTATACAACTATATATACAATAGAATTTGCATATGTACATATAATAAAATAACAAATGACACCTTTTCAAGATGTATGTAATATATAAAAATATATGTATATTTTCATCTTGGACTTTATACAAACACATATATAGTTAAAATGTGCATGTGCAATCAAATAATATATTTTTCATATCTGTGCATACTATTATATGCGTATTATGTGTAGTTTGTATACTGGACATTTATACCAATACATATATATAGTAGATTTTGCATATGTACCTATATCAAAAAATATATGAGATCAATTTTTCATTTACAGTATATGCATTTGTATTATATACATACATATATGTTTTTTTGTAAATAAGGATATACTGTATATGTGACTGTATGGGCTGGACATACAGTAGCTATATGTTAGTTTATCACAATATTCTTATTACATATACATATATCACAGTTGCCTATGGGAGATCACAAATGCATTACTGAGCTGAAGCTATTACATTATTTACATGTAAAACTGAGCTCCACCTTGAACGAACTCCTGGAGCAGCCTCGTTGAGATCTAGGGGGGCAGACAGTCCATCACCTCAGCATCGTAACCCCGACCCACTTCTTCACCAACACTTCTAATCCATCACTGTTCGACCAGACTCAGCTCAGTGTCGCGGCTAACAGCGGTGATTGGATTCTAAGTTCATCAACAGGTAGTAAAAAGCGCGGAATGACATGATAAATCCTTCATGATCCCAGCGTGGGGTTAACATTAAGTCATGACGAGTGAATAATAGTGGTGTCTATGATCTCCCACTGGGCCATGGAAGAAATTAATATCCTCCGGTGTGAACTAATTGGCTCGGAGCCTGAGGGTTGAGAGATGAGCCTGATGAGGAGCAGGGCGTGTGTGTGTGTGTTAGGTGTTCGTGTGTGAGATCACACGTTTGAACGTTTCTGTTAAATATGAGCGTTTTATATGTGAAGCGTGCCAAAATGGTTAATGTGAATGCATTCCTCACAGCATACATATCTGCCAACAAATACCCAGAACACAGCAAAACAACATTTGTCTCGTACAAACTAAAACTCGATTTTCATTTTTCTTCTGAATTTGCAGCTGCGAAATTGCTCATCCTTTTAAAAAGAAATCCATCAGTGCCTTGGAGGGAAGGGAACGTGAATCGTATACGGGAAAGAGGGAGCAGGCGCATCTCAGATTTTCATCCACGACATCAGTGATCCTCTCTGAATTCCTCAACATGGCATAATCCCCAGCCAGTGGGGAAATGTGAGAAACTTTGCAAAGTAATTTACACTCTAATGTCTATTTTCCCCAAGAACAGCAATGGGACGCAATTTAAGGCTAGCACTCACATATTCCTTATTTTTCTAAGATAATACCAAGAGGCTTATATTGAGTTCAATCAACTTATTGTTTTTTTTTCCTTGAACAGTCATGCTCAGAATAGACAAGTAACATCAGGCCAATGAATGGTTTCCTACTTTCAAAGCTGTGCTGCGTGCAATCAAAAGTTTGAAACACACTTGGAGAAGTATCAGGCAATCAGTTTCCAGTAAATATAGATATTTACAGATGCTGGCTGTGTGGTTTTCTTCATGTAATTTGTTGCAGGAATTCTCTTGTGCTTCTCACAAGGAAAGGATCACGCTGTCTGTCAGGTACAGAATCTATCAGCTTCCTTACATTCTCACAATTGGTGACGGGATACATTGATTGAAACAGATTTATCCTGAAAGAAATGGAAACATGTGGCTGGATCACTGACACTTGTTAAAATTTCCTACACACACATTTTCATTTCAAGCCATTTGAAACACAAGAGGTCAGATTACTGGCTCTTGGATCTTTAGGTGAGAATCTGTGGGATACAGAAGCTCTTAATGGTCATGGTCAAAGACATTATTATTACATATATATATATATATTATTACGCAAACGAATGTGTTTATTATCAACAACTGTAAGGTATACATATTGACATTTAAGCCTTTTTCAGGCCTTGATTGAAAAGAAGTGTTGCGATGATCAATATACTCGTGTTGATGTGACATTACTACACATAACGCAGTGGATCCTGCAGTCTTTTGTGTCTTAAATAACCTCGGCTAGTAATCCTCATTATCTTGGGAAAACAAATAAAACTGAACTTGAAGTTATCACAGGAAAATGGAGGCAATAATATGTTTGACCCATATAACATTTAGGGCTTACGCAGTGGCAATTTCATCAACATTTAACTGTAAATAATGATACAGGAGCAAGTCTGATAATGTGTCGTGAATAAACAGGCCCTATAAAAAGTTCATCCAATCAATCTTAATCCCTCAAGCAGCGACAGTTCCTTGACATTACATGGTGCTGATTACTGTCAAACATCTAGATTTTCTCAATTTCTAATAGTAAATTTCACATCTCCAATAAGTTGCCAATACACCCTTTTTCCTTGACATTCCTTCTTTACCCCTTATCCTCTCTCTTCTTTTGCCTTTCCCTTGTCAAGTATCCCCTGCCATCATTTATCTCTTCTTCTTTCTCACGGGGCGCTCTTCCACCCTCTTATCTTTCTCCTCTCCTCAGGCAATCCCTCCCCTCCCTCCCTTTATCCTCCTCTCAGCCTGTGTGGCTCTCCGTGCTCCATTGCCCTTTATGACCTGTAATCCATGCTTATTAAACAAGGTGCCTGTGCCATTAAGAGTGGAAAATGAGCCCTAATGGCAATGCCGCTGGTGGTGCCCGCTGCCTCAATGCCATTTCGCACTTATGGGCAACGCTACATTAGCACCCTAATTCGAGTGGCCTTGCATCGCTGCCTCTGAAAATATTTTCATAATTTCCCTCTCTCTCCACCAACCCTCCACTGTCTTCAGATTGGTGGGGATGGCTGGGCTGGACTGTCAGAAGCCTGCGACCAGAGCCGAAAAGAAAATGGTTAAACCAAGGTAAAGCTACTTTATCAAGATAAGTCTATCAAGGGGACACAGTACACCTCTTTTGTTTGTAACCTCTCATGCCCCACAGTGGAAGGACCTCAATAAATCATGTGGCAAAGTGATAGTGGTAGGAGTCTGATGGAGGGAGTTGAAGGGGCACAGAGAGTTGAAGGTTCCGCATGATGGCAAATTGATTTATCTTGTAGTCACTTGTGTTTTGGAGGACAAAGCAATGAGGACGATAGAACAACTCAAGGTGCGTGGACTGGATCATTATAGGAGTCTTCCTGCGCCTCATGAGAGCAATGATCTTAATCTCTGAGGCACTAGAGGATACACCTCAGGGGCGTGCCCTTGGCTCATTGAAGTCTCAATTTGAATCTCAAACAGCTCTCCAGCAGGAATGACACGTCTTACGACTTGTGTGTGTCGTATTCTTTGGTGCTTCGTGTTTCGGTTCTTTTCATGTGCTCTGCAGAGGCTGTCTGTGGCTTTCCTGATGGTTGGAGCTCCTGCCTCTCAACTGATGCCACCAGCCACCAGCCTCAGAGAAACCAAAATAAATTCTTTTCATCCTTTTCCCTGTCTTGGTTTTCAACTTTGGGTCCAATGAACAACCACCTGCAAATTGTAACAGGCAGATAAGTCAACATCAAGTCGACAACAACTCACAAAACACAACATTGGTATTGGTAAGTAAACTAATAAAAGAGAAACCACAACAAGAAATTGGAAATCACAGCAACATATCACAAAAAACAGGAAGACAAATCAAACACAACAACTCACAAAACGGAACATCAAAATTGGTAATCATATTAACAAAGAGAAACCACAACAAATCAAAATCACAACGGCGAAACAAAGTGCATTTGCATTTTTGTCATTAATAAAATCAAGTCTCAGCAGTCTTTGTCATTTTAATTAACTGTCCTGAGACATTCTATTTATAGGTTATAGCTGCCATGGTGAGCAAACCCAATAAGAAAACGTGTCTTCACAGTTTTCTGTCACTGTTTGGTTAGGTTTAGCTTACTCATGTCCTTAAGGTCTAAAGAAAGAGGTTTGGGGTTAAAATAGACCCTTTCACAACATAAAACATGGATAACTTCTACCATTTGCATATGTCTCCAGTCTTTCCCCCCTAAGTCGCTAAGCTATGACATTACAAGACTGCGACTGGTCAGTTTCAGTGACGGTCCTGGAATAACATTAATTATGACATTCTGGGAGCAACACCAACACAGCCATATCAGATCGTGCACAACACGCTGGTAGCTGACTAACTGATATGTACGTGGGATTGCTCAGTTAAAGTGGCTGTGATGCTTACTCGGCGCTGTTGCGTACAAGTAGCCCGGCCAGGCTATTTAAGAGAAGCGTTGTACCTTGTCGTTTGGTACACTCCATGCAGTTTGATCTCATTCCACTGCAGTCATACAGAGCGTGAAGAGACTGTCGGCTCGTGGTGAACAGCCCCTACAGCTTGATTGAAGTGTGTTGCTTAATTGTGTTTACAACGTATTAGATGAGTATATCACTGCTAGCAGGTAAAGTACTGTGGCACATTAATTAAAGTTAATAGGCAGCTAAGGGAGAGGAACGTGGAGGCTCCTGTCAGGCAAACATGGCACTGAGGCTGTGCGAGAAGCGCTGGGAGCGAGCTGCCTTTCTTTGCCTTTCTGCTTCACATGCGCGCAGACTCACACTGAGACACTGGCCCAGAGTCACAGAGCAGGGGGCTGAAAGTGGGCAGAAGTTGAGAGATGAGTCATGTCGTGCCAGAGGCTCTTTGTGCATGTGTGTGAGTGTGTTCTGAGTGTGTGAGAATTTCGCATCGGTGAGCGTGGGAGTGTCAGCTTGAGGAGCTGTTTTAGAAAATTATCGTCCGTTAAAATATGTGAATGCTAATGTTAATGTTTTGTTTTCTGCTTTAGCTCTCATCTTCTCTGTATGTGAGTGGAAGCTCGGCGGGTTGTTGCGTAATTTTTCCCACAAGAGACACAGCAAAACTCCTGAGGACCGATAGCAATGATGAGCAGAGGTTGTGCACTTGCAAACACTGCAGCATGGTCGTCAGTGGGGCACTCTCTCTCGTGTCATCATCATGCTGTTGTACCCCATATTACAGATTCTTGAAAAATATACAGATAAAAGTAACATCTATATGTCACAGTAATGTGTGCATGACTGCCAAGCACGGCATTCGACAATCAGTCTCGTGGACGACAAACAATAAGCAGACAGAATGGCAATGATCCTGTAAATTTTGCTTCTTGTTTGTCACTCAATTCAAGTCTATGGAAGATTGAGGTTTGATTGGGTGGGGTTATTTTCATGATTTCTGATGCAGAACGCGATTTACAGTGAATAAACCACACTAGATGAATAAGCAAACATCATCAGATTATTGGAAGGTAGGAAAAACAAATCAAAAATGTGTTTTTCTTAATGAGTGTTACAGCCTTTTGATTTCTGGAAGCAGATGTATCAGTATGTGGCACTACACGCTATATGCATCTAAAATGTACATTTTTAGTCTACAGCACTGCGGCCACAGGTGCGGATTGACCCCAAGGTCAGTGTTTTAAAAATGCTCATGTTCTCAGCTATATATACACAACGCATTATGCAACCAGGGAATTGTATTTACACATTCCCCTTTTTTCCTCTCCTCCTCCACATCTCTGATAAACAACTCGCTACGCGGATGGCTCACTGTCCTCCAATGTGACCCCCAGTGCCCTTTGGCGCTCCACAACATCCAGCCACTCATTTGTATGCCGTGAAATATTCATAGGACAGTGCATTTCAGCTGCTAATTGTTCAATGGCTGGTCCTCAGGGTGCTCAAATCTTTATGCAAGGATATTGTAGGAAGGGGCGGCAAAAGAAATATCTCTGTTTTGCTTTCATTTCCTGTGTCATGTTTTTTTGTGCAATCCAGGGAATCATTCGTTTTGATGAAATTGTGTGTTTTTTTCAAATTTTAATTGGTTTAGTAATTTCAAGAATAGCTTTTGTTAGTTCTCGCATCTAAACTTGATGTTTCTCATTTACATTTTGTTCAGGTATTTTGAATTCCTGCATACATGTGCTGGGGCACACGCATGGGGAGATTGCTGGCGTGCAGCTGATGTGTTTTCCCTCTTGACTGCCTCAATCAATTCTTTATTATCCTCGGCAATTAGGCTACCTCACAATGATCAATGATTCCAATGAGCCTCTCTGTGGGTTTAGTGAGAAGGTTGGTCTACTTTATATCCCAGCTTCTCTCTACTCACACAGAGAAAGAATGCATTTGGTTTGCGTGACCTCAAATAGCACCTCACAGCAAAACACAGCGTTAAATATGGTTAAATTTGCAAAATGTAAGAATTGTAATTGAACACATTTAAAAAAGTAACTCAAATGAGCATCAAAATGTGAAGACATAACAGTTTATACTATTGCATCTGTGTATTGTGCTGCAGAGATATCTACTGAGGTTAGCATGCTAACGAGCTAGCCCAGGCCTTAGCTCCGATGCTAACAGCATAATCAACACTCACCTGGTGTTCTGAGCTCCCAGTCCGTAGCGCTAGATGCAAAGCTAACCAAGCTAACCACCTACCAGCAGCTACGGTGACTCTGGTAATATTCTGCCCACTGTTTGTTTTGAGTTTGACTCAACAACAATGGCCAACTCTTACATATTGTTTGAGGAGTTGAAAAAGAAGAAATTAATCAATGTCAGTTTAGCACTCCTTTCATTGTCTCATTTGGGTGTAAACAACAGTCATCTGGTTGCTAAAAACCTGATTAAATAACTACTACTAATAAATGTAGCCCAGTTGTCCCGAGGAGAGATGGTGCACTGTCAGCTGTCTGTCAATAGCATCTGACTATACTGTGGCTTCTTGTTACTGTGAATCTCCAGACTATTTTCTCATTCCCATGACCGTTTGTGATGCCCGCAAAAAATGTCAGTCAGTTTCAGTTTGAAAGGAAGAAGAGAGGGTTTTTTGTGGAGAGCAAACACTTTTCCCTCTCCCTGCAAGGGCTCTTTATCCAGGTTATGAATCGATGCAAACACTGCAAACCCACTCAAAAATGCTTACTCTCACATTTAAATGAATGCATCGATAATAATCGATTGTCATCAGAAAATACCAGGGATGTCGAGTAAATGTCGGCCCTCTCTCAGTGGATTGCTTAACATCTCTGAGAAACATATTTCTCCTCAGGGAGTCGTGAAACCGTTCAAGAGGAAGGATTGTTCTCATGCGGATGTCGCAATCACACTTTTTTCTTTTGCCAGCATTTCGGGATTTTCATGTGGGAAATCTTGCATTTCCATTATTGCAAAAAAAACGCATGTGGAGACATCTGCTACCAATACTGTGTCATCATTTATTTTACTTTTGCAAGCTTCAAATCAGGTCTGGCTTCATCAAAATACTGCAAGTGTAGGAGCTACCGATGTACAACAAACAAGGTAGAATCTATAAGTGTGTGGGCTGTATGTGTTTGTGTGAGGCTGAATAACATTGAGGTGACCTTTTGACCTCTGTCGATTTTCCTCTATATGACGAATATCGAGTGAAGGATGCTCATGTCCAGCGGCTGTAGGTCCACCGCGGCCAGTCAGTGTCATTACATGAACAGCGGTTCAGTGTGCTTGAGATCAAAGACCTGAATGACAAAGCCTCACATTTCATGCCTAATTTTCAGTGAAGGGTTGTCTTTCACTGCTTTTCTGACTAAATAATGTAATTTTATACATTTTCGGTCTAAAGAATGTCAGGAAATCTAAAGTGCCTACGGCATTGTTCAAATGTCTTGTTTCATCCAATCAGCATCCAAAAACCTGAGAATATTCACTTTGCAAAGTAGGAACAAGCACATTTTCGCATTTTGCTCGAAAAAAACTTGATTGATCATAATAATGCTTATTGGTTTGAGGTTTTCTCACAATTAATCTATTCTGCTCTTTGCACCAGAAGCGCCAAACAAGCAAACTTTCATCTGCAGGTGGGACTTACATGTTGGAGCCACACTAAAAAAGGGATAAACACCAGCAATCCACCACCGTGAATTAATAATCCCTCCCTACTGTTTTCGCTTTATTCCACTGCTCAAGGGCAGTTGAAGTTAGGCTGCGGTGTTTCTCCTCTACCCAGCCATCTCCCGCCCGCTCTTTGAAGACTCTATTGTTCCCCCCAACTTCAAGACGCCTGTGATCCTTTCAAGCGATGCCTCCTTGATTACACAGGATAAATACTTGGCAAGTGTTTTTCTCCCGCTTCCCCCTGAGGCAGGTAGACAAAACTTTGGTCATTACCATAATAAGGTAAATCAGACTGTAAAGTGTTGCATTGCTTCAACAGGAGCCCTGAAGAAAAACTGCTGACGGACGCGGAACTCGTTGGCAGATCTTCAGGGGGAGAAAGCTTGTTTGTAATTGCCTCAGCTACAACACAGTCCCCCTTTGAAATATAGACTCCACTTGACTCCTGTAAGTAGAGTCGATCCATGCAGTTTGCTGCTTTGATGAGAAAGTGGTTGGTAAATGGGGTGTGTGCACTCCTTCTGTAGATGTCTCAAAAGTGATGGTTTCGCAGAAACAAGGGGGGAAGGGAGATACAGAATTTTGGGTCAGCGGTAACAGAAGAATTATGAAGTGAAATGTGAACAAGTGAATGTAGCAGCTATGATAATCATACTGTACCTTCAAACCTGGACACATTTCTCTGGCTACGAATAAAATATAAATAGGTAGAATTTACAAAACATGATAAATTCTCCAAGAAGAGATGCCAATGTAGAACTGCCTTCAGCCTACATTCTTTCTAATGGCCAGCAGGGCGGTGACTCCACCAGCTGCAGAAAAAAGTCAGAATTTATGCGAACTTCTGAGAAACTGACCATAATCCTCACTTGATTTATTACCTCCTAGACAGTATTCTAATGAGTTTATGATTTGGATCGCTAGTTCAAAGTCTTTTTTGATCCCTCAGTGATTTCCTTTTTCTAAACTATGGTCCCACTCGGAGAAAAAGATACGATAAAGAGATGTGTACTTTACCTCAGGTTCTCTGTCAGATTCTCCCCAGCTCCTGTGTCTCATCCAAACATGGTCACTTGTGGTTCCGAAACACCAAGATGCCGATTGCAATTATGCCAAACTGCAGGGAGTAGTCCAGAAACCAATGGGTGACATTTCAGTGGGTTTAATTATTAGGAAAACACAAATATCAGTTCTGTGTTTTCAAATTAGTCACTTACTCAATGAGTTTTCCATGCCCTCTATAACAACATAGAAGTGTTTTTTGATCTGATGCCATCGCATCGGAAAGCATTTGTATACACAGCCTTACCTTAGTATAGGGGAAGATCACGGTGTGGGTTAAACAAAGTACTTTTTGGTTAACAATAACATGAGGGTTAGGTCGAGGTCACGCTAAAAACAAAGTTCAAATCAATATCGTCATCTGACTTCCTCCTTTGCGCCCGTCATAATTACCATAACCACTACAGGACTTTGTCACTTAAACAGCCCCCAAAATGCTCAACGGAGCAGTACAACTTTGATGACAGTAGGATTTATTGCAGGACTTATGAGATTGCAATCATCTATGTTTGTTGGGCCTAATATATTGTCAACTGAGCATGTCTACTATAAATACATCTGCATTTGCATTAAATGGACTGTCCCCAGTTCTTCGTGTTACCCATTCATTAACTACTAAAGCGAGATCACCTTTAAAATGACAGAAAAATGCTGTTTTCTATGTTACTCACTATTAGTACTTGTGTTCCTTGCTTTCACATTTGCTGCCTTCCCAAGATGATGAGAGGATGTAAAAGGTTTGAAACTCACTCTATTACAGTCAAGAACTGCATTAGAGCAAACGGTGCATCATGGTAATTATATTTCCTCGACGTAATGACAACTGAAATTGCTGATCCATTACTGACAACAGCAAAGTTTTCAGGTACAACGAGTTCATGCCGGCCTGCTTCTCATTCAAACCCAACCAGACAAATCCAGATAGTGATAACCTCCAGAGAAAACGACAAATTTTACCCCATACCACGCACTGTTAAACTGCACTGCTACCCCCTCTTTCACATGGCACTTTGCAGACCACTCAGGGCTCTGACTCTTAACATCCTGCTGATGGAGGGAAAGTGATCCAGGTCTGACTGCGGGCAGCTCGGCCACTGAGCCGTGGCTGATGACTTACATCTCTTCCTGAGCCTCCCAGAAGCGGTTCAGTACCTGTACTTCCTCAACGTTTCAGGGCTAAAGTCGACCCCCCGTTGCCCTGTTTGGCAGCGCAGAGGAACGGGTGTATATGATGTTTGATATGGCTGCAAACGGTGATGACAAATTGATGCGATGCTCAAAAGTCTGACAGCATGAGGTCTATGAGAAGGAAGGAAGCTTCACAGAAAGCCCGCATGACGCTCTGCCAACTCCTCGGCCTCCTATTTCTGGATAACATATTCTCTGCACGGCGTGTTGATTGTGATTGGTCACATTAACAATGCATCTCTCAACTACACAATTTGATAATACACAATATTATAGATTAAATTACAGTGAGGAAACATAATTAACTATAATCTATCTGAGTGAAGGAGGATAAATGGGGAACAAATTGTAAACACTGTATTTATGTAAAGAAGCAAGTAATGACACGGTGCGGTAAAAAGACTTTTCCACAATAAAATGATACAAATGTCTGACCTCTATTTGTGAACTGCTTGCAGGAGTTAAAAAAAAAAAACCTCAGCAGCTGAATGCCACATTTTTTATTTCTCTCCATTTGCAGTTCAGTCATGTTGTGTTCACTCCAGCGATGAAATCATTAGCCCACGTTATCATATATGAAAATGTATGTCTAAATGAATGTTATTATTACCAGGTGTGCTGTTTCAAGGGTGAGTGGCCGACAAGTACTTCACAGCTGAGCGAAGTGAAATACATGTTTGTCCATTGTTCTCTCAGAGCCTCTCCAGCCTTCATTTAAATTCATTTATACTGCATTTGACCCTTCCAAATTATTCCCCCATAAAACAATCATTTCCCACTCTGATTGTTGTAATTTTCCAAAATGTTCAATTTTAAGCCTGCACTGCTGGACCTTTTCCGGTCGTTGTTGACATTTTAGTGATTCTGCAGCATTCACGAAGTCTACAAAAACATTACAATTACCGGATTTTAAAATAACTGGGGGCAGCTCGAACTGTGACGCTTTTTGTCAGCTTATGAACGCTGACATGTCAAAATCATTAGCAAACAGCCTATTTACTCATACAGCTGACGCACAACAACATTAGCATTCATTTGTGGGTGTTTGGTGAATTCATACTCAATATTCAGTTTTAGTTTTTGGCTCTTTGCCAGCTCATTTGCTTTTTACCCGTGTCTGCCATTTAGCTGTGTCAGTGTTTAGTGTCAGCTTTTTTTGATTAAAACATTAAAGGTACCTGTTTTTGTCCTAATTGATGCAAACACAGCTGTAAGCATACTAACATAATATGGTAGCATGGTTATAATATGGTTAATTATGATAGTATCAGTTATGTAGCATAAGGTGAAAAGTAGCAACACATAACCTGGGTGGTCCGAGTGATGTTATAGTGTGTGGTTTCAACTGCTGTTTTACGTCTGGAGGGGATGATTACTGGTGGTCTGATTAGCATTACATTTATCAAATTCAGTGCCCCATACCGTTATTTTAACACAAAATAGCCTCTATCTTTTTAGTAGAAACCCGCTGTAGGAAATAGCATGCGAGCTAGCTAATTTTTGCCTCATTTGTGTTCTCATTACCAGTAAATTTATCAAATTCAGTGTCCCATTTCATTGCAGCCTTTATGCTTGACACAAGTTGTATAGTAATAGTTCAGAGTTAACGTTTCACATCACTGCAAACAGCAAACAGACACTACATAGGCCGACAGTTAGCTAACACTAGCTTGCTAATACTGCAATATTTTGGGGGAACCACGAGTGCACTCTCCATGGGAAACACCGCCATCCAGGCTTTTGTCATACAGAAGTCATGGTTTCATCTAAAGTAGTATACGTGTAGTATTAAAGGATGTTCAGGAAACAATTCAGAAATTAAATAATCCAACAAAATGTGAAGAAATAGTAGTTTTGTCAATATGTCTATGTACTGTGTTGCAGAGATCTAATGAAGTTAGCATGCTAACCAGCTCGCTCTGGCCTGTCCAGGTCCAAGGCTCCTTTGCTAGTGGTGTAAAGACCATCACTCCCCCCCACGGTGCTCTGAGCTCCCAGTCTGGACCACTAAATGCACAACTTACTGAGCTAAGTTGCCACTTACAGTTAACAGCAGTTAGCGGTTACTCTGGCAATAGGTTGCCCCATATTTGTTTTGAGTATGAATTCTGCAGGTGGCCAATTCTCTCATACCTCACTTTTAATATGATAATGTTACTGCTTTAATTCAAATGGGACTGCGTGCCTTAATGCCTTCAGAGTTGTTTTGGATCAGTTGTTTTTCAGCAGAGCATTAATCATGTTTTTAAATATTAATTTAGGCCCTAAAGTATATTTCAAGCTTCTGTGCATTCTGAAAAATAATATGCAGAATACTCTGGGTTGCAAATGCAGGTATTGGTTTTCCTCCCACTGACAATAGACTGAATGATTCTCCAAAATAGTCTATGGATTAGCATTAAGCTGGAGTTCATATAATTATAGCAAAACAGACCTACACTCCCTTAGCCCCCACTTCAGTGCAGTTAGAGAGGAAGAGAGAGAAACTAATCAGATTTATCGCAGGGTAGCTTTATAATTATTTACTCCATTAGCCATTAGTGGTCGACACAAAGTGCACTGGCTCGCAAAATTAGAATCCTTATCTGAATGTTCCAGAACCTTCACTGTATTCTCAAAGAATGTGTAAATGCAGCGGGATGTGCCCCAACCAGGAGGCTCCGGGTACACAAGGACACATCGAGGACACATCAGTGTGTGGCACTAAAATGTTTTTGCAGTGCAGCGGGAGACTCCAGAGAGACTGTGATGATTTCCTCAGGGGATCAAAGCTCTCTGTTGCATTGAAGCCTCTCAACATAAATGTGCCTTTGCTGGATGTTGAGGATCTGGTTAAGCTGCTTCAGTGTACTTACGTCCGAACATCATCAGGTTGGTTCTACAGTACAGAAAAAACAGGAGGACCATTTCAACACCACGTCATAACAATTCATTGTAAACATATCAATCTTCTTTCTTTAGTGCACCACGATCATATCCAGGTTTTCCCAGATTCACATTCCTCAAAAGTAAATGCACTGGAAAAGGTTTATTATCAGTTTAATGACGTTTTCCGTTGTGACGGGCCACATGCTGCTTTATAACTGGTTTCACATCTTGAAACCTTTCCTTCACTTCACACTGACCAATAATTAACGATCAGTTCAAGATTGATCACTCTCTTCCTCATCTTCATTTCTGAGCACTGTCACTTTCCATTTGAATATTAACGCCTGAGAGATGACGAGTGCGAGGCAGGAAGGGGCATCAGCATTTGTATCCAGAGGCACAAGGTCAGGGGCACACAAATAAAAAAAAAAAAATTGACGCATGCTCCCCGACCTCCTGTTGACGTGGAGGACTTTCATTGAACCCCTCTAGGACCTCGATGGGATTTTGACCTTTCCACTTCAGTGGGAGGATAATCGAGGTAGATTTTACAAAGCACAGCCTCCAGTTTAATGAACAGTGTGTGCAGTGTACAGTATCCCAGTGGCAGATTCAGAAAGTTTGAGCAGTAGGGGCGAAAAAAAAGGATTAAATGAGCATCAGCTGTATGCGGCGGGGCACGAGCATGTAGAAAGAGTACCAAAAGGGCACCCTTGAGGACCCTTCACCACATTTTGTTTCATGGAAAGGGGAACATATAAAAGACAAACACAACATTGACCCTTTACGACCATTTTCTACACTAACAAAATTTCAGTCTCTCTTCAAAACTCAATCAAATTTGACTGCTGTCCGAGCACCTCCTGAGTAGGAGCTAATAAACACTGTTGGTCGTACTGCACATTTATTTGGGAATTAATGCCGATTGCACCCTTTCCAACTGAAGCCAAAAGCCAGATGGGTTTGCATTAACATGGATTCAAGAATAATTACAGAGAGCAAAACTACCAACTGTTACAAGGCAAGGAGGGGTTTAATAAAAGAGGCAAAGTTATTTATGTTTTTTCAGAGAACAAACAAAGTCCCACGGTCTTCCTGTTGTATCAGTGTAGCAAATGGCAGAAAAGGGCAAAAAACTCTCTGGAGGGGCAACTGAGACATAAGGACCTCTGTTTCCGAGTGAGACACCAACATACTGATAGAACTTCAACTCCATCTGTGTGTCTTCCTTTCTCTCTCCGCCAGCCCCGGAAAAAAACTTCAAGTACCTCATTGGCTCAAAGTCTCAAGTGCAGTCGTAGCAGGATAGTGCAATCTCCTGCAACTTCTGAGTCATATTGCAGTTTACAGACAGTCTCTGCCGCGGCTGCCTTTACACTTAGAATAACTGAGCAGATGGGATTTCGAAAGTTCACTTCAAAGGTTGAAATGTTTGATGGTTGTTATAATGAGAGGATTTGTGGTTACACAGGGATTCGTATGACACTTTTAAAACCTTTAACTTTCAAATATGGGAGATCTTGGTTCGCCAGGCGAAAAATAGATTTCACCGTAGCTTGTAGATCACACCACCGCTTACCATGGGGTCGCTGATGTGATGGTCCAGAAGGTATGAAAGATACTAAATTCATCTGGCAAATTGTATCTTTTCCATTTTCCAAAGTGAGCTCGCTCACAGCAGTCAAATGCTTGAATGCTAAAATTGATGAGGGCTGCCTCAACCAAGCACCACAAGATGCTTCCTGCATTAGAAGCACTGAAATCCCCAACAGAACTTCTCTTAAATATTTATCTCAAAAGCTGTGAAGGAGCACTAGACACCGCCCAAACCGCCAAGTCTCATCAATGCAGATAACATATCCCATCCACCATTCCTCTTTGAGGATCATTTCAGGGAGGGAAAGTGTGATGGCTATGAATATACACGGTATGCTTTTCTTTAAACGATCATCAAAAGTCTCTAATGTTCTACTTGCATGTTGACTGTAGAAACTTGGGAAATCTGCTTGAAAGCAATCAAACCCAAACTTAGATGAGAAGACCGATACCACCACGACTCTATGCATGCAAAACAGAGGGAGGTTCAAAACACTGCATTTTTATTCCTGTACATAATAAAACTAACAAGATAATGTTTTTCATAATTACAAAAGAAGTTACAAAACAATGTAAGTCATCCGCAAGGTTTGCTTGTGTGCTGAATATGTAGGCGATGT
This sequence comes from Diplodus puntazzo, assembly GCA_963678695.2. Lineage (NCBI taxonomy): Eukaryota > Metazoa > Chordata > Actinopteri > Spariformes > Sparidae > Diplodus > Diplodus puntazzo. The sequence continues at coordinate 14,838,925 of OZ023174.1, read as the reverse complement.
TTTTATTTGTATCTTTTTTTATGCAGATGACACCCTCAAATGTCCGGCTAATGATTCTGTCAATGATTAATGTTGTCATTCTTAAGAGTTCAGGCCTGGTTGACAGGCGACACCTTCGGCATCGGCATGTACAATCTGATAATGTGCAATATTGTTTGAACAGCTACTTAAATAGAGAGACAAACAAACAACAACAGGCGTATCCATTTACAGGACACAAACAAACTCACCTTGTTTCAGTAAAGAAGGCAGTTCAAAGATTAATTTCAACAATGATCCAAATTCATGCCTTATAGTAGTTACCAGTCAGCAGGGCGTGGCAATCACAGCTCACTGTGGCTCCCCGCCAAACTGGAGCACTGTCAAAAGTGCCACAAATTACTCTGTCGTGTTTTGCAAATTACATTTTAATGACTAATCTATGTCAGCACTAACCTCTGTGACACATACACACTGTATTTCCTGCTACTGCTTCACATGAAAATCCACTTCCACAGAGGCATTAGGAAATGTTGAGTTTGCGTTAGCGGTAACTAAATACAGCTCTGACAGGTTATAGAAAGAGTACAAAGTGAAAAAAGAAAAAAAAATGGACAAGAAGACACACACAAGCGCCCTGCAGTCCAGGATTACTCATAGAAACTATGTCTGAATGTGATTCATTACATTATAATGGTTCCCTGTCTTCACCGTTTCACTTCCACCTCTCGCTCCTTTCATTGTGTTCTCACTTAAACTGAAATGAGACAGTTCCCCACGTTCCCATTCTTTGTGAGAATGGGACCGTGTTGACCTTAACACGGCAACCACAAAAGAGCGTAAACACTCCGGCTAAACGAAGGCCCCATCAGATAGGCTCTAAATGGGAACACGGTAAGCCCTTCTCCATCTCAGTATCCCCGTGGGCCTCGCTGCATTACGTGTTCTCCTCACTTACTGCTCTGTACCCGCACACAGCCTCGCTTGTGCCTGCATGACATACTGCAGACACACACAAATATGCACACGGCACGCGCTGCTATCGCTCTTTCACACATTAGCAAACATGACAGCCGCCTCGACTTTTATTTTCATTCTTGCTCTAATATCTTTTATGGCATTTATCAGCGGGGACACGCTCAAACAGTTTGAGGGACGGCGGTTCAATTTCATCCGTGAGCCAGTCGTAAGGGAGACGCATATGTTAGACTGTGTATGCACAATTTTCCGAAGCAATTGGACTGACAAAACCTGATATGCAGCAATATTCTTTTTCTTTCTCATTGCATGCAGTCGACATACTCATCTAGATACAGCATACTGTATGTATCTGCTGTGATGAACAGCTGTCGTGTGCTCCGCTTTATTCTTTTGTTTTATATGGAGATGGTTGATAAAGGTCTGTGAAGTCAAGCTTCTACGACATAATTGTGTTTCTTTCAGCAGTTTAGTTTTGTGTGTATGTGTGTAAATGTACTGTACTGTTTCAAGGCAGTTAAACAAAAGACAACTCTTCGGTCTGACACAGTCTCTGATCCCACAACCTTGAGGCTTTGACCCTCAAAGCACTCTGCTCTCCTGTTGTTAGATCTCCTGGGTGACCACTTAACCTATATCCTGTCCTCTGGGACCACATGACATTTCAGAGACGGCGCCGTCACCCACCCAGACTCGGGCTGCGGCAACCAGTCATTCCCACAAACTCTCTCTGACCTACTTAGCCTCGCAACCTAAATGGAAATTTTGTTTTAACAGAGACAGCAGACGCACAAAATCGCTTCAACTGTTGAAAAGACGATCAAATAGAATAAGCAGAGAAAGAGAGTCGTGCAGTGAACACAGCTTTTCTTTTAAAGTGAAGCTGGTAAACAGACACTTTGTCGAGTTAGTAAATGTTTACTTTTCCGTTAACTGTAGCAGTCGTCTGTGATGTGGTTTACATCCACACAGCAGTTTCCTCACAGCACTTCTCTTAACAGGCTTTTGTCCCCCTCCCCACCTTCAAAAATCATGGCTGCTGCTGACTTCTGTTGGAAAGCTTCTCTTCTGACGTGCTGTCTCTGCATCGTGTCGCTCTCTCAGAGGTACACTTTCCATTCAGGATTCATCATTACTCTACACCCTGTCTTTAAACTTGCTCCCCTCGCTTGTCTTCACAAATTTCTGCAGAGATTTATTATTTAGAAAGCAAAATGCTTCAGGACTTAATATCAGGATATCAACTTCCTCTCATTCGCAAATAAAAGCTTGGACGCTCGCCTGAGGTGGTTTGTGTCTTATGTGAATTTGGGTCAATGTTTGATGGAAACAGATTCGTCCAATAGACTCTGACGTAGCGAACACTCAACTCACATGACCTCTGTTTCCGAAAACATGTCAGTCTAACATGCAAGAACAATTATAACTTGCCCTATCGAAAGTAATTCCTGAAGACCACTCTCCATTTAGCCTCCTGGTTTGTTGACCTCTAGCCTCTGTTTACTTCGACACCCACTTGTGACGTAGCCACGAAGCCTTTACCGCGCCATCCTCTGACGACATTGTGCTTAACATCGCCTAGTTCATTCGCTCAAAGCGGTTTAGGGAAACACACCATATCCGCATTTTGAATTGATGTTCTTTTTGCGAACTTTCAAAAGTTTGCTAAAGATTTGCTTGATTATTTATGAAAACATGGCGAATGGTAGTTTTGAGGCAGGAATAAGCCGACAGCTGGAAGCTGGAACCATCCGTCAGACTTCTTACACAAACAATCATTTAGGACCAAACCCATTATTTGAAAATTATTAATTCTCAATCATAGTAATGTTTTGAAGGAAATGAGGTATTTTTATTCTGCACCCTTCTACAAGCTCGGTAGATTTTCATTTTTTCAAAAAGTGATTTTTCGACATAAAGATGTTATCAATGTGACCTTTTAATATAAATTACCTCAGGTACACCATGACATTACCTCGACTTCTTGCACGGAGCCTCCACATAAAACACTGATATACGTCCCTACAGTGATAGGTGGGGGCTATGTAACCAAGTACACATATTATAAATGATGGTTTATTGGAAAAAGAAATATGTAAAGAAGCAGTGTCACCGAAGTCTACTGCAAGCAAAAAAAAGAAAAAAGAGAAAAGAAAAGAAAAACCACACATACCATACGTCAATATACACTTTCACGCAAGGGAAATCAAGTTCGCCCGACTAATTCTGCGATCAAACATTTAAATGTCAGGACTGTACTCCATGTAATCACCTCAGTGCCAAAGACAAAGACAGTGACGACACCCGTGTGCCTCTGTTTATTTATTCTTCCTATACATAAAAATGAAAAGAATGAGAATTCCCTCAGGCCCCCGCTCAATCAAATATCTGGCATTCAATACTTTCATTTCATCCCTCCCCGAAGCCCACACATCCACATAATACCTTCATCTCGCACAACGCTGTCTCATTATTTATACAGTACCTGTCCTGGAAAGAATATTGAAGATCGGAGTAAATAAGCCATGCAGTGTGTGTGTCTGGAGGCGGGCGGCACATGAGCGTTTATTTTAAAATGCCTCCGTGGAGGACAGCTGCCAGGAAGTGAAAGTGAATCAGTAATGGCCCCCGTAACAGGAAACCCATCCTTGATACCTGCCATTTACACTGCAGAGGACAGATGCTCCTTTGTCACCCTCTCTCTGTTTCCCCTCTCAAACAGCACAGATGTGTTTTGTCTTCCCGCCGAGCAGCTATCGGGGCTAAACTGTCCTTTTAACGCCGGGGACCTCACGGCATGCCTGGGAATATTCAGTTCAGCGTTTGTCAGGTTAACCCTTAACATTTACATGACCGGCCCTTTTCTATGAATCACGCTCAGTATTCAGTCCAATATAGGAGAGCATTTTGAAGAGCAAACATCCTCTGTCTGCAGAGGCTTCAACAGATTCTTGGAAAGTTAATGAAAAAAAAGATGTCGGACTTTCACGGCCACGTCTCTCACTTTTTCAGTTTTTAGCCTGTCATTTCAATCTCCTGTTGCAATCCCAGTGCAGGGATTTATTTATTTCGCTTTTGTTGCAGTATAAATATAACATGCAGTATTGCAGAGGTACAAAGAATTTCAGTAGACCAGACTGGAGTTAAGGCACAGCAAGACAAAACATTAACAACAGTAAAGTAAAATTAAATCTGCCCAACATGTTCTAGATATATTCAAACTATTGCCACCAGTTCTACATCAGGATACTACAAATAAATAAAACACAGAGCGACCTCCCTCAAAAAAGTGCCATACTGTGCGTCTACAAGCATCTTATTACTTCTCATTTTTACGTTTAATATTAGGCAGCAACCCTTAGCAGCCATAGTAACATATTTCAACCCAAACCCTGACCTTTTTCCTGAACCTAACCATGTAGTTTTGTTGTCTAAACCTAACAAACTGCAACCAATTGCAACTCAATGTTAACCTCCTGTTTTAAACTGATCATTTCACAGTGTTGAATAAAAAGAAACGCGACCTGAAAACTAGCATAATATATCTGTTTTAAATATGTATTGAGTTTACAGTGTGATGGTGGTCAATACAAAAGTGTTCAAAATACTGTATATAGTCTTCACCACAGAAGCCACTGATTGCAACTTGGTCAGTTTTGCAGAGGACAGGTTTTGCCTCTGGTCTCCCGGTGGGGCTGCTGCCGAATCCACTTTTCATGCAGAAAGAAACCGCTTCAGCATGTGTCGTCTCTGTCGACTGTTAGAAGGCTTTGATTTCAATTGTTCCTCATTAGTGCTTCTATTCGGCAGGAAAACTGTGTTGGCTATGAAATATTCAACAGCTCCAATACGAGTTCAAGCTGCCTCCTCTGGATCAACAGCGAGCAGTTTTTTTCTTTGGACCTAAACAAGTTTTCGAGGGGAATATTTCACTGTTTACTTTGGAGCATTCAAAGTCTGTGTGTTGTTGTTTTGTTTTTTTTTGTTGTTTTTTTTTGGGGGGGGGGGGGGGATCTCATGAAGCAGTCTGCTCTCTAAGGGCATCAATCAGCCAAAGGTGAACTCAAATGTCAATTTGTAAAGGCTTTAATACAACGGGAACGCCAGGATCCTGTTTCACCGTACTCATTGATGAAATCTGAGCCAAATATTTACACAAAAATGACACATTAACACATTTATTTAAACTGATGTGAGTGTTGCAGTAGTGTCTAAATTCTGTATGTGATCTGAGGAAAAAAAAAGACACATTAAGTTCTTCTGCACAGGAACACATTGAGATTCAAACCACGCCACTGATGATTTATTCACACGGTATAAAAACCCTTAGAATAGAAAGATCCGACATGCAACCAATACACGCCAAACATAATACAGCCACTGTGAGGAAGCAGATAAGTGTGTTACAGTGTATTTTATTATTAGAATAGGGCATTAAACGCCGTCTAAAAGGGGCCCGGAGAATTCATCCAAATTACATTTTCCTTGATTTGAATTCCAAAGGCGGCTCTTTGTAAGCAGAACAATCTCGTATTGGCTAATATTAATGTTTTATCGGCTGCCCGAGCTTTGTTCTGACTGTGAATGGACATTATCGTGTCATTGCCAAGCCCGCAATGAAGTTAGCACCATCGGTATTCAGCTTGTTAAGCTCATGTTCCCTTTCAAATCACCCGCACATTCCCAGTGTCCTTATTCTGGAAAGCCATTTTCATATTAATGGATAGAAGCAGGACCACATAACCAGAGAATGTGCAATTGCGGTGCGTATCTGAGGCGGTGGATACTGGCTTACATGCGTATGGACTTTTAGAGCGAATCAGATTATATTATGGAGTGCTCATATTCCACTCCAGATGGCTAAGGTAATTAAAGGTTGTATAAGCACATGCACCCATGATCAGAAGTAAGGCGGGAATGAGGCTGCAGTGTCGTAGAAACACTTTAAAACTTCAAGCATACACTTACAGGAATGAAAGGGAAGAAGCATAACCTGACCGCCCACCACTTTAACATAGCCTTTGTAGGTTAATGCGTCAAGAAAATGTACTACACTCCCTCTTATTTATATGAGATGTGATGATGCAGCTTCTGCTCGGCTTAACCTTCTTTTCCTTTATTCTGGTTTTGTGCTCGCAGAAGTTTGTAATGAAATAGTTTTCGGACCGGTGGAACGTTGAAAGCGTTCCTCTTGAAAAGCTCCATGATGTCGATTGTATTGAAGGCTTTCTGGGTCACAGGAGAGCTAACATCAGCTGCCACTGCAGACTGGCAGCGGCTCTGAGGTGCCTGAGTGCTCTGCATAGAACCGTGCTCACATTTTCATCCGAACTCTTTCAATACTTTCTCCTCATAGATTTTTTCTTTTTTTTTTTGGAAACTTAAATGCATCGGAGCAAGCAAAGCATTTGTCAGAACCTTGTGAGAAGGTGCACAAATGATGAGCGGCTCCTCGAAAAAACCCTGAACCCAGTCTTGACAGATAGAGCTGAACAATGTGGTAAAAAAGATTGATTGATATTGCGATTGCTCAGTAGAGCGCATACCAACTCACTCATACATACCAGCCACCTAAAAACACCTGATTTTGTTCTTCACAGGATCCATGCATTGTTCACTGAGAAATTAAAGAAAATGGTGAAAAATCTTGCAATGTTAAAAAAGGTATGAAATAATTCCTGTATCTGTCCCTTTATCTTAGAGGTGATGGGGTCTATTCTGGGCTGAGAACGATCCTCCATCTAAGTTTCATGGAAATCCATCAAGTAGTTTTTGTGTAATCCTGCTGACAAACCAATCAAACCAACAAATGGACAGAGGTGAGAACATAACCTCCTTGGTGGAGGTAATTAGCGGAAATGATCATTTTTACTTCACAACAACTGACAAAACCATAAAAATCACAATGGTATGAGAACTGTTTGAGACTGTGCCGAACAAACATGTTTTCTTACATCTGGAGAACAAGATTCCTCTAGGCCAGGACATCTCTGCAGGTTTATGCAACTTCATTTGCCTTTATTACAAGCCCTAACAGTGGCTTGTGTTACATTACCTTAGACTGCCACATGAGTCACCTCATCGTCGGCTCAGGTGGCGGTGCATCATCGTCCTCTTGAGTGTCCTTGACCAAGACGCTGAACTCCCAACGGCTCCAGATGAGCGCGCCTGTGTGTGGGTGCAACCTTGTCTCCAAGAACGTACTTTTACGTAGTTCACCCTTTACCGTTTTACAGAAAATTGGTGCCAGCACAATCTTCAATGGCAACATTTTTCCAGTCGATGCTGTACTGCTTTATTTTATTGTATACCTTTCAGAGGGACACAGGGTGGACATCCTGAATCCTACTTATGGTTTGGTTTAGGCAACAATGGCACCTTTTTTTATAATGTGTAACTGAGACCATAATCATAGATAATAATCCGGATATAAAAGACGCGTCGAAGAGAATGATAACTGTTAACTGGAGGGACAAAAAGCCACCGACAGTAGCCCAGTGGATGCAGAGACTTAAACAGGTCTACGCAGCGGAACGAGTGACTGCAAGCCTACAGATGAAGATGAACACTTTTGCTCGAAGGTGGAACTGTGTCACATTATATTCATGTGTTTAAGTGATACGGGTTGTAGTGACGGAACTGAGGTATTATGGAATACTGTATTAAATGTCTTCGTACAACTGATCCTGCTCTGCTGAGACTGTCTGTAGAATCTAATTGTTATTTCATCTCATCTTTATTTTATGCTGATATATAAGATCATTTTTAACAGGTCCTAAGGAATGTTTTTTTCTTTCTGTGTATGAAAATAAAAAAATAAAAAAACTTTGAAAATCAAAAATGCATCAAAGTTAATCATAATGTCTTTATTTCATAACTAGGCACTTTTTTAGTCCATTATTTGATTCCATCTATTTTTCAGTAACTCAAGATTTTGTGTATCATATGGTTTGTACACATCAGAGTCACATTCGAGCGCCTCTCCTCTAGTCCACATACAGTAAGCTCGCGAAAAGAGACACTTTTCCAACCCAACTCCCACGGCGCTAACAGAGAGTGCACCGGCTCTGTTACGTCGCTGATCACATCCTACATTTAAATACAAAGCACCACTGCTCACCGGTCCGTCCGCAGCGCCGCCTGACAATTAGGACTGCAAGCCTGAGAGAGCGCGTGACAGGCACGAAAGCTCCCGCTGCCAATAGGAAAGTGCTGACAACTGTAGCTCCTTTCATTGCATATAAAGCAAAACACTGTACCGCTCATCTCGGCATCTCTCACACAGAGTTGTGAAGGTGAGGTTGATTTTAGCAGCAGCTAAATGCTCAAATCATCTTCTTTTGCACAGATTGCATTGGAAGTTAAAGACGTCTGACCCCTTCAGCAGGATGTAATCATATGTGTGGGAACAAGTCAATCAAAATGTGAGAGAAGGGGGTGACAGGAACACAATGCAGTGGGGTCAAGACCACCTTTTTGTTTTATTCTCTGAAGTGCTATAATCTGAAATAGAGAGAGAGAGAAAAAAAAACATCTGGAATAGACAGCTGAAATGAAGAGAGACTAAAAATACATTTTACTGTCGGAAACACAATTCATGCAAAAACTTTAAAAAAAGTAAAAAGTACCACTTTCATCTCCCTGAGGCATGAATAATTTACAGAACACAGGACACATCAGAATCTGTCGGAGCGGTGGGGTCCAAAGCACAGCTGAGTTCAAACCATCGTGGGGCCCTTAGGTGTTCATAAACTTAAAATCAGCCACCCCCCACCCACCTCCCCCGTAACTACAGTAACCAAAACACAAACATGCACAGTCAAACTTGTGAAGGCGTGCGCACATCACATGCTGAGCCCGGTTCAGTCAGTAGATCCAACCAAACTTCACCCTTACCTCTTTCACGCAACCAGAACATAGGAAGTATGTATGAAGTATGTATGTGGAAGCATTTTAACTTGTTACCATATTAACGACGTCTAGGTCCAGTTGGTCCGTCCACCACTTTGTTCCCCGACTGGATTGTTAATGATTAATGTTACAGATAATGACACAGATACAAAATCATTCCTTTTGCAGCACCAATAGGTCAAATGTATGTATATATATGTTTGTTTTTCCTACTTTCTATTATTATCATTAATATTATACATTTATGTATTTATTGATTGTTATATTGTATACTACTACTACTTTATAAACTACCTTTGAACATGACCCCAACAAAACTGCTTCAACATGTAATACCAACATCCCAGTACTCCTTTTGAATTTGAATAATTTACAGTTTTCTTTCGTGCCGCTCCTCTCTATCATCAGTGTTTGTTTGTCCTATGGTTATATCTTGTAATACGCGTAGTTGTGTCTTGTCTCAATTTATTTTTTTTTTATTCATGGACATCGGTTTCCATTAAAAAAAGATTGAATCCCAAAGGCCTCGGTGATCCCCTGACTTTTCCTCTGGTACCATCATGAGCTTCATATTTTGTGCTTTTAGAGAAATGTCTCGAAACTGTTGGACAGATGTCCAAACGCCTGTGGTTCACAGGGTACTAGTCTCTGTTGACCTGTTGACTTGTCTTGCAGCGCCACTGTCAGTTTGACGTTCATGGTTTTCCATAACGAGAACGATAACTTTAACAATAAATACATTGTTTGTAGACTGTTCTCTGGGTGGAAGAATCCACACTGCAACTGTAACGACAACGATGGTGGGGAGCGATACCTTTGGGATCAGATTCGGGGTGATGTGCAGGAGGACAGAAACAATGAACGGAACAAAAAAGGGACATCTTCGTACAAAAAACTGAAACACTATAAAATTGGTTTCTAAATGAAGACTACCTCTTTATGAAAAACAGCGGCACCATCAGGTCGTACATTTCATTTTGTCCAATGCTTTATTTGCTTTGCAGCCTCTATTTCGTGCCAATTATCAAATATCGCCATGCCAACATGCTAAACTCTGATGTTGGCCGTGGTAACCTGTTTTGCACGAGCATTATAATAATGTCTATATGAAAATGTTAGCACGGTGTCATTAGTGGTGTTACGGATTGCTGCAGCCTAGTAGTCTTGGTACATGTTCTCCTACATACATGTTTCCAAGTTTTCATTTCGATGGTAGTCGTGGGTCGGACACGCTTGCTCTTTCCTGCAACAATCACCAGCGTCTGTATGTTATTACAGCCTGTGCCCTTTGAGCAACGCTTAATGCATATGTCAGTAATGACAGCCATCAGAATACAATGCAGGAGCGAGGCAGTGAGTTATTTATGTGAGTCCCTAAGTGGGGTACTTCTGAGTTGATCTGCTGGAAACTGACTCGATCTGACAGCCTCTTAATATGGCAACACTCAGACGTCAGGGGAATGGACTGACCACGTAACAACAGGACCACGCTGCCAGCAAGAAGTCCAGCCTTTCGTACTCGTCCCTCTATCACTAATGTAATTTCTCCCGGGCTGTCTTTTTCTTTTCCATCATTCTGTTGTTGTTCTGTCTCCCTGTCAGCTTTTCTAGTTCTAGTTTTTCATGTGTTATCTATTGCGTGTGGTGCGTATGTAAAAATATAATATAGTACAATGAATGTGCCATGAGGTTTAGCGCAACGAAAGTCCCGTTGCCTATGATGCAGCGCCTAGATTTTACCATGACCTGGATGTCTGAGAACCTTCATTAACACGATGATGACTTGTTGACGTGCAGCTCCATACCATGTGTCTTGATCAAGATATAAAAGTGAAATGAAAGCTTTGTAGCAACACATGTGCATTTTCTCTCTCCTTCCTTTCCACAGTTTTTTTCTGTCTCTTTAAATCCGACCCGGTATAAAACAATAAAAAAATAAAAAGTAGCACATGGGTCTAGAAACAATACGTCCCCAGAGGGAGTGCCTCACCTTGTCTCTCGGTGCTACTCTGGTTATGATTGACATGTCAACACCATTCCCTGTCCCCACAGACAGTGAATGACACATTGAGTGCAGAGAGACATCTATAAATAAAAACCTGACCATTGTTGCAATAAACTTTTGTTGTGAACATCCACAACAGCTTTTTTTTTTTCTTCCTTCCTTTAATCCGGTGGCTTTTGAATTTACGTCTCAGATGCGTCGCACGGGCTCTTTCAAATCAATCACCTTCAGATTTTATGGGGCTCCAGCAGATGGATGCCTGGGTCGTTTTGTGAGGCAGAGTAAGGCAGCCAAACATACAACGAACATTCAAAATAATCCCCACAATTAAAATAATGTATGTTTTAGTCTTATTCACGTCACTTGTAGCTGCAGTCGGGGACTCCTTTGCTCAGTTTATCTGGGATTTAATAGCAAAACAGGTATCTAAATGAAACCCTCTGTTACCTCACCTGTAATTCAGAATTCTTACACATTATATCTTCAGTAAATTGTTCGTGCTGTGTCAGTATTACACTATTTTGCTTTGAATTTACAGGCAATTTTCACTGGTACTGTCCTCAGACACCGTATTAATATCTGGACCTCTGTGTCTCTGTTCCTACTTTGACTGAATATGTGGTAGGCCATGTGTGCAGCACCCCATTACTTTTCTCCTGCAGGAGCCTCCAGATGAGCTGTCGCCCCCAATACTATCAGAAAGAGATGGGCGAATGGGTGGGATCGGCCCGTTCAAATTCAATTTCAAAGAAGGCCTCTAATTGACTCTAAAGTGACTTTGTCAGTCCGGGGTAAATGATTTTTGACAACGTAACTTTGCAACCCTTTATTTCATGCAAAGTGTTGACACTTCATTTGAGTGTAATTATTGTCTTTCACTACTTTTAATACATTCACACATGATTACAACATCGCCGCTGGCTTTTCTCTCAAAAGGAACATTTACAGTCAAATCGATGTACATGCCACTCCAGATGTCGACAGCTCTCAAAGAAGAACTTAAATGTGCAATACCATTGAATTAAATAATGTCCTAGCGACAAAATCTATCAGCAGCTGAATGTTTTCAGCCGACGGAATATCTGAATTGAAATGAATTGCCACTCTTTGGAGGAGGAAAATTACAGACTAAACAACTGAAGTACATGTTAAGTGATCGTGAAGTGGGGGGGGGGGGGCACTTCCCACCTGCAACACACTGCCATCATGCTTAAAGAACTGCTTGACCTTTTCTATTTCTACGCGTCCTTAAGCACCACTCATTATGAGTGATTAATATTTGTCATTAACACAAGGTCGTGAGAGGTCCAATAAACAGCCTCCTGCACGTATCTCCTGCAGCTCAGTCCACCCTAATTACTATCATCGGAAAAAATAACTTAGTTTTTATTTATTTATTAATCAAAGTTTGATCAAAGGAACATTTTTCACACGTTCCGCGCGCCGTGATAGTTTTTCATCATCATCGGTGACCTTGTTTTAATGGTTGGCAGGTGAATCGCTGCAGCAGGCGCAGAGAGGATCCCCATTCGTTCAGTTTTAGCACTTTTACTGCCTGATGTGCTTGCGTGTTTCACCACTCAGCTCAGTGTGTTGGTGGAGGTTTATCATTTATCTTTGTTGATCAGGGTTACCAATGTGCTGGCTTACATTTCAGAGGTTAGACAACTGTCATCCGAAGCCGCCCGCAGCCATAAATCATTGTTCTTCCCTGTTTTTAAGGGACATTTCGATGCTCTTGAAACTAAACATTCAGACAAACGTGAGTCACAGAGCTGCAGCTGTCTCATCCTCTGCAGACATCACAAAGCTGCTCTTGTCAAAGGGAAATTAGGCAGATGCAGAAATGGGACTGGATAAAAAATGTAGTCTTTTATCCAAATATCAATACCTCCAGGTCTGCGGAGAGGCGTAGTTAAGTAGATAGTGCTTATTGTGTGATGATCAATAGTTTGCAAACCAGCAGCCCATTAAGTGCTGAAAAAATTGCACCTAATGGCAGCTTGAGATACTCCTCTGTTTTTTTTACTTTTATCATGCTATATATCTACACCTTGCAGAGAGCTCCCTAGGTTTTGATTTGCAGAAGTTCCATTAAAAACCCAGTACTGAGTGCTAATTTCTGGAAATGAAAAATGGAAATATTTTTCTCCCTATAATCTTTTACTGAGGGTTAGGTTAAAACATAGGCAGTGTACAGTCTGAGGGTGTAGCTCACAGGGCTCTGGAGTGATTTTATTACAAAAAAATGAAACAATTTTAACCCAAAAACTTTATTTCCATTTTATTACTGTAAAGTTGTTATCGCATTAAACCACAGTTTACTGTATGGCAATTCATGTTTCTCTGAACAAAAATTCTTAGTCCTGCTATGTGATTAGCTCTCTAAGTTGGCTTTAAGCCATTTGCCTCCATTAGCCGAACTAGCTCTCAAACTAACAGCTTACTAGCTATCCCCCGGCCAGTTTCAACAGGGACTTATTTTTTTGCTCACACGTTAGTATTCCCACAGAATACTAATACTGACAGTAACTATAGTGACGACAGTAGAAGATGCAATCTGTCAGTGCTAGGTTTATTTTGTAATTTACCTTAAGTAATTCCTATCTCTTTTAGCATCATACAACAACAAATATTTGCGTCCTAGAGGCATTCTGTTTGTCCCAAACACATACGACAGTGAAGTCGAATAATTCCACTAAGGTGCAATATGTAAGGTTTGGTAACCTATCAAATTTATACTCAAAGCCAATTGGAGGCATCATCACCAGAGTAGCTAACTGTAGCTGTTGCTATCTCTTAGCTAGTTAGCTCCGTTAGCAGTGCAGCTAACTGTTTGGACTGGGAGCTCTTGGACCAGGGGAGTTTAAGCGTTTACACTGCTGGTCAGGGTCAGGGCTACTTGGTTAGCATGCTAACTTAAGTAGATCTCTGCAACATAACACATAGACGTCAAAATCTCAAAACTGCTGTTTATTCCCATTCTGTTGATAATGTTAGTTATTTTTTCAATGTCCTCAACTCAAATCCTTACACATTGCCCCCTTTAATGTAAGATATGTTGTGAGAATCTTAAAACAGTATATTGACAAAAGGTTTTTCTCCTCATAAAGGATATTTTTAAATCTCCATTATTTGTGGGCGATGGGTGTTCTTGAAACGATGAAGCTGTAAGTGTGCTGCAGAAACTCTTGAAGGGTATGGCGCAGTGCATTTCATCCGGTGGTCATTAGACTTGCAAACAATGTGCTTGTTTATTATAATAGCCAAGGATGCCCCGGTCAGACAAGCTTGTTTGTTTCTCCTTGTCTCTGGCTGAGTGTCCTCACTTGATAAATATCCCATTAACTCTTCTGTTCCACTTCGCAGTCTGGCCGTGTGGGACTCCTCTTTGGCCCCCCAACACACACACACACACACACACACACACACCCACACACACAGTTTAACATGTTCAGCTAAATGTTCATGTCAACCCAGTGCACGCACAGGGCAGTCGCACACACCAATATCATTAAACATCTTTCTCTATATTCCACTGGGTCTGTTCAGGCACCTAGTTTGCAGGATTATGTAGCACCTCCCTGCAGGCACATCTGTCCACATGATGCCTACAAAGCCCCCCCCCACCCACCAACAAAGCCCATTTGTTTGCTAAATAACTACCGACAATATATACTAAAAAAAAAAGTGCCTCGGTGGTAATTTATCTTTCACGCTGCCCACGGTATAGGAATGAGAGGAGAAATTAATTTAGTCTCCCTGTCACAAGAGCGCATCAAATCCAGCAGCAGCGGGCACGCTCAGCTCATTTATTGAATCTTTCTTTGCTTCATTGTGTTCCAAAAAGATTCCTATAAGGGGAAAAAAAGGGGGAGGCTTCAAAACTTTTATTTATTCCTTGAGAGAATGGAGGTCGTAAAAAAAAAAAAGTCAATATGATGCTTCATAAAGAATGATGATGAGGGAAAGAGCAACATGTGTCACAGCTGGCTTATTATGTGGTTCCTCAGTCATAGATTTAGTTGTTGTACATAAATGTCAGCTTCTTCTTAAACTTTACGGGCGGTGGGTTGGACCCGGGTGTTGGTCTCACATCTGGGTGATTGCGGTTCGGATGATTGATCGTCCTCTGCTCCCAAACACTAAACTCAGCCGGCCGAGACACACGAACGAGGCCTCCACCACTGCATTAAAACAAGAATCACAGCGCGCAGACTCGCCCATATTGCACTGCATATGCACACAACAACAACGAAACGCACGGGGACTCACGCTAAATGTTTGCAGCGGTGCCAGTGCGTCTCAGTTTGTGCAAAAACAACAGCTGCTCATCCATCAACCTGCGAGCGCCAGTCATTACACAGAAACACAACTGCTACTGGGTAAGAAAATTAAAGCATCTGGCAGGTATTTTTTTATGAATGCGGCACCGGAAAAAGGTGCAGAAACAGAAGATGTAGCTGTCAAAAGTTAGCAGTAAGCTGCTCAAACAAGTCGGAGTTGATGGACGGTGTTCGATGACAACATCTTCGGGACCATCTCTTGCTGCCGGGGTGCTAAACAAGTCACTGAACTTTTTTTTTTGCATTTTGTGGCATCAGATTTGACTGATGCAGTTTATAATGTCCTGGTGACTGATGGAAGTGAAGTTATGGCTCCCTCTCCTCTGTTCATCTAGATCTGTTCGCCTGAAACTTTTCCCCCAGGGGAACAGGGACTAAATCAAGAAATAAGTCAAATATATTTGGTAAGATTCATATTTTGCAGCGCAGTAACTCGCACATCCTTAACACCGCTGTTAACCATCACATATCACAGTACTTATTCAATTAATGTTACACACTGCTCATATATTAACCTCTATAATTTTCCTCTCACTTCTTTGTCCCCTATGTTCAGAGGGCTTAGGCAGCTATAAATGCACAGTATGAAGGTAAATTAGCACCCTCACTATTTTTTTATTAGACAGTCCCATTAGACACGGTGTAAACATGAGGACTTTGCTGCTAACACATATTCAACATGAACACTCTCCACATGTATCTCTAAATAATGTGCTTTTCGCAAAATAACTCGTATCAGCACGTGTCATCAGCTCAATGACTGTTTTATAGGTCTGGTGTTGAGCCCCGCTCGCTGAGAGGGTGCCACTTTAGAGGATTAAGTCGGGGCGTCACATTCGGTCGTCTCTTTCTCCTTTCACTCCGCGTCCGTCCCTCGCGTTCTTTTCTCATTTCAAAACGCAGGCACGCACAAAATGTGCACATTAGAAGAAGGCAGTGTTATCGCTGTTTGTGTACTTATTGTGGCTATTTCACAAAACATTTGCGGTTTGTCGCCTGCCGCGCCGCCCGCTGTTTCATGCATAGTAAATGTTCTATTTGATCAGTCGTACTCACTTTCTCTGCAGGCACCCTTCAGTATTATGCCTCTCCAGCATGTGATCTGTTAAAATAAAGTTGGATTGCATGAAGTGGATATTTACTGTGTACAAGTCTGTGCTTAGAAGAACCAAGAAAATGGATAAATATGGTTTCCAGGATATGTTATGCGCCAGTGGGGAGGTTGAACCCACTGCCTACATCATGATGATGACTTCTGACTTCAGAGCCCATTTTGAACCGAGTCCAGAGTGTGTGGCAGACAGCTCATGAGGTTATATAAGGGATGAAATATTTAATATTCTGAAGCTGTGCCATCACAGCGGTGGTGTCGTGCCCTGCGTTGAGTTCACGCAGACCCTCACAGGGAGGAAAAAAAGAAATGGAAATGCACAGAACAACCTACAGATCATGCGGCATGTTCGTGTCTGCACTGCAGATGTGACTGATCAGAGGGAGCACATACGTGTTGTTGCGAAGGGTTTTTAGCCGTGAACATGTAATGGATTTGACAGTGAGAAGGATGTGATGCTTCCCGCTTTTGCTTGTATCGCAATGCCCGCCGTGGCATGAAGCTTCTTGTGTGGCAATTCCCTCTGACAGATGTGGTCAGAATGCTAAATAATCGCATTGATCTGCTGTGATCTGATTGCATTTCCATTGGGCTGTCTTTTGTGGGGCCATCCCATCAGTTACGTGTCTTTTCGGGTGGAAACGCAGCAGATCATTAGACGTCTCCGCGGGGGAGCCGCGCTAACAGACTGTCTGATCTCTGCCAGCAGACTGCGCACATTCCATTCCAATTAAAGCACATTTTAAAGATTTTTGAAAAGATGTAACTAAGCAAGGAAAGTCTGATGTCTCTGTCTGTCTGTACCGTCTCCCCAGGCTAGATAGGATGTGTAGTCTTCTCTGCAGGCTTTCGGACCAGCCTCAACAGGTTCCGCTTAATGAGATGTTTTTCCAACATCAAGGAAAGGGATTATTGGCTTTAAAGCAAAGAAGTATACACGAGAATCCAAACAAAACCCATAAATACAACAAATTCATGTATAAACCTACCAAAGATGGCTTTTTATGGCTGACTTTAGCACAGCCAAGCAAAGTGATTCATTTTCTTCCTCTCCCCCAGAGATGTCTCCTTCTATAGGTAAAGATGACAAACACGCATGCTTGAAATACAGTCACCTGGAGAGCCAGGGTATATTGCCTTCACCGAAAACACGCGCACGGTGCCGAGCTACTCCCCTCCCTGCACCAAACACACACTTGTCAGGCCTCTAATTCAGTGCCGTCTTGGGAGCGTGAGATAAATTGGAGCCATTCTTCAACTTGCGCAGGCAAAGGTGTCTGAGAGAGTTAATAGTCTGCTAAATAGACAGTGTTAGAAGTACAGGTCTGGCACTGTGAGCTTGACTGCGAGTCATTATTGGAGCCCCCCATGCACCTCGGATCTATTGGCATGTGGTCCTGACGTGGGGATTAGTTCTGAGTGCCAGAGAGCCTGTGAACACCGGGAGAGGTGGGAAACAAGACCACTCCACTCTGTGTTTGTGAAGAGGGAAAATGTAATTGTGCCGAGGGGCTGTCGTGGACTACTACAGGGAGAGCACACTGAGTCGCCTCCACAGTGCATAGGATAGACGGATGATAGAGGTTGTTTGAATCCACATCAACCCATTTGTTGATGCAAAAAAATATCAGATATGCCGCAAGACAAAATAGGCATCAACAAGCTCAACAAGGTTGTGGTGGCCAGTGTGTGCGTATCACTTGTGATCATGTAACTAAAATGTGTAAATATTAAATTATACTAACACATTTGTTGTGCTACATATAAAAATAACTTCTATTTGTTCCTCGGTGGCAAAACGAGTGATTTAAAGGGGCACTGCATAGATTTGGAGAAGAAGTTCATACTCAGGATTGTATCAATTCTATCAATTGGGTAATAATATGAACTCAGAAATCTGTATTTTTTTTACCATAACTGAATAAACAAGCTGTTCTCAGAGGAAAATAAGGTCCCCAGAACATTGTTTGAAGCTACGGAGGTGGCAGGGTCCACCACATATGAACAATAACAGTTTGAAACTGTGTTGTCCTTTAAGGTCAGTTTGCTTATTCATTTTATTCACTCGTAAAAACATATAGAGTTTGTTTATTTAGTTTGTTCAGGCATAAACAAAATCAGTCCATGAAGATATTACCCTTCTGTTTAAAATTTACACAGCGCTCCTTTAAGAGGATTTGTGAAATTCACCATTTTTTCAGATTTTCTCTCATGTACAAACAAACCTCTCAGCTAGTCCAGACCTCTCATTTATCTGTAAGTCATTTACAAAAAATGAAAAACTTTGCTAGAATGCCTTCATAATAATAATAATAATGATTCTGACGTTCCCTCTGGACAAAATGTGTGAGCGGGAAAAACTAGAGGTAACATGCTTTCAATACTATATTTTTATTTTGCTGTTATTTGTGGTTATGTGTGGTTAATAACTGTTTTTAGTACCCTTAATACACCTAGGTTAGCTTGCATGTAGCCTGCAGCTAACAGATTCAGTTTCCTGATAACAGCAGTTTTGTCCAGGGAGATAAAGTTATCAGCATTCCCTTGTAACATTATGATTTTGATGACGAGGATTGAGAATAATTAGAGACAATCTTCTCGCCGATGGTCTCGTTTGCTTTTGTAGGTCATATCGAGACATCGGTGTAAAATTGATACTAAAACTCCATGCAGCACGTTTAATCTGAGTGAATTGGTTTTAGCTTTTGTCCATATTTCCGCACAGGGACTTTTACAGTTCAGTAGTTATTAGGAAATTCTCTCACTCCATATCGCCGTCCAGTATCAGCCTCTGCTTGCACCAGTCAGTGTAACATCACCTCCTGGTTATAATATTCTCTCCTCTTATATCTCGGTCCCCTTGACAACATCTTCCTATTAAATAATTCCCAGCTCTGCTCTAATGTTACGTTATTGGCAGCTGCACTTTTAATATTCTGTAATTATTTTGGTCGCTCTGGTACGACTGCGGACTGTTATGTGTTTTGTCTGTTGATATACAAGGGAAATCCTGTGAAATGTTGTTTTTGGTAAGATTTTTTTCCACAAAACTTGCCCACACAGGCAGCAGAACACCGTCAATGGTGTTGATTGTTCTAACGCTTTCAAACACACCTCCTAATGAAGTGGTGACATTCGTCAGGCTGAGCAATTTACAACAAATCTGTGCGGTTGGGAGAGCTTTGTGAGAGAACAATGTGACATCTTGTGTCTTTTCATTAAACTAAAGATGCTTGTTGATCGTGTTGAGCCACTGTTACCAGACAAAGAGCAACTGAGAACATTCAAGGTCACGGCTTTCATCTCCATCTCACAACGACCCGAAGCTGTTTAACTGCAGCGTTTTTTTTTGTTTTTCTGCTCTTGACTGCAAAGAAACGTTGCTTACACTCCACGGACCTCTGTCGGTAATGTTCGTGAGACCGGCGATCGTATTCTCTCGAGTCATCCATCAGCGACCGTTTGATCAATCACATGTCAGCTACACCTTAGCGGGTATCAGCGTATTGGATCATCTATCACATGTAATTGCATGCTGTGTTTTTTTTTTTTTTTTTTTTTTTTTTTGCACTGCCTGAAAGTCCTCCAGGACGTGACAGAGAAAGACAAAACTCTTCATAATATTAATCCCAGGAAGAGGGCAAGTGGTGGAGGATTTCTTGTGTTTTTTTTGTAAACGAGAACGACATTCACAAACACAAAGGACAAAGAGCGCGTCCTAAAACCCGCAGCAGCTCCTGTTGCTGCCCAGTGAGGTTGGAAGACGGTAAATGATCAGAGCCTGAAAGCTGGAATACACCCACAAAAAAAAAAGCAAAAAAAGCAGGAGTGGGATGGAGTGGAGGAGGAGGAGGTGTGGGTTAAATTCGTGTACACAGCCCCAGAGAGGAGAGGAGGAGGAGAAGAGTGGGAGGACTAATTGTCTTTGTAGAGGCTCATAAAGTGTAGGGTCATTAGTGTTAATCATGCCGTGCTGTCACCTAGGCAGCTGTGATTATCTGACTTCTATTGTTGCCACCGCTATAGTCCTCCTCCTGCCGTAAGTGCTCTCTGTCTCTTTGTTCCCTTGTGAGCCTGGACATCTCTCCTCTTCACCTGCCTCTGTCTGCCTGCCTGTCTTTGTTGTTTTTCAGACCGTCACGAGTATGCTTTCCTCGCCGCGCTCGCTATTGTCGATTTCTTACTTTGTGTAATTACATTCCAGCCCGAATTGTCGACACAGACGCAGGGTGTTTGTTAACAGTGCACTGGTTGACAGGTTGAACACACTGCAACCTACATGGGGGGCCATCACCCCCTCCTGAATACACAGCGAAGGTGCTCTCAAGGGTGGTCATTTCAGTGGAGAAAACACGATGCAAGGGCCCTCTAGGCTGCCAGTCCAACGGAGAAAAGGTGATGAAGTACCCTCTAGGCTGCCCTTAAAGTGGAGAGTACATGAACTGCCAGCTTGGGTGCCCCTCTAGTGGGGAAAATATGATAAAGTACCTTCTAAAGGACTTTTCCAGTGGAAAAAACGCTATGCAGATCCCTCTTGGGTGTCTTTTCAGTGGAGACTACAAGCCGTAGTTCCCTATTTGGTCTCCTTCCAGTGAAGAAAAGGTGATCAAGTACCCTTTAAGGTGCTCTTTCAATGGTGAAAACTCAGCGCAGTGCCATCTAGGCTGCTACAGGGCCTAAACTGCACCAATGTGGCAAGTTTATCACATCATCATCCAATACAGCAGGCATGCAACTAGTGCACTGTTCATTTTACAGATGTTGACCTGAAATCTCCTCTTTTCAGTCTACCACGAAATGATGAGAAGTGTAAAATATGCAACATGTATATGAAACACATATGCAATCTACTTTGGCTTCTGTTGGTATCTCCAGAGTGTGTTGCTTTTTAATGTCTGTGTTTGAACCTTGATTAAAAAAGGTATTCATGCTGTTACAACATATGGTTTGTGATTCAATAACAACAGGAAGCAGTTTGTGCTCTGTGACTGTTTACAAACCACCTGGTATCATGTCAAAGTGTGAAACGGACCCGCTGGTCCACCAGGTCAGTGCCACGTGAAAAGTACTTTCAAAATAAAGCTTTGCAGAGAAATGTACAGCTGATGGTCACAGATTTGTTAGGTGAAGGCAACACTTGCTTGATCAATAAAGATCATAGTACCTGAAGTGAGTCAAGGTTATCATTTGTTCTCACATGGTCTGGGACACAAGCTCCGGTCTCCTGATTGAAAGTCTTGTGTCGAAAAGGTAAAGCATCACTGCTCTAGCAGATCGGCAGGTCTATTAGGTAACTTGACATCCATAAACGTACCTATTTTTGGATCAACAGAGTTGTATTTTTAGGATGAAAACATTCAACATATCTTAAGTGCCCTGAAATGATAATGTCACAATGCACAAGACTGAGCAGCAGTGATGAAATATGTACTGGGTGTATTAATGCTGCTATTTTAATCTCGGTGATTTACAAATTTAGAGGTCCTCGTGTTCTAAGACTCAATCAAAAGGCACACTTTAGTCTGAAACTGCAATATGAGACAATGAAGATAAACAGTTTTAATTGAAGGTTACAGACATAAAGAAGGAATGTGCTCCCTGCGTGTCTAGAAGTGTTGTGGAACAGCACTTGATAACCTTAGACTCCCTCCGGCAAACACACCTGAACCGCAAATGTCTGCTCTGCCCCAGCAGCCCAGACGGTTCCTTTTGTTCCTCTCTTCCAGCAAGCGAGTCATAAGCTGGAGACAATGGGTTTAATGGGATTATAAAGGGCATCAGAGGAGTTTCCATGGATCACAACTCTCACAACAGATCCATGAGGCCAGTGCCAAACGAGGCAGTCAACATGGTGAGATAAGCCTCTGCTTCCTGTAACAATATGCTGACCGTCCATCTTGTGCGGCTGGAGTAAGCAGCCGAGGGACCTGGGGAGCCGTGTGGAGGGTCAGGAAGAGGGTCTGGGTCGATGATCTGGGGGCCTGAACTGAAAACCCAATTATCCCAGCATTTCAGTCAGGCTTAATTAGGCTTGTCTGATGTGCAGCGGATTCATTATGTTTCTAATTAAGTCCCTATCAGCCTCATAGAAATAATGGCTTTATGGTACATCAAAATCCAAGCGGCTCTATACTGACGTGATTGCAAAACTATCCTCTGGCAATCACCCTGAGTGGGTGGTCGCACGGAGGTTGTTGTCTCCTTCAAGAAAGGGTTTTCAGCAGAGGCGATAATCTTGTGGGGGTTTTGGGACGGAATGAGGTGTGGACTGAGGTGGACATCTTTCTCTATAAACGAGAGAAGCTAAAGACAGAGAATGAAATGTTGGAAGATTTACTTTCTTATGTACCAGTGTTTCCGATACATCCGCTCTACTTGGGCAGCCCTCCAGGGTAAATTGATACCCGCCCGAGAAGATAAAATTCCACTGTGTCTCCAATCAACGATGTAGTTTTACAGCGCAAACAGACAATCCGCCCTCCAGCGCCACCCACCTCGTCACACACGCTGGCATCGCGCAGCATGCATCAGCTCCGGCATCAAAAATCTACTTCTCTGTTTCCCACACATTAAGTTATTTGTGGTGGTTGCCCACACTGATTGATGTGGCCGCATCTCGTTCTCACTCACTCAATGCAGCACACCCGTCAGTGAATAGAATGATGTTATATACGCCGAAACAGTGGATGGCGTTGTGGTTTTTAGTCTGCCAGTAAAACCAACAGAGAAGAAGGGGAAGTGTATTTTACGCAGTTGGTTTGACCGAACCTCATCATTGAGATCAAGCCCCCAGGAAAAGCGCCAGGTTTCGAAGACAGTTATCGTAGTGGCCAAACTGTGTAAGTACATCATGACATGATGCACCGTGGTCCATAAATACTTTTTCCCATAAGCCTACATCGTGAAAGAAGCGTCTTAAAAATGGTGGATAATTATCTTTGAGCATCAAAACCCTCCATTTGATAGCTTACACATTATTTGACTTAATTCACCTTTGAGGGTGCCTTTTTAACACTGACTATGGGAGCACAGACAATGTTTAATCAAATAACGCCATGTCTTAAATAAACTAAATTAAATCAGCTCTGCAGTATTAATAATAATCTGTGAAAACCTTCAGGGGGAAAGAGATCATAGAGCGTGCACGAGTCCTTGACAGTTGATTGACTGCAAGTGAATATTTGGATTTGATTCACAGCAGTGTATCGGTTATTCTGAAAGCAAAACAGAATTTCGATTTGAAAGCCTCTTAAGATGCGACACTTAATGTGTGACACAACCCAAGAACATTTTCGTGAGTTGATTCAAGAAAGGCAGAAAGCGGGAGGGCTTCCAAAGTCAGTTTGACCTTGAGTGAAAAGATTTTCAACCCCTTGTTATTCTGTTCAAAAACACAGTCTTATTCAAGCGCATTCATACGCAAATGCATTCATTCCACAATAGGAGCTGCACCTCAGCGAAGATATAAAGAAATATTGGTAAACACACACACACACTGCAAAACATGTCACAAGCGCTCAAACAAAGCGGCGTAGCTAGTGGGGCTTTTGGCCTTTATCTTCTTCATGAATTCATGTGCCACTCAGGAGGAAACAAAAGGAAAAGCGCTTTGATTTTGTTTAAGGCTACGGCTACAAGCGAAACACAAGTTGTGGATAAGGAGCCGATGAGGTTTATACTCCAGGGAGAGGAGAAGGGCTCAAGTGAAGAGAGCATGTGGAAAACATTTGGATGGCAAACAGAGGGAGGTGACGAGAAACACATCTGAAGAGCAGAGAAGCAGAGTCGACAAATTATGTAAGCAAAACAAACGCTGTGGGTGGTTCCTTTTATTTTTGCACTTCCCTTATTTATTTTTAACAACAATCGGATTCTGTATACATACGTTTGACTGCGGTGTCCTGTCATGGGAAAGCATTGAAACTCCGCGACTGTACAGCCACAAAACAATGGGCGGAATTTTTGTGCAGGCGCAAAACCAACAAGACGACTTCAGATCCAAGGGCAGGTGGATGTCTGGATGTTTTATTGCTGTTAATTCATTCATTGTATCCTTTTTAGTAATTTCATGTAGTAAAGTTCAATACAAGCCCTGGGTTTCTGTGTCAGAGGTGACAGTTTAAAACATTTTTCAACTGAAGGGTTTTCTATTTTCTCTTTTGTAACTCGAGTTATTATGGTTGACCTTCACTTTCTAGAGAAAGCTTGATAACGTGCCTCCAAGGGTGCCCTTATTGTCAAAAAGTTTCATTACAGAGGTGCAGTAGTTACGTATTATCACACAACATACTATACTATAGATGTATCTTGACATTCTGCATGCAGGTGCCTATTTTATTTTTTTCACCCCTGCCCCTTAAACATCCACCATCGGTGTACAAGTTAAGGCACTAGCTTTAAACTGTGGCCATTTTTAATGCCTTGATTCGACACAAACAGACAACATCATTTGGAGTGTTTGTTTACTGGTGTTTGGGTTGCTGTCAGGGCTCTGGACTAATGTTTTGCACTGGTGCGCCTTTTTTATTCAGGTACACAAGCACATCATTCAGGTGTTGCCCAAGAATACTGTAAGTGAAGTGAATGTGTAAGATTATTATTAGACAAGTTATATTAGACAAGTTATTATTATGTAGACAAATTCGTGTCTCTGTTTTGTTTTTTTGTTTTTTTCCTGGTGCATCACTTTCGACATCACGAATGTGCCAGAAAACCACAGACACTAGAACGCAGCAGATAGCCAGCATCGATGCTTCTGTGGTTGCTTACTTTTGATTTCCTTAAACTTCAGGCTCTCCTTGGAAGATCTGATGTTTTCATCTCTGTCGATTGGAGCAAGCATCAGTCATTACTGCAGAGTCATTTGACCAGGGAATGAGTGCCAATTGTGCCCTCTCCCACTGAATACAACATTTTTTGGCTGGTTGTTTTTTTTGTCTAGTGTGAAAGGCGTATTCCTGCCACTTTAAAAGGCAACAAGAGGAACTGGTGAGATTGGCAATTACTGAAGTCCACCCAGCACCACAGACAATGTTTTCCTCACCAAAATTAACTGGCAACACCAACAGACCTTTCCAACCCATGTTTGCTCACTCTGTCTTTCCTACCGGGGTTCATGATCCTTGAGCGCTGTGCTCTGCTGTGTAGACTCCACTTTGGAGTCACCCAGTGTGCCAGAGACAAAAATCAATACCAATATGGCTCTGGTGATAGTGACCAGTGTTCCAAACAGGTTTCAAATGATGGGACCTTTTCTTTTTTATCAATGGTACATCAATGGTACATAGTTATGACAGAAAAGCCATTGCTTTAAACACCAAATGGGCATCGTGGTGGAATATATACTATTCGATTAAAGCGTTATCGATCTACTGTGAATTATGAAATGGTTTTCTTTATATCATCAGTTTCCTGTCCATGATCATTTGAGAGGTTATAAATTGCGATACAGAATGGCACCCAGTCTGTGTTTACGTGTTCAGTCATATTCACGGACTATAACTATAAAACGGCACGTTTCGATCGGCCCGTGGTGAAATGTCTCGAGCTTAGTCTCGATGACTGACGGGGTGTGTCGCGCTTGAAAGCAATAGATCACTCAAGAGCCCGGCTTTTTGTTCAGTAAGACGAGTCACTGTGCCTTTAATTGTAAATCCTTCTTGCAAGGCACTTAGCACTGGATATCTGTGTGTGTGTGTGTGTCTGTGTGCAGCTGGTGGGATTTTATTTTATCGTCCAGTGGAGCAGAAATATGGGAGCCAGTTGGAGAGCAATGCTGCTGGGAGACATTTAGAGGAGTTGTGCAGGTTCCCTCTGGGGAATAATAGGCGCTGGGAAGCAGGTGATTGCCTTGATGGCCCAAAACTATACCTGGTTCACGCCGATGGAAAGACTGGCCTTCTTCTTCTGTGAAAGCACCTAGTAAATAGATTGACAAAAAATTAGCCACATCTGGGGGAGCTAGAACCTTGGGAGCAATTCTCTGGGAGATCGGCGTGCCTCTAAAATTCAGAAAAACATGAAGTTGTTCCCCCCAAATATTTTTTTTTCCAAATGCATAAATGTAAAATACATACATCTAATAGAAGCTAACCCCGCTGTTGATATAATTCAAACGTAAACGCTTTTTCAGGGTTTTGTTTCCTGAATTTGTGTATCCCATCTTGGCGCCACCAGTAATAGGCTACTAGTGGAAAAAGCTGGAGCCCTGCGAGTAAATGATATGTGCGCTGATTATGTCTGCAGATCGCAGCGAATCGGAAAAGGATCTTAGTGATGATGAAACCAAAGGTTTTGTCTGGAAAATGATGGTCTTACCATGAAACAGCTGCTTTCAGAGTGGAGTTTGGTTTAGCAGTCTTTCGTCTCGATAGACTGCAGGGAACGAAACGTTGATATTAACATATATTGAGCAAAACAAACAGCATAAACTAACATACTGTTTTCTACTTCTCTCAGTTCATAGCGAAACTTCATGTAATGAGCTCAAGCGGCTGACAGATACGAGACATCACGCATGGTTGGGTTTACAGTCATTTAATCTGTTGGTCCAGGATTCTTGTTCGTGGTCAACACCAAAGAGCACGTGCTGTAACTTTATACTGTATACGAAGAGTGACTGTCTGATAGTCCAGAGACTGTAAGCGAGAGCCGATGTGTTATTTTTCATCCTATCCTGACAGACGGGCTTGACACTTGTTTTTAGAGACCATGTTTTGGAGCTGTCAGTGTCAACATGGAATGGGGAACACTGTCAGAGTGATTGAGTGGGCTGTCACAGAGATGCACATTCTTGATTGGTGGTTTTGACTGAATTACTGCAAAGAGCAATCAATATTGCTTACCTTTCTTTTGACAAGTAAATTCGATTTACACATGGATGTCCACTCAGAGAAAAGTGTGTGATTTCAGATAACAAAAAACACACTATTGCATGTCTAGTATTTGAATGACAAATGTTTATAACCTTGGAACGGTTAGAAAGTCATATTTAGTACCAGAAAATGAAGGAAATACAAATTGAATATTGGTAAATTCTCTTTCTAGTGATCTATCTTATAAATAAATGAACAAGAACGACAGCTATTTGTAAACCTAACATTTAAATTAAGACTTTAAGAACCTCACTTACACCGACTGGAGGAGCAGCACTCCAACTCCTGCTTTGCATTTAGATGACAACTGCTGATGACAGTCCCCTTTTTGTTTTTTATCCTCGGGTCAACAGCGCCTCTCTGACAGCTTCAAACAGTCACTTGTGATGTTGAATCACTCTTCAAGGTTGGACCACAGTTCCTCAAAAAATCCAGTTTATTTTAAGATGAAGCTCAAAGCTCACTGCCGTGTGACTGAAAGTACAAAAAGAAAAAACAAGCGGTTCGTCTGGAATTTTGAGGGAAGCAAAGCGACACACTGGATTGCTGGTAAACAAAAGTGATTTTCTACTTAAGAGTAATCCCAGATTAGCGTTTTTTTTTTTTTGTTTTTTTTTTTTTGTGCTGTCAAAACTCATAATAACCTTATTAACCCACCTGGTGTGCTCAGACCGTCATGGAAAATTAATAACGAAAACCACTTTGTTAATGTCTCTATGTTGTGGTTAAGCAGTTCACCTCAGAGCAACTTCCTTTATTGCAAGACAACATTGAATGTTAGAGAGTTTAGTGACAGGATGGTGATAAAACACTGATCCACTTGCCAGCAATAGGAACAAGACGACTATGGGTTCGTTTTTTAAACAGCAATTGCATGGATGTACTTGCTTACTATGGCCAAGGCGATGGTAGAGGGGACAGTAGTGAACCCCTATTTAAAACCCATTGAGGTTTTATTATACCTCTGTGCTGGCCGTAGCAAAGACCAGAGGCATAAGGTTTTCGGGTTGTCTGTCCAATCGTCCATGCACATGCAGTGTCTCAGGAACACCTTCAGGGAAGCTCTTCAGGTTTTGCACAAACATCCACTTGGACGTCTACAAGGATGAGCTGATTAAAATTTGGTAACTGTGATCCCTCAAAACTTGCATTTTGGCCACAATACATTTTTTCAGGAATTTTTCACATTTTTTTCACAATGCCTGTTTTTTTAGCTGCTCACAATGAACTCTGTAAAAGAATTATTCACTGGCACCACACATGTCAATGGAGTGATTAAAATATACTCAGCAGCTCTTATTAAATGCTTCACCACTCATTATATGAGTCCAGTCAGACATAGATGTAACATGGCAGGTTCGCAGAGGCGGTAACTGTGGCGACGTCTGCTCGGGCTGCCTTAATGTGATGAAAAATTGTTTTCCACACAGTATGTTTGACACATACAGTACATGTCATCATACCACCCTCAAAATAACCCCTGGGTGTTTTTATACACGTACGACTGAAGTCAGACCTTTTGAACACAGAGAAAAAACATGCTTGCAAACAGTTGTGAACTGACTATGTACACACTTTGTATATGTACTATATATATTTTCAGAAGTAGTCATGGTGTTACAGTTTTGTTTTGTTTTTGTGTGTATATTTATTTCTACATGAATGTCTGCATATGTATGTACTGTGTGTACATTGCGTGTGTTTGTGTGTCTCTTCATTTATCATTTCACTGCAAGGACACACATTTAATCTTAACGTCTTCTGAACAGTATTTTGTTGTTACAGAACAAGTTTTCCTACTCAAATAATAACATAAAGTAAATTCCTGTGTGTTTGTAAGAGTGTGAGTCTATATTATGAAGCCCTCAAAAATAAATAATAATGAATGAAAAATGAATAAGATTACATCAAATCCTGTAGATGTATTATTTATTTAAGGAGTGTGTCGCCACCATAATACAGGCTTTGTATTAGGGAAGGCAGACTTCGATGAAAAAAATACAATCAGCGGGTGTCTCTCCTTGTTCCGACATTTATTTTTGAATGTCGGATTCAGATAATCCCAAGGATTATCGGATCCCGGTGATGTAATGATGCTCCCAAAGCTCACAACAAAACAATTCTTAGAGAGGAGGCTGAGGAATCAGTAAAGTTGTTTCTGATTTCTGGGGGATGTCTGAGTGGCTGCGGTTCACAGTAAAGATCAACTCCATCTACATGCATGACTAGACACAACGCAGTTGACTCTGAGATTGCAAAATATTAAAACACTCAACGGCAGCACAATGTTTGTTTTGCTGCTTCCTGGTACCAAAGAGAAATTCATTTCTCAGCCGGGTCAAGATTTACAGTCTTCCTGACCGGGGTTATGTTTTTATGTGAAAGGCATAGTCGTTTCTTTTCAGCATGTCACTGGGCCACATTGGCAATTTGTCGCAACTGTTCACTCACGCCTCGGAGATCTCACCTCAGAAAGCGCAGAAGGTGTTTTTCATTTTAGCCGGGCAAAAACCTGCCAGACAGCATCTGACATGTAGAGAAAAGAATCACATCTTACAGCCACTGACCACAGCCTCCCCCCCATCTGACACAAGCATTAAACAAATCACAAATACATCAGCCAGTGAGAATAGACCTTGCCAAGTTATGAGTTTTCAACAACAGCAATCTTACACTTCAGCCTTGCCACAACATTGACTGCTGTAATGGTGAAGGACAGGAAAAAGTTTTTGTTTCTTAAGAAATCCTGTTTTACTGAACAAATACCCTCTGACCTCTGCGTTCTGGAAACATCTATAACTAAATAAGAGTTCTAAATTCTGGAGATATTCAAAATTTTAAAAAAAAGACATTCAAATTCTAATGTCTCCTCTCTTAAATACAACCTAAATACACAGCATGCAACCCTATTGCAATAAAAAAAACATTTTGGTTCTCCTAAAATGCCTCGTCAGTGGTGGGCACTCGTTACAGTAACGCGCTGCAAAGTGACGCGTTACTGTAACGAACATGTAACGAAATACTTTTTTTAATCAAGTAACGCAATTACAATTACTGAAATTTAAATGAGTTTGTTTACTCGTGTCTCTTTTGTGAAAAATGAATGCTCGCAGACAAGAAGCCAGCGTTACACCATTCCTGTTCGGCTCCCGGACCGTGGTTGGAAAGCACAGGGGCGATGATTTCCTCTTGGGACGAAGTTTGTGTTTAGCTTCAGGGTGAACCCCCTTCACATGTTATGTTGGTCGGGAAATAATACCAGGGAGCTTTGCTCTATCTTGAGGAGCCGTTGCCTTTATTCCACAGCGAAACTGCAGCCTGAATTGTACATTAATTGCTTTATCTTAAAGAGACAGGAGCTAAAACAGACAGAGAGGGGGAATACAAAGGACAATATGAGGAAACTGAACTCAAGCAATGGCCAAATACAAATGATGACCCTGAAAATGAGCATGATGTGACCAACTGTGCATCACATCCTTCAACCATGTCCTGAAAAAAAACTGTGACTCACTTACTTGGCAGATATGACAGTGACCAGAGGAAACTTCCAAACATTAAGTTAACAGAGCCGCCTTTTACTCTCAAAATATGGAAAACAAACCGTGTGCCATTTCATTTTACACCTCATTTAGCAAGCTAAACAGATAACCCATTTTTGCCTGGTGGCAGAGGACTGGCAGGCATCTGAATCCAACAACTGCTCGCGCGGTGACGGAATTAGCACAGCTAAGTGATTCACACTCCAAAGGTCAGGAGCTCGCGGTGATTGAATATTAGCTCGTGTCGCACAAATGAAATAAATTACCTCTGCACTCCATGAAGGGAGATGAGAATACAGAGAGCGAAGAGGAAGACAAGTAAAACTGATAGAAGGAGACAGTGGCTGTGGAAGCTCAGTCGACTGAGCGCTCCAGTCATTCACCCACGGTGCCAAATCCACAACAATATGTGCTCTTACCTCGTCAGCATCTGCTGACCTCATGGGCCTAAGACTGGGCAGGGACGCCAGGGATGACATGTCCCCACCTATATCTACTGAGTAATTAATTTAGCACCCAAACAGTAAACAGATGTTGTTCTCTACTAGTATTAATATAGCTAATAGGCTTGACTTTGCGTTTTCTTGTGAACGTGTGATAGGCCGGCTCATGAAGCTAGCATGAAGCTAGCTACAACCAGGTTCAACGCATCTGTGCCAAAGCTGACTCGTACTGATTCAGTCACACCAGCTTACGTTTATGACGTGCTCTATTAAAATCAGTCGGCTGACGGCACATTTCTAGATAAACATGGCTTTATATCAACATCTTGATCTTTGGTCATTTGTGGAATCATAAATGTGACATAAAAAGTAATAATTATTAGATTAAAAAGTTAAATTAGATTAGTTTGGGACGTAAGTCACAACTTTGGGTTATAGTCATAATTATTGAGCCAAAACTGAGATACAAAAGTCATAACTTTCACTTTCTAACTCATTATTTTGACTTTTTCATAAATTATCTGTAGGTAACTGGGTCATTGTGCTGCTAAATAAAAATATTTTCTAATTCCTTTTTAATGCTGCTCCTTTTAGTATGCATGACCTCAGTATTTATGAAGTCACGGTGACAACCCTGCATGCAACAAAATGTTCCACCTCAAAAGACGGCGGTAGTCTTTGTGAATCGATTGTTCATTCTGGAAGAGAAAGCCCACTGCGTGCACACATGCCAGCGGCCATCACATGCGCACCTACACATGCACGCACACACTAGCGTGTCTTACTGTAGGAGAGCACCGGTCCTTAAACAAACAGCACCACACCCCTGGTAGGCCTAATGGAACTTGTGCGATTGCTCTCCTCTCTCTCTCTCTGTTTCTGCCCTCCCGGCTTCGCATTTCAATACCTGTGATTTCTTCCGTCCCCGCCAGTATCAAAACCCAAACTTGGCTGACCTCATTACAAACAAAAAAAACCACACATCACAAGATTTTAACAAGGACTTGAAAAGGTTGCACAGCGCTCCGTTTGTGCGTTGCCCTTTTGTTGTGTTAACAAGGCCATCACACGTCCTCCCTCTGTCCTCTCTCTGTGCAGACTGTTAGACATCGGCAGAGAAGGCCTCCATACCTCTCAAATCAGAGAGGTGACTTTTCACTCTTTGATGCTGTCGTCTCACTTAAAGCCGGATTTACACACTTGTATCAGGGTGTTATGGAGGCCACACAAGAAGGCTCTGTAGCCGTGCCAGCGGTGGTGCTGGAGGTAATGCGCACCTGTGTCTACACACCTGTGACTTTCTTCTTTCCAACAACTGCGACTGTTTCAAAAGTGCATTGCTGTGATTTGTTGTATCTGTCTCCTTCCTCCTTTAGTGGTCATCTCTTTGTGCATGCCGCAGTGTCCTTTCGGTGGCTGCCTGTTTTCTCTTGTTTCCATGTTCTATCCTTTCCCTGAACCGTCCACAACTTTGTTAAAAACAAAATAAGAAAATGAAACCGCTCCTGGGGAGTTCCAAGCTGGAAAAAAGGGCATCAGTTGGTGAATTTACGAATATAGTATAAATCCTGTTTCGTGATATATCGTAGACTTTTTCTGGATCTACCTCACACTTTCCTCTGACGGACGCAACACCGTCTGAGTGGCTCATTTCAGCGTTAAGTTCCAGCCTTGGATCTACTGTATTATCTGCAATTTAGCCTGAAAGCTGTCTCTGAAGTGCTGCTTAACCTCATGTTTTTTCAGAGGGCTGGTTCCACTTTATGTGGTGCATGCTCGCCATCAATTCATGTTTACATGCCTTCAGGCTCATATCAACATAACAGAGGAGGATCGTGGTCTTGTAGGGAGAAGGAGAGAAAGAGCCACAAGTGTGTTAACCAGGATGGAAGTTGGTCAGTCTGATGCTGAGGTGGTGTTCTGGTCAGTCATCTGGCATGTATAGTTTACATAAAATCAAAAAAAAAAAAATCATATTTGGAATGCAGGTATTGTGCATAATTTCCTTAATTTCCGCAAATCTCACACTTATCATTTGGAATGGAATCCCTCCCTCCCTCAGAAATCCTGGTAGAAAAAGTACAGTTCTTTATTCATAACCGCAGCAGCATAACTTTATTTTATGTCAAGAAACGAAAGAAACAGAGTATTATAAGGGGATCTAGATGTTTATTCTAAGTGACATTTTCATCCACCAGCAGCGGCTCTGCACACTTCACTGGAGATCCAGATGATCAATTCTATGCACACACAGTGCGATGAAACCGCGACGTTACAAATTGGTCGGAGCCAAACAAACAAAATGTGACATGACGCTCAGTTATAACATTTCCATGGTCTGTCAGTTACATCAGGTCCTCCACCAGACTACAGCCAGACTCTTTTACAGCAGGAGGAACACCACATGAATATGTTGGTGATTCTTCTTCTTTGATCCTGATTTACTGAATGGAAAGCTGAAACTAACAATGAGCTCTTTTACATTATTCATTATTCTTTTTTTTTTCCTCTATTATTACCATTTCTCAGTTGATCTTTGGCCAATGAAATGTCAGAAAAAAAAGTCAACATTCAGCCTATGTCACACTATGAGAGAATCTGCTTAGAGTTACCAAATTTCAAAATAAAATTAGTCATATTTTTTCCAAATTAGTGCTTCAAATACAGTAAAGATGATGATGCTAAATTAACAATATTGGTCCGTGTAGATAATACACACACAAACACACACATACACACACAAAATAATGTATTTCACGTCTGTGTCCTGATGTCTCACCAGTTTATTGCTGCAGTAACCAAATTGTCCCCATAAACAGACTCCAAGTCGAGCCAGGAACCCATGACCTCATCTTATTTCCTGTTTTCTGTGAGTATATTTTCTTTTCCGCTCCAATAATGCACTCCTTTGAACTGTATTTCCAATTAAGGTCGTTAAAAGTGTTCATAGCAAAATTTTAAAGGAAGCCTGTTGTTATATGCCAGCTTAAACTTCAGAATTTACTGACACTGTCTCAGTTTTTAACATCCGTAGCTGCAGTCACATAGGGCCTCTTTCAGACCAGACATGTTGTTTTAATGTCTGGAGGGCTCCATTCAAATATAGACGCCTCCCAGAGAGTGTGTAGGCTGTCGGAGGAGCCACCATGCTGAGCTGCAGCACCAACGGAGATGCTGAGGTGGCCAAATATAGCCCCTCCGCAGGATATCCTTCCTCCCCAGCTTCTCATGGTGCTCTTTCAAAGCAAAGGAACGGCGTCCTTTTTTCTAATTGCTTGCCAAGTGTAAGATGAAAAATAGATATTGTTCTAATTAATGAGCCAAAACAAGATGTGTTTTTTTGTGCAGGGAAGCAACGCATCAACGCAAAAATACAGTTCACTGCTGCTGTCAAATCACCTTTGTCGTTACATCTTCTTGTGTTTTGTCGCCACTGTCTACTTCCTGCTCACTTGTGTTTCCCTCCAGCGTTACTCCCCACTCGGATATCAATTGGGACTTTTCGGTCACCTTTTGTTTAACTTGACAAAAATGACCTAATATCAGTGAAATTATCCATACACACTGGCAGATAATTTTTACTCGTCAAGAAATCCTCAAACATGTTGGTTCAGTCTAGAAATACGTGGATCCAATAAAAGTGTTGAAATAAGTGGAAAATGCTGCATTTTTTGGGGACCAAATTACATGAGAATTAGCAAGTTGCTACAGTGTTTACCGAGCACCCTGAATATTCACAAATTGTTCTTAATTCAGTTTGTTGCATTCTTAGATAAAGCACACTGAAAAAAATTAAGCCAAGGAACAAGAACAAATACGTTTTAGTCCTATTAGTGGAATTTCTTGATTTTTTTTTAATGATTTGATCTAATGTTGCTTGTTTTACCATTAATAACTACATTTCCTGACTAACTGAAGCATATTCCTGATCCATTTAAGAATATACACCATAAATTCAAAGAAAGGAAGGTACAAAGAAACTTGTTAATCAAGCTTGTTTATCTCATATTTCCAGATCTAAGACTAAATCTTTGCGAGCACACAACTTTCTGCAGTGTAAATAAACATGTAGCCATGGTTACAGCTCTCACTTCAAGAGGCAACAAACTCTTTGTGTATGAAGTCTTTTGATTAATAAAGATGAATGTCTGTCTAACAAATTGACAATATTCTCCTGTGTTTGCCTCCGCCGTCCCTCCCATGCCTCACTCTCTTCTTACCTGCAGGGGGAAGGAGAAGTGGCAAGTGTGGATCGTCTTACAGATCCGATTTGTCAAGCCATTACCTCCGGGCGTGTGCTGCGGCGGCTTTCGCCAAGCGTCGCTACTCAATGAAATAAATACGCATTAGCCCCTGTCTGCGTCGGCCCACAACGTCTCTCTCATCGTTCATCGTGTTCTCGAAGCGTGTGCAAATTGCTCTCAGTCAAAAAGGCACGAGGGAAAAGGAAAGAAAAAAAAACGGAGAAGGATGAAGTTGGGGGAGGGGTACTGAAGAGGCGCTGTCGAAACACTTGCGCTGTGATAAAAGCATTAGTGTCTTCAATAGGGTGGAAGAAATGTGTGGAAGGTGTGGAGCCCGCGGATGAGAGAGCGGGAAACACAGGGTGAAATCAGTCACGGAGAGGCTGAGAGGCTGAGTGGCAGAGCGGCGACAAATGAAGCACAACTCAATCATGTTGACTCATCCAAAATTCGACATAAATATAGCAATGCAGCGTTTCCCCCCACGTCATCCCTGCAGACTTTTCACTTTTTTAAGATGTTGGCCGCAGCCAGACTTGCTGACATGAGCTAGCGTAGCATGTGAACTTTGAGCTCCTTGTGTTCATTGGAAGAGAAAAATGGCAGAAATATAGAGGCTGCGGTGTCTGTTTCTCCGTGAGGTTGACGACCGCGAAACCTCAACCTTGGCTTGTGACACACGTCAGAGGGCTTTGTGCCGCTGGCGTGAGCTCGCAGACCGACGCTGGTGTGACGGAATCTGCACGATGAGGAGATGTATAACTACGTTTTGATATTTTTCGTGCAGGTATGTTTTGACTCGCGGGCCGTCTTCGTGAGTGCGGATATGCCTCTCACATGAGCGGGTGTATGTTTAGACCTTTAACGTGGCCTAATGAGGGCCTTAGAGTATCTGCGGGAGTGTGGGTGGCAGCGGGACGCTGCTGTTTGTGTCGGCCTGCAGTCACAAGTCTGTGTCGACTTGATGTGTGTTTGAGGTCCAGCTGTGGAATTCAGACAAGTGGGCGTGTGTGGTCAGCTGCGGTGAAACGTGGGATCCCCCCTCCCATCCCCCCCTTTGTGTGGTCATGGCCAAACTAGGTTGCTCAAGAAACCACTGTGACTGTTCTTGGAGGCCGTCCACTGTAAAAGGAAAAGAAGAAGGAGAAAAAGCTGCTGGAGGACAAGTCACTGTTTCCTTTATTTCCCGTGGAGGTTGCTCAGAAGAAAAGATTCAGTCATCAGAACTCCATTATTCTATTTCCACTAGTTTCCATTCCATTAGTTTTGTTTGAGGAATATTTGCGTAAGAAATAGTTTTAACGCAGAGTGTGTGTAAGAGCAAGACAATATCTTTTAAGCTCAGGGGTCGCTTCCCCTCGGTGACAGGAAAAAACGGTGAGATTCTAGAGTACCACCTGACTGATTGCTGGCATTTCCACCCCGCACTCAGAAGCTTCTCCCCGGCCGGCTGTCACAGCTGGCCCTGGGCCTGCGGAACGCGGAGGCCTAAATGTCACAGCGCCTTCTTCTCCACAGAGGTGAAACAGTGGGGCACCCTAAGTGCAGACTGCCCACTCACAGAACCAACATTTAATGCTTTTAGAGGAGAGAACAGACAGTGAAATTACATTAATTAAGGCATTTAGAATGTGCAATTCTCCATAAAAGCATTTTAACCTCAGAAATGATGACACCAGGGGTAAACAGCTTTTTCTTATGTTTCTCATATTGCTCTTATTTTCGCTTTTTGCTTTGGGGGAGAAGTCAGTGCAATGCAGGTCGTTTTCACACAGACTTGTTCCTAAAAGACTTACTGTAACAGGCCGCACATACAATGGACATTGCAGAAAGACAGCTGCAATAAGCAGAAATTAAGCATTCCCAGAACCGTGCAACAGTATGACTGTATCTTTGGAAAGCCCACAGTTTTCATTGATAATTAAGAAAGAGAAATTGATTTCTTTCAGTCACGTCGGTGTCATTGCAACAGAGAGGTGTTTCATTTAGATCTCAGCTACACACCCGTAAAAGTTTCGTGACTGCATCAAATCTGTCAGACAAAACATAAAAAACCTGGCAGTGTGCTCAAAATTGCTTCTGTGGTAGTTTCTGCAATCAAATGTGTCTCCAGGAACACTCAAGCACTGACTCACAAAGCAAAAACTGTCACGCTGGTAACACACGTCTTTTGCATTTATTTCATTTATCTGTTTGTTCATGTAAAACTGGAAGACGACATGTGTTCTGATCGCACCTTGTAATCCTGTGTGGGAGGGGGCCAGATGTTGGCATGACAGGGAAATAAATATTAACAAATCGAATCAGCCTCAGCTGCAATATTTGTGCTTAGACTCACGACATACCAGTATAACATCATTGCGTGAGCCGCAGTGCGACTCAAATAGCCTCTCACAAACAGAGAGATTAAAATGCCCCAAAGTGGCAGCCACATACTGTAAAGAGTAACTATCCTGCAGTCAGATGAAAGAAAATAAAAAGTGACTACAAGGTTTACCATTCAACGCCACATCAAGGCAATGTTGATACAATAATACAGACACGCTGTACGCCTGATTAATTTATATTCATGAAAAGTATGGGAAAACTAACCTTCGCTCGTGCCACTTCCAGCTTCTCATGCATATTTTAGAAGCGATGGAGGATGTTCCTGTACAGTGAGCTGTAAGGCGCGAGGAGGCGAGACAGATTTCCCATCATTCCCACAACGAGCGAGAAATTGATTCGGAGAGGATCGCGGCTGTATGTGCCGGAGTT
Source organism: Diplodus puntazzo (assembly GCA_963678695.2). Taxonomy (NCBI): domain Eukaryota; kingdom Metazoa; phylum Chordata; class Actinopteri; order Spariformes; family Sparidae; genus Diplodus; species Diplodus puntazzo. Next base: position 14,800,735 of record OZ023174.1, on the reverse strand, counting down.
CATATGTGGGAGAGATGCGGTGATATGGCGAGCAGCGGCTGAACAAGTAAAGGGGGGAATCTTATGAGAGTGTAGATGGTGCAGAACATGGGCCAGAGAGAGGAAATTAGTGGGCTAGAGGAGACAAAGCCCACGACGTGGAGGGAGTGGAAAACGAGAGTGAGAGGAGCACACGAGCGAGATGGAGCAAATAGAAAGCCGCCCAGAGAGAGAGGAGCGGCCCGAGTTGTGCAGGAGAGCAGATGGCGGGGTAATACTGCTCTGCTCTCATTACTTCTCCTTCCCTGACATTATTGTTTGGTAAATGGATATTACAGAGGACATAATAGCTTTTATCGTCAATTTTCCTCTGTATAACTCCCTCGGTTCTGCTCCTTCACGGGCAGATGAAACGCTCACTGGATGAGGGCAGAGTCGGGATGCTGTGCAGGAGAGACCTCCTCGACTCGCCTGGACGGCACGCACTTTATTTCCAGCCAGGCTTGTTGCGATGCATTCCAAATCAATAGAGTAGTCTGAAAATCCATGAGGGGTAAAACGCCTCCAATAAGCTCCCATCTGGCTGTGTTCTTTACGGGGCGGTTCGCTGCCATAAATATAAATCCTACCGCGCTCCACAAGTCATCAGTCACAGCAGCGTGTGTTTTGTTTTTTTTGTTTTTTACTCAAGAGCAAGAGAAGTCATACCTTAAATCTGTGTTTGGATCACACTGAAATGTGGATGTATACTGTATCTTTTGCATTTGCATGTGGATAATTGCTGGTGAAAGCACAGTGACCGACCTTGTCTACAAAACAAAACAAATCCAACAATGGATACGCGTCTAAATTCCGCGCATGGCTCTGCAGAGACGAGCCACACCTCCCCCCTAAACAGCCGAAGGAATATGTATAATGTACAACTGCAATGAGTTCTCGCGGCAGGATGATAGGCTTGATAAGTTCTTTCATCAGCAGATTGGAGCGACCAGAACGCCGCTGCAGGCCTAATTGGAATTATTTAACTTCTCGCTTTGAAGTGTAAAATATGTGTGCTAGAGATGAGGTTCCTGAAAAGGTCAGTGCTAGAGGCAGTACACGTTAATGCTTTGAGCCGTAGATTGGCACGTAGAGATGATATCATTATTTGGATTTCACTTTGATTTTCGGCGCGGGGAAAAAAAAAGAAAGAAAAATCCTGTGCATTCTGACCTCTGATGTTGGGATGCAACTGTTTGTGCTCGATTTGTTGCAGATGAATTGTTTTCAAACTACTTCTGTGATACCAGATGGATGTTCTGCTGCTCTGTCCACTGCCTTGATTGTAAAATAGGCACCATTTCACTGATGTGTAAGTCTAATTGTATCATACTGTAGTAATTAAAATACAATCTAGACTTTTCACGACCTTGACAAATATGAAGTCATGGATGCAAAAATACGATTTGCACATGCACACGCAATGTGAAAATGTGTTCTGAGAAATTTTGATATGTACCCACGGCACGAATCCATTTCGAAGATCGCTGTTCCCAATAATGGCTGTTGTTGTGAGTCCACTACATGGGTCCACTTTGCAAACACTCACATTCAAGGGGGCAGAGAAAACAAAACAACTTTTCCTTTTCCTCTTACCTGTAGTGCTATTTATCCATCTAGATTGTTTTGATGTAAGTTGCTCAGTTTGGGAGATGTCTGCCGACTCTTGAATAAAATGGAACTGGATGACACTCAGTTTGTGGTGCTCCAAGCACCGGAAAAAGACATCCGTCACTTTCCTGGTCCACAATCACGATCCAGCTACTCAAGCTAATCCACAGACCTTGTTCCGACGTAGGAAATTTTCAAATAGGATCTATTTCCTTTCTACCAAACTACAACCCGTACCAGCAAGCATCGACAAGTGTCTAGCTAGCCAACGTTATAGCTCAGTCAAGAAGGACGCCATTAGTGTTTAGAAACCAGAAGTCTGACTCAGGCAGGGACAGGAGAGGAGCAAGATGAAGTCTTGAGTCTGTCCTAAACTATCACACTCGGGACGAACCAGGGTTAGCCAGTTAGCATGCTAACTTCAACTGAAACCTTTGCAACACGGCACATAGATGTGTTTGACATAACGCGTAAAGCTAATATTCTACAGCACTATTACTATAACTATGACTACTATTCACTCCTAAAATGATATTGGTAAAATGGTAATACTGATTAATAAAACATGCAACTACACTTTTGCTCTGTAAGTAGAAGATTTTTTCAACCACTTTTGAATGAGAACCTGGACTTTGACCAAATGTGACCTGTTTTTTTTTTTTCACAGTTGCTGGCTTGCCACATTTCAGACTTTCCCCAGCAAACTAGTTACTGATTATCACAGTGTTTCCCATTAACTGTAGAAACACTTCCTTACAGCAAATATTTTCATGTATGACATCATCTGGACATTTGCTTCCTTAAAGGACAGTTAGGAGCACTGTACCTGGGGCACGCTTGACCAGAAGCCTTTTCAACGCGCACAATAAATCCCATGGCATTGAATGAGTCATTATGGTGAGAATGATTATAATACAAGCTAATTTGTGGAAGTTCTGCTGTCTCTTTGAAACACATTTCCCTTATGCAAAACAAAAGGCTCACCCGGGATTCAGTGTAACACATTTTTAAAGAATAGATAGACACTGAGCCCAGGCAAGACACAAACAAAGGTACAAATGGAGTACGTACTGTATATATGTAACGAACATATTGTAATTATTTATGTCCCTGTGGAATTGCACTGCAAATACCAACGAACCACAGTCAAGTAGATGATGCGTATAACCTGACGTAGGCTGGTACAAATCCCATGTGTGCTTTCAAAAAGCCAATTCCACACTGTCCTTCAGACGGCATTGAAATGCTGGACACACTGCCTCGCAGATTCTCAAAGTGCTCTGTTGCTGCATATCTGCAGCGCCGTTATAAAAAGCAGGCTGGATGCCATTTGTCACACAGAAAATTCTCACCGGCATCTACATTTTTATGACTCTTTGGAACCAATTATTTATTCACTTGCCTTCGAATACATCCGCCCTTCACCATCTGAAGTTGTTACTCGAGTTATTTTTATATTTAAATTTCCTCTTGCCTGTATCGGCTGCTCTTCACCGGCTGCACCAGGCTGTGAGACGCTGCCATGAACTCCTGTATCGTGTTTGACATGGGCAGTGATGTTCTGGCCGAGGTCATGTTTGTTTTTCATTTGTGTTTTCTCGATTAAGGTTGTAGAGCCGGTGGGTCGTTGTACTGGAGGAAATACAAGCAGAGGTTCGGACTGAAACATTTCTTTTATAGGAGATAATGTTTATGTTTATTCATGAATATCATACTAGGCTCTGGCTGTTAGGTATGTGCATGTGTTGGGTTACTTGAAGTTTTTAGTTTCTTCCTGTTGAGATAAGAGAAAAGAAACATCTTGAACAGAGACGACTGGTGAACAGCCAAGGGCACACAAACCCTCTGGTGACCCCATGTTCGAAAAGAAAAAGAAAAATACCATTAAAGTGCACAATTAGATAGATAAAACATGATGAAGTGCCCTCTCGGCTGCCCTGTCTGGGGGCTGGTGACCCACCACATGCAGCTGGTGCTCTTTTTGGTTTTTCCGCCCGTTCCCACTTATTCCAAGTCCACAGATGATTAGTAGTTACATTCTGTGTCAAACCTCATTAGGGAACAAACGACATTAATCCTATGACTTAACATAAATGCTAAATCTGTCTGTCCAGCTTTTATCAGCTATTTATTGTCCTTAATGTCAATAAATTAACAATCAGGGTCAGCTGATAATGAAATATTCATTATAAACTCCCTCTGAGTACTTGGCATAAGCAAGGCTGTCTCATGCAAAATCTTGGCTTTACTGATCAAACAAGAGAGATTCTCTTATTTAAAGGCTGATTAAGCTCGATTTAACAATGCATCAATTGCGTAATCCAATACTGCTGCAAATAAGAGTTTTTCCATATGGAAGCTGTTTTAGGTGCGCACAGCTTTCCATTCAGGTCCCAAAGTGTCAGCCCCGGCTGCTTTCGCTCAAGCTCACTCGCAGGGGGAAAGCAAAGTAAAACGATATCTGTAAACATATTTGTGTTTGCATTCATACAAAGTTCTCTGCAGCAGCCTTGAGGTGTTGTGAAAAACTTTATGTAATGGAGGTAGGGGGCCACGCAACTTGAGGCTTGGAATCCGAAAAGGCTTTTTTTTCACATATATTACCTGGAAGTAAACTCCGACATAAATGTATAATGCCAAACGCTTGTTATTCAATTTCATATCAGATACTCAAAGTGAAAAGTTGGAGATTGTCACAGAGGCAGTCAGTCAAGTTGTCGTTGGAGTCTGTGCTTCACGGCAGCCAGAGATAAAAAGAAAAATGTGCACGCTCTACTTACAATGTGATAAAAAAAAAAAATATTGGCTGCTTTGACATCTGATTTACAGCTGGTTATAAAAAAAAAAAAGACATAAAGCTCGTCTGGGCCTCAGCATCAGAAAGCACACAGACATACAGTACAGAGCCAGACACGACAACACACACAGTCTTAAAACCACATCCCAGCATTTAGCCTGATCACTCTGTCTGTCAGACGCTCCCTTTGGATGGCAGCTGTTTTATCTGTCTGGCATTTGCGATGACTTTTAGCTGGAATGAATCTCTGACGCTTAATGGCTGACAAATATCTCGCAGATTCCGCTGAAAATGAGCTCGTTCCACAGTATTTATTGCTCAGGGAATATTTCTGTATTCAACAGACAGCCAGCTTTTCCACTCGCTCTTCTTCAGGAAACAGTTTGTCTTCCCAGAGCCGGCGAAAAACAAAAGCAATGAGCTCGACTGTCAAACAGATATCATGAGTCATATTGAAAGTTATGAAGGTGACATTTAATCTGTGATGGATTCCCTCGGATATCTTTTGAAGCTTTTGAAAGAAAGGAAGAAAATGCAGCACAAAGGAGCAATTTCAGCAATTTTCGGTCAACTCCGCCACAACCGTGGTAGCCATATTTTGCGTCAGTATTTTTTAGTATCAACCCCTCACATAAAGTTACCGCCGGCATCAATCATCTTCACCATACCAATTTTTGTTCTTTCTTCTCTTTCTGTTTCCGTCCCCTTCAGTTTCATCAGCAGGCCTGTCAGTCATGTATCCGTTCAATAATTCAGAGCTATATTTCTCTTTCTTCATCTGATAGAGAAGCCGCGGCCTGCTGGTTCCTGCGTAAACCGCGTAGACCTGAGACTGGGCCGTGAAATTGGAGTGCCAGGCAGGCATTAACCTGACTGGGTATGTACATATTAATATGCTCATTATCTGCAACGCGGAGGGACAACGTGGTCTACGGCATGCAAGTGACATTCAAGAGGACGCAACGCTAAAGCGCGCGCGTTTGCACTGGGAAATGTGCAGGTGATGGAAGGTGTACAATAAAGAAGATATGTGCTGAGATCTGGATGGAGGCTGTGCTCAGACTTGGGGCACTGGAGGTGACTGGAGAGGAGGAGGGTTGCAAAGTTTAGCAAGCAGCAAGATATGAGTGGCATAAGAAGATCGAGGCATAATCTGGATGGTTAAACTGAAAGAGGAGAGCGCCGACAGGCAGCCGATCGTGACAGAAGTGGGAGAGAGAGAAATGTGAATGACGAGCAGCAAGAGATCTTACTTCACTTAGCGTCATAACACTAGGAAACTTTTACTCCTCTCAAATATCATCAGCCCAGTCTACAGACTTCTCTACTTTTCACAATAAAAGCCCTAGACATACCATTATACAAACAGCTTATCAGGGGTTGACCATTTTAGCATTTAAGCTAGCATAATTAATGTGTTTTGTTTTGTTGAAAGCTATATACTTTTGTGGTTCAATCACATACAAAGGTTGTTGTTATTTCTTTACCTTATAGTTGCTCATCCTCAGCCGCTGTTGTGCACCATTGACTGTGTTTTGGAGGAGTCCTGGTTTGGACTTTGGTTGATGATGCGATATCACCATGTTGGGTCAGAAGTTAAGGATAATGAGTCTTAGCAAACAGAACCAGAAAGCTGAAAAGAAACGAAAAATGTGCGTACTGAAAATATAATATCTCAGTAATAATAACAGTATAATTAGACGTGGTTCATTGAAAGTGCTTTAATTTATAGAATTCGTGGAAGAATAGAAATTGCAGTTCTGTTGACTTTGTCCGACTTCACCTCGGTGGATATATTACGTTCTGCTGTCTGCTTGTTTGTCTCCCAGAGCTGCATCATTACTTCACATGCTACCTGCCTTGAGTTATTAAATTATGTTGATAAGCTGGTGCTAATTCAATGAATTGCTCCTTACCTTACTTATAAGTGTCTGTCTCTGTCACTCAGCTTACATAACATACTGTTTTGCTGTGTTAGAGAAGTCAGGACCACACAGTTTGCTTATTCTATAAAACTGCTAGTTCTCATTTTAACATTTCTCAGTGTTGCAACAGCAATCAACCTCGGTGCGTGTCTCAAGCCATGCCATGTTGGGGCCTTGAATTTGAGGGAACTTGGCCTGGAAGGTCCTTGAATTAGAATGTTTAAGGATGCGTTGGAAAGATCGTCATCTTAAGCGAAGCACAGAGCCCGGCCTGCGTTCATTTTCACCAATTTTTTTTCCCATTAATTCCCTCAACAGAAGGTGTAGGACAGCGTTATTAATCATGTGCCGCTTCCGACAACAAAAAAAGGCAGCCAAAACAACCCCAGGAAACAAACTGTAACTTGTTTACGCAGAAAATTAATTCTCTATCATGCACATCTTGTTCAAGAATTAAAGAAATTAGCCCGGGGTGAAGACGTATCCGCGGCGCGTGTTCAACCTTGTTCACCGGCTGACTGTACAAGCCCGCATTAGGTTGCTGTAACAGACCGATGACAAAATGAGTGTGCAGCATCGCCGGTGGACGGGAATTGTTTGGAGGACACAGCGGAGAGTGTAATGGGGTTACAGAAGAGGAGAACAAACAGCCATCAAGCGCAATAGCTTTTTTTTTTATGAACCATTTCACATTTTTAAGACAGTGTTTTTAAGCTGTTTATGTAATCCCAGAGCCATGAAGGTTATCGATATAGATTTGTTTTTTCAGAGTAGCATATCATACACATAATTGCAGCCTGTGGCGATGTTTGAATCAATTAATCTCTTTACTTTCTGCAGTTTAGCTCGACCACTTCTGTTATCAACTGCCCCTTCATCGCACAATTAATGATTAACTCTCGACTCCGGGCTCGACCGTACCCGCGGCTCTGACAGGGGCGCTTGTCATTTTAGGTCATGCAGCAAAGAGTCATGGGAGTTTACAGGTTAAAGTGACACTTAGTTCAACCGTGCTTTATTCTCCCTATCATGAAACAGCGCTCACTGTGCAGCAGGGTTATATAAGTACACACTGAAGGCTCCTAGATTAACATAATGACCAGCTGTACGCTGTAATCAACGTCCTCAATGAATCTATAAATGCTGATTATACTCATCGCAGGCTCCATGTTCGAAAAAAGGAAAAAAAAACGTGCTTTAATGTGCCTTCCAGCGCAGCGCGAGTGAACAAATGAACGTGAGGAGGCCAACCACTTGTGTCACGTTCGCTGCTTTAACAGGAAAAGCATTACTCCGCAAAAATCACTCTTTTGATTATGTCAGTCCGTTTAAAAATGTCCGTTTCTATTCTCCGGGCGGACGTAAACACATTTTCTTTCAGCCTGACTCATTGTCCAGTCTATCAAATTTACTCCCAGCAGACAGGGGAAACATTAGTGCAGCTCACTCAGCTTTGTGCCAGAGGCGACAGCAGTGGAGGAGAGAGGGACACAGAGCATAAGGACGGCCTGCAGTGCTGGTGAATAAAGGAATTTTTAGGGGCTCCGAACTCGGTGGTGGTGGTTGTGTGGGGGGGGTTCCTACTCTGTCAGCAGGTCACATAATGCTTATTTGAGACGCTCTCACATTATGCTGCATTAGTGAACGTTGTGCATGAAATATGTATGACACGCAGCAACATATGAAATATTTAATATGCCTGTTATGAATAGCCTATATATCATGTCAAAATAATACCGTGCAGCGGGTGATAACATAGTTTGCCGCACTGCTGGCTCTGAGCCACCACCGCTATAATATTTTGACCTTTACAGTAACACAGACAAAAGAATGTGATACATGCAAGCCACTTAAAGGAAACGAGACCTCTGTATATGATCCCTCTGCATTGCTGTGCGCTTAAAAGACCAGGTTTGCAATCAAAGAACAGACGATCTCACTCAACGAGTCTGAAAACACCAATAATATCAAAGGGCATAAAAATTATGGTTAAAGTGCTGTTCTCCATACTGCAGTGCATGTCAATTAAAGGGTAACTCTAAATATTTTTCACATATAAGTGTTTACAGGTTATGAGTACAGCTGCGTGTCAGGAATAAGTTGTATGAAGCTGCATGTAAAGTTTATACTACATTATTCACATATGCAGCTTTACCTGTAAACACACATTAATGTGTAAAACTGGTGGACCTAGTCTTTCAGTAATGAAACCTAAATCTAACTGACCTAGATTTAGTCTTTAACACTACTGCATAGACAACTCAGTGGTCTCCATGTTCCCATTTTCTGTTGTAACTGCTCACATAACTTGTCTTTTTTATTTATTTTTGTATTTAATTTTAATCTATCTTAACTAAAGGGCTGGCTGTTGCTCAGGGGTAGAGCCAGTGTCATGTAATCGGAAAGTCGCTGGTTCGATTCCCCTTCTCTGCATGTCGAAGTGTCCTTGGGCGAAATACTGAACCCCAAACTGCTCCTGATGTGCTGGTCGGCACCTTGCATGGCAGCCACCGCCATCAGTGTATGAATGTATGTATGAATTACTGTAATTCGCTTTGGACAAAAGCATCTGCTAATAGCCCTAAATGTAAATGTAAATATAACTGGAAGTTCAAGATGAAAAGAAAACAACGTGCAGGAGCTGCACTTTGGTTGTGCTGTGCTCGGAGGAAACACTTGAAGCGCAAGTCTGGATAGAAGTAAATCTATTGTTGTGTTGCTGTTTTCATTGTCTTTCAAAAGGGAAACTGGTCTCCTTTTATAGGAGGGACGGACTCAACATGATCTGGTGAGAGCAGATTCAATGAGCTCAGGGTTTGTTTAACGTGCTGGTGTGCTCCTAGCTCCATTAGCGTATTCAGGTGATAAGAAAAGCGCAAGTCGGTGTGGGATATTTTGGCAATCCGAGAAAGGCAAACATCAGCCAGGCTTTGATATTTACTCTATGGAAGACCAAATGTCAGGAGAGAGATGGGTGAGAGTGCTGAGAGACGACGCCTTTGTCTGAGTGTGTATTCTTTATATTGTGTAAATCTATTCTAGACAAATGGCCTAGTTCGGTAATTACTACTTATTTATTAGTCACGATTTTTTCATTTCATTTCAGTTTGTTTTTTTAAGTTAATGAAGAATAGGTTAAAGAATGGCAGCAGACAGAAGGTGAACAAGGTGTACATTATGGAAAAGGTTGCATCTAAAATACAGCTGAAAATTGACTCTAGACACAAAGTACTAAAAAATATACATGACATGATAAATGAAGACCTTCCTCGTCTCTCTCTGTTGCTTATTAAAGCCTGTGGACTATTTATTTAGGTTGTTTAATGCTGCTCGACTGTGGATTTCTTTGTGGGGAGGGATTTTCTGTGACAGTACAAAGGATGAGACTTAGGATGCAAGTTCTCGAGTAACCTTTAGAAATGGAGTCAGAAACAAACGACTGGCTTCCAGCACAACACAGAAGTTACACGGAGCCCCTTCAATTTAATAGTCTTAATAGATGTTGTTACTGGCTCAAATTGGCACGCCAGAGTTTTTACTTTACTTTTACACAAAGCAGGTTCGTTTTTTGTATTAAAAATATTTACAAACAGCTTTAATATTGCTTTATTAAACAGCATTTATGTAACGACAATTGTAAAAATGTTGTCACAAAATGATTTAGAGTAGCCCGTCACATTTTCGAACTTTCCGGTCAGTCCAAGCGACATTTACGACAAGAGCAGACTGTCACATCAAGACAGTATGAAGCAGATACAAGTGTTATGCTACTAAAAGCAGCAACTGAGCAACAAAGAAACTGAGGCGAGGCAAACTGAAAGCTTTGAATCAACACTTCCTGTCACAGTGATGACACGCAGCATTATGAGTGTATCTTCGGGTGGAATTTCCCTTTAAAAGTGAGACACGTGTCACGATGTTCATCACGTTTTATCAAACAGATTGACATGATCTGAAATGATGATATTTGTTTTTCACGAGACCCGTTATGCAAATGAGCTGTCAAGTAGTAAATTCCTTAAGTTGGCAGCGTCATACTTAAGCTGATTACATCAAAAGCATTCTGTCTGTTTGCGTTGCATGTTGATTTGGTGATACCAAGCTCATTTTGTCTGTGGCCATTGTAATCTACGAGCGTGAATATGCATGAAGGGCAACTTAATACAGTAATTTCTTCTGACGGTACACTAATGCCTGTCAGTGGCGATGCTGAGGGATGATATTTATGAGAACAGGCCTCGCACCCCCAGCACATACAGGCCCGAAGATTGTCCCCACTGATGAATATTTCATCCCAACGTGTAGCGCAAATATTCGTCCCGCGCTGAGGCAGTCAACATTTCTCTAAAAAAGCTCCAGGAGACAGCACGCTATGGGTACATCCAAACTTTTGCTTGGCACACACACACACACACACACACGCCCTTGTATCGGCTGCCCTGGGCCGCCCACTGACTAAAACCACTTGTTTACTCAGTGATCCCATGTCGGCTTCCAGACCACAGTGACCTGCGAGCAGGGTAACTTTCTGCGGCCTTGCCTGCCCCGTAGCCGCCGTCCCTGGCTGGAGATCAAGTCTGTCTGGGTTCACTCGAAAACACAACCAGCCAGAGACAAGGACCCAAAACACTGTGAAAGGAGAGAGAGAGAGAGAGAGAGAGAGAGAGAGAGAGAGAGAGAGAGAGAGAGAGAGAGAAACAGACAAAAGATGCTGGTGACAGCACAAGTCACAGACAGAAAACCACATCTGTGACTGAAAGCTTCCAAAAAACGAAGGTCGTGTACTGGTGCACTGTTGTCATCTCCCAAGAGACATTTGTGTTATCGTTCTTCCTCAGATTGTCTTGGTGGGAGTGGAGATTCAGGTGTTCGATGCAAAACTGATTAGGCGTCAGATGATAAATATTGTGAGCAACAGCAGAGTCAGCAGAAGACCTTTATTATACGAGTTAGCATAAGGTTTTGTTTGCGTTTCTTAGGAAGAAGGTGGAGGATCAATGGGCTGATGGCGCAAGGGCGACTCCAGAGCCTGCCCCGACACCGCAACCACAAATACCTATCGACAGCTGCCGGAGGTAACCCAAAGGTCACCAGGAAGTGTATCGATCATGCTCAAACTCAAGCCTAATTGGTTGGTGCTGGAAAAACCTGGATGTGTGCAGGAGGATTGTGTGGGATGGGGATGCAAGAGGGGCATCCATCCAATAAACATGCAGGTAAAATATCCAGCTTCATCCTTGGACAATCTGAGGATCTGTGTTAGGAAACGTCAGCAAATGTAGAATTCTGCAAACGTATCGCACAATTAAAGCGTTGAACGAGTTTGACAGCGCTGTGGGGTAAACAGTTTCACACCTGACACACCGCATCTCAGGGCTCACCTCAGCCGTCAATAGACAATTATTCTAATGCAATTAAACATGGCTCCTCTCCCCCTCTGAGAATCGATACAGATCATTTCCTATAATCACAGGAAATGTGTCATGGAGGTCCAGCGGGGATGTCACTCCTGTAATTAAGCCTCGGCGCTCCTCGTCATGCTCGTGAAAACCACCGGGCCAACGGGCAGCTCGCTCCCACTCTTTAACCTCATCCTTCCTTGGCAGCATCCAGTTTGCTGTCTAATTATGGGGCTTCCAGGATAAAAAAAAGTCAGGGCCAAACACAACATATCCTACAAGAAGGAGAGCCACCATTGCACACACACTGGCACAGTAATGAGGAGAGAAATATCTGCTTCTTAGTCACGTTGAGAAGCAGAACTCTGTGGGTGTGTGCGTGTTCTCATGTTTGTGTGTGTCTGCCATGTCTTTTTCCGTCCCGATGTTTGGAAGCGCGGCCAACGCCCTGCGATGACCTATGTGTCAACAAGCGAGTGGGAGCAGAGCAGTAACAGGATGTGGCCCATGAGGGACTTGAGCCATGCCAAAGCCTTGTGTAACAAACAGCTTTTTAAGTCAGCCAGAGCCAACAGGAGGAAGTGAGGGCCGGTGACTACCCCGACATGTCGCTCGTACAGTGGAATCAGCACAGAGGATTGCCACATCATCATCGCACCAGCCAACTCTTGGTCGGCCTTTCTGGTGACACTCAGCATGTCATGCTAACCTGGCAATGTTAGATGATGTCATCCCAACACGACACAGAGTTAATGAACTTTGAATAGAGTATGTCTCACACAGCTTCATGTAGGGGGGTTTGATTCAGTGGGCTGCAATGAGATCACAAAACAACTACCGCTGCAGCTTGATGCACCAAAACTTTTGATTTCTACACATCATTTGTTTTGTTTTCTCACTTGCTACTTTTAAAACACATAACACACATTTGTGATAATTCATTTTTAAAATAAACAAATGATTAGTATGTAGAGTATATTTTGCATTGACAGTTGATGATGGTGTTTGTTTGTCTGTCAATCTGTTTGCTGATCCACTGTTGAAACCTTAGTCCAGGACAAGATATCTCAAAAGTACTGGCCAGATTGCTGTGTAATTTGGAACAGTTATTGGTGGTCACGGTGAATGGTCATGGTGATTCTGGTAAACTCTGATAACCCCTATTTAAGCCAAATTTGACCGTGACCAGTACTTTGTTCAAAGACAGGTTAGCTTAACGCCAATAGCTATTTTTGCTTTGTTTTTTGACCACCTCATCATTTTTAGCACCAGCAGTCAACGTTTCCTCTCATACACTAGAAGCATTGAACTTGAAGAGCCAGAACATCATAAAGGTTGATCTCCATTCTTTTAGCCCCGGCTTCAAGTCTTTGAGACTAGCAAAACAGTCAGTATAATGTTCTATCCAACACAATTGAATGCGTGGTTTTGATTTTCTTAAATTTCCAAGTTAAATGACAAAATATGCTATTTGTAGCTGTGCTTTAGAGCGACAAATATAAGCACTTTCAGATCTGACTCCCCTATTGGAAGGACTTTCTGTTACAAATCACTGTTGAAAGATAAATCAAATTTTATGATATGAGGAAGCTATGGTTAGGGTTAGGCACAAAAATGACTTGGTTGAGATGAGAGAAAGATCATAGTTTGGGTTGAAGAAAGCACTTGGCTGACTTTACGTGGTCATGGTTAGAAGAAACCAATGCTGACTGCTGGTTTTAAATGGCAAAATCTATAGTGATCTTCCAAAGTTTTGCTGACCAGTCCATCCTTCCTGAATGTAAAAACGTCAGCCGATTAAGCTCTTTTCCTACAGTCATAGTTACCACAGCGTCTGTGGGACTTTTTCACTTGATTGCAAACATATGGCAATTGAGGGGAATTGCTGTTGACTCTGTTGTTTATCTTGGGAGGAAAGTCTTCTGGAATGGGTTACACCAAGCTGGTTCTATCTGGTAAGTGTGTCTGTGTTAAGACCGGTCCTTGGATTGGACGTTACCTCAATTGCACCAACTGACGCAAGCCTACTACACCCCCATCAAGTGCCCAGGTAGTCTGCTGGACAACACCAGATAGGGAGCTCAGTGGGACTCGGCTAATGTGGACACCCCCCCCCCCCCCCCCCCCCCCCCCCCACCCCACCACCACCACCACCACCACCACCACACACACACACACACACACACACAGCCTTGCCAGAAAAAACCAGTCCAGGCATATGCCATTTAAGGGCCTCCTGCCCCCCAGAGACATCAGTAGAATTGTATTTCAGTCCCTCTTACCCTGTGCTGTGAAATTAGCACAGTTACTTTATGTATATGACCTCATTGACCTCCGATTGGACTTTGCCCACAATCTTTGCAACTGCACACTGTATAATGCACTGATCCATTAATTACCTGTATCCCAAATGGACATTGATTTAGCACTGATTTGCTTATCGGCCACAGGTAGCAATTCATCATTTTATTCCATGTGCTGGATTTTATTTCCACAGCGTCCAAAACGGAGACAGAAATACTGTGACGCCAAGACTTTTGCATGGCCAGCTAAGGCCAATATCCAAAACATGCACTATTGGAAGTGACACCTTGCTAACAATATCATCATTATTCACTCATGCGCATTACTTTTGTTTGGTTGAGCAGAGTTCCAGCTTCAGCCCCGCTGGAGGAGATACAGTCCTTGATCTCCCTCTGAGGCATCACATTCTGACATCCAGGGAGCTAATATGACAGCGTATTACCACTGCAGCCCAGCTTACCAATAACCTTGTTGAAATATGAATCTGTTCTGCTACAGTGAGTGGTCGCGGGTCTGTCCTCTCTCACTGTTCGGCTATTGTTGTCATAGCTTTGGACACAGTGTTAATTTCATCTTCCAAGTCACCGAATGTGATCTCCAGCGATTTTTTTACTTTCATGTTGACAAAAATGCATTGTGAATGAGCTGCTGGAGGTGTAACAACAATAAATCACCTTCTCCTTTGTGCTCACGTTCAAAGTCATTAAATCAGGCTCCCCGTGATAAGGGTAATGACCAATAAGTCAGATCCAAATTGAAAACATATTCCTTTCACCTCGCGTTCGTTTTTGGTTTGTGGGCGGCTTAATTGAGGGCACAGGTTGTCTTCTCCTAAACTCACTAACTAATTTGTTTCAACGCACGTGCACATACTGCCACACACACACAAACACACATACTGAAACGTATAAATCTGAGGAACCAGAGATGATCAAATCTGACCCCTGACAAAGACCTGGATTGTCACAGGCTAATTTCTAGTCTCCCTCAATGGACATGTACCATTTTTACACCACTATTAGAGTGTGAATCCATGCTTTTTAAACGCTAAAATGAATAAACACAGCAATAACTCCTTAGATTACATCATTTCTACTCCTCCATCATTTGGGAAGCCAGTAGGGCTATCACATGGCTACCACACAGACATTGAAAAAAGGGTACCGTTCACATTTGAACTGATACTGATACTACTGACTACTAAGAGACGGAAATTAGCTCGTCCACTGGGGTGCCATGTTGCCACTAAAGCTGATCAGAGCTGCAGCTGACAAATACTCATGAATACTGCCGAATCACTTGACCTGAGAGTGAAGGTCAATTGTGTCCTTTCACATTGAACACAACAGCCAGATGTTGGTGGGTGTCACTGGGTTTTTTGTCACGTGTGAAAGGTGTACAGCTTGACAAATCCTGAACTGATGATTCAGTCTTTCTTTTGCTCACCCTCCAGGTGTGTTGGCACCTGATGATCAGTAGAGGAAAGATGACACTTTAGTTGGTAATTAGTCGGTTATTAGGCCCAACAATGACAGTTCAAGAGTCTACACCGCCAACAGATGGTTTCAAGCTGGCTGCAATAATCTCTTGGGAGCAAAACTGTGTTTTAGTTCCGATTAGTAGGGTGCAAAATACAACTTTATGTTGGCTAATATTTACTCCACACCAATGAAGACAGGGAAACACCCACAACAGCTTAAAGTCTTGCAGAAAGAAATATATGTACACAGCATCTGGAGAAACTGCCTTGTTAGTCAAAGGTCTCAGGTGCTGTGTACACAGTATGTTTGTCATCAGCTGTGTAGCATGTTAAACTGTCCTTCAAGGTGAGTGGTTGAGTGGAGACAACTCCTCCAGGCGTCTTGGCAGCATCAGCCTACACCACAAACAGGCTACAACAGAGAAAAGAGTCCGGCTGAGATTTATCTTGTGCGCCCCGATAACACCAAAGAGTTGAGTGTATGTGTACAGGAAATGTTGAAAAAGAGCAAAACCTTAAAAAGGGTTTCTCTGTGAGGAAGCACTCCATAGAGTGAATGTTGGACTGTGGATGTTTTCCTCTTTGTTGTACTTTTAGTATCTTTTGCTCTTAAGCTATCTCTCAGCAGGGGTGGTAAACATGACTGCGCCTCTGTGCTGCTCACTGTTGGTAAGTTAAATAATTTCTACACCCTTTGGGGAGCCAATAGCGGACTCAGAGCTTATCCCAGTGTGCCCTGGGTACATTGAAGGTGGTTCAAAGTCACCAGTGTACCCCATGGCTAACGCACAGACGTTAACACTAAGGCTGACTATATATATTTTGACAGATACAAAGTACCAGTCCAAATACCTGGAATCCAGTATCAGGGCCCAATGGTGCATTTCTTCAGTACTTAGTATAAGTAAGCAAATCAAAACTTATTGGACCCGGAATTTGTTTTTAGTTTAGTTTTTTAATTTCCAACAACAACAACAACGTATTCCACTAGCTAATGAATTACATGATCTTGATGAAGCAAAAGCTGCCTCAAATTTAGTTGTCCATAAAGCATTCAGCTTCCTTGGCCCTGGCCACAGGCATGCTAACGTCAGCTGCTGTGAGGGACTTGGCTTTCAGGCTATCAAAAACATTAGCTTCTCTTTTTAGATACATTTTGTGTTTGACCAGCTGTTTCCTCAGCTTGTTGCCTTACCAGGTTTTCACATTACTGTACTAATATTGCTGCGAGAGTTGTCTGTGTCAAGTTTTGATAAGCATAACCACTATGACCTTGACATACTGTCATTTGAACAAGCTGCAGGTTGACGTGGTCTTGCTCCCTCTCTCTTTCAATCTGTACTCATGCAGATAGAAATTGGGTGAAGTTTTATTGTCAACAAGCCCTCGGGGCATCGGTAGGCATACCCATAACTACCCATGCCATTTGGATGATACCTCTAAAAGCACTGAGCTCTGTACCCAACCCAAATTAACACTCACAGTTGTACTGATTCAAATGAGTTGCGATCCTTCAGACTGTGAAGGGAAACCAAGTAAACTCCACATTGATTGTCGTGTATGTGTCAAGTCTTTGGATGTAAAAATCAAAAAGTCTCAATCATCCATCATCCAGGAAACTGAGTTCATCTGATAGTGAGCCAAAGGAAAACGCAGACTTTCTATCATGTAGCCTTTGATAGCTTTATGAAGTGGGACCTTGGGTGACAACAAGGTGTCAACTACTTTGTTGACAGATGATGGACAGATGAGAGTTCACCACCTGATGACAGATGGGCCAGGAGCTGCTGTGATGGTGCCATGTCTCTTTTAGAAATAGTCCACACACACACACACACACACACACACACACACACACACACACACACACACGACCATCACTTCCAAGGTCACACACCATAGCATCCACTAATTTAAAATCCCCGGGCTCAGTTTTACTCTTTGAGTCTTAGAGATAAAGAGATCAACACAGCGGGACCACCCCACTGCAGCGCGCAGCACCGGTCGTCTCATTACTCTAATTCTGTGTCATGCTGTGATTGGCACAGGGTCCAAATCAAAGACTGGCGCAGCCCATGTACTGGAGTGATGCTTTTCTCTTGAAATTACACACTTTAAAAGAGTATGTAACATTAATGCATTCTGCACTCTCCATTTGTACAGCCATTAAAATCTGAAAGCATGTAATAACGACGCATTTTAAGTGGCATAACGACTCCTGCAGGTTTTTCATATGAGGGAAAAACAACCCACACCTTCAGTCGGCGACGGGCCCTTTTCACACAACACGTCTCCGGAGAAGTTCATTCTCAGCTCGTTCTCAGTCAGGTCAATATATGCGTCATTACTCAACACCCCCCCACACACGCACACTGTCCGCCACACCCTGTTCTCTATCTCTCACAATCCCGCTGACAAGCCATTTGTCAAAACTGCATTTTTATTGCAATTACTCTGGCACATTATTCTCCAATTATAACTTCTGTACGTCTGACATTTGCACAGCCATTTATCCCTCAGCTCTAAATTAGCCGTTAACAAATCATCAGGCTCATGAAACTGCCGAACAGGGCTTGTTGTGACTGAGCTTACGGCCTTTTATGAAAGACAGCGATGAAAATGGATATATTTTTTTTATCCTTGCTCCCCGGAGAGGTATTGTCACCATTTGATTCACTGGAAATAAATCCTGTCTCAATCTGGTGCTAAAGTTTACCAGTTCCCCCCATTATGTAATCCTGATTCCTGCAGACGAGTCTGAAATTGGTGAGGTCTGGGAACGAGATTTGAACTTTTGGAAGTCTGCCTCCAACCTGAGGTTCAGACGAGCCCTCGGATCAAACATTCAGCCGCACAGGCAGACACAGAAATATTCCCTCAGTGAATGCCAATGGGCCGAGTCAGACCAGAATCCAGTGCATGCCCTGATGATTTTTTAATCTTTGGTTTTAGCTTGTGTGTTTCTCCGTTGTCTCTCCTCCCATCTCATTTTTAAACACGAGGTGAATCATTCTCTAATACCCAAGGCTAATCAAAATGGTATGTGACCAGATTCAGAATGAATCCGGGTCCCTGCGAAGCTGAACTACTCAATCTTTTGTCACTTTCTTCTTCTTTGGGTCAAAGATTACCAAACTCTCGCAGCGGAGGAGGCACTATATTAGATGGAGAGAAATTGCTCTGGGAATAATGGACTGGAACCAAGAAAAATGGGGAAGAGTTTGTCACCTTAAAAGCACTATTGTCATCTACTTGAGTTGAGATTAAAAAAGTTATAGACTTGAAAATAGTCACGTCATGTGAAAAACTGGAACATTCTTTGCTAGATTTTATCATAAATATGCACAAAATACAGTATATATAGTAAATATAGTATTGCAAGTATAAAAAAATCATAACAAAAAGGTTTGTTTGCCTTTTAATCTGCAGCTGTATACTGGCATCTGTCATTAATGGGTAATTTATGAAAGAAAATCATGATATTGATTTGTCAAAGACGTGTTTTTGCTTTTTCAATCACAGTTGGGGTGTTCAGTCAATATAATGACATCATTATAAATCGTGCACAACATTCATGTTTTTATATCACTTTGGATAAACTATAACTAGAAGTTTTAACAACAATTTAAGAAAATGTTGCTCTACAGCAGACAGCAAACATGAACATCAACATACTGGGTCAAAGCAGTCACATCAAATATGGTATAACAGCAGGGAGATGAAGTGTGAGAGAAAATACCCAGAGTCTGTTATAAAATGGCTGAATTTTGTGAGTTGTTGAGTTAGGAGAAACTTTGTGAAATGCTGTCTATGACAAATTCTTGATTATTTTGGCCTCCTTATGAATTTGTCATATGTTATACATTAAGTTCTTTCTTTGTGTAAAAACATCTATTGTGTCCACTTGTCCCAGTGAGATCCGGTCACTAGCAGTCACTGTAGATGCATGATGAGACCGTGGTGGTACTGGCAGTAAATTGGTTAGAGGCCAGCCCAATGTACATAAAAAATACACACAAAAAACTTGAAAATCTAGGGGGGAATGGTTTCGCTACTTGGACAATGAATAACAAATGCCTCTTCTGGGTATGACAATCAAATGTGCTCCTACAAGCCCCAGGGAAATAAAATGTCAAACGGAAGGTGTATAGGGGCTAGGGTTTTTAAGGGGTTCCAAAATAAACAGTGTTTCCTCACTACAAATGATGTGGGCAGAATGACAGTGAGAGCCACCTGGGTGCCACCCACCACCTCTTTTAAGCCTTTATAAAAAGGGCGTCATCATCACATTGTGATTGGCTGGGAGGGAAATGCCCCAAGCTGCTCCCACTCCCCAATCAGGAGTCAGTCTTCACCACCCTGCACACAGGTGATCTGAATCTCCTGCAGTTCATCTTGAGGGATTTGGGAAAGTCAGCCCAAAACAAAGAAAGAGAGCAAGTTTCAACAATGTGACCAAACAAGACGCCTAATGCCAGAACATTACCTGACAAGCTGTCCGCTTGTGATCAGATCACCAAAGATGTGTGTCGAGGCATAAACTGATGTATAGTTTAAAGTGAAGATACAAGACGCTTCGCAGGGTCTGCAGTTTATTCATACACTTAACTGAACCAGAGAATTGTAGAGTAACATCTGTCTTCATGATCACAGAAAGTTTTATTTAATCATATTCTCATGCGCCCTCTTTTTTGCTCATCCACATGAGCCCTCTCACTTTCTCTCTCTGCTGCGAGTCGGCATCACACTTTTTTATGACTTGATGGTTTTTATAATGGCTCGTTGTAGGGGGTGCTGCAGTCCACGAGCCAATAACAACTACAACAGTCTGTGACATTGTTTTTTTCTTATTGGACCAGAATTGGCCTCTTAAGAAAAAACATGTTTTTTTCCTGGAGGAGGCCTTTAAACAATTAATTTAATATCAGCGTGCTACTCGAATGTTGAACGGCAATCATGTTTAATGGAGCCCATGGTAGCCTCGCTTCATCTTCCTGGAAATGACCGATCTATTGTTTTCGTTCATATCCTGGTGTTTTTAGCAAATGTCAAAATAGTTACGGCTTATTCTGGGGCAGTTTTACCTCTGCATGAATTTGACTTCATGGCATGAATCCAAAGCATGGATGCATTTTACTTTCTCTTATTGACATTATAATTCCACATTCATTTCTGCAGTCTGATTCTCTCGATGTTCCAAGAAGTGCTCCAATCTGCTTTTTTTCTGCCAAGAACTTGAATGATACCCATTTCTTCATAATCAACTTGTTTGGGTGTAATTTTTTTTCACTTTTTCACTGTTTGCACAAAAAAAAAGAAATAGGTGAATATAAAACCCCCTTTCAGTTTTAAACATTACATTTTGAACAGTGGGGTAAAATCACAGATAGCTGCTTCTAGCAAAGAATCACAAATATGCTTCATCATCAGCTGATACAGGTTAGGTCTGTGCTCAGAGGCGATGCACGTCGATGCCGTGTGCCAAAAGCAACAGGCCCAGACTGCTCCTACGCTAAAAGATCTCTCATATGCGGTTAACCTGCCGAAGCAAATTACATAATTCACAGAATGCCTTTTTTTTGCTTTAGCATCGGTGGATTCCAACATGTCTGCCCCGTGCCAATGTGTTTTGTCGGGAGCGCAAGATGAATCGGGAGAGCAGGCTCGCCTTCTGGGAGAGCAATTTGTTTGCTCGTTAGCTTTAAGATTCTGTTTTATTTAGACATACAGCTGCCATTGGCATGAACTCCGACTCTGTACCACTGGGACGATGGGAAGAAGCCAAGTGAAGCTCTTCCAGTCGGGGCCCGCTTTGGTGAGCCACGCACACAGAACACACACAAGCCAAAAGAATATGTATAATATGCTAATTGTATTACTTTGCACTACATTCCTTAGTTCCTGTCTTACAGTGTCGCGCTGTCTGCTTTGTGACAAAGTTGTTAAATAGATTTCATGAGTGAACTTGTATGTTTTGTCAGGCAGCATGAGCTCAGTGGCACTTAAAGTGTTATTCATTTAATCCTCTAAAGTCTCAGAGAAATGTAGCCCAGCCCTGTATATAAGTACCCACTGCAGTAATTGCTGCAAGCGTTTTGTCCCCCTGCAGTTTTAAATGAAAGGTTTGTTTCACTTTAACAGCAAATAGAGGAGAAAAATAGCCTCTGAGAAGGAGGGGTAAGTGTGTTTTGACTGCAGAACGTCCACCAAAGAGGATTAATGTTGAGATTAGATTGAAAAACCCTTTGATTAGAATTAAATTAATGCAGTTTTGGATGTACAGTCAAGCGCCACGCTATAGATCAATGTCCTCCGATTTCCTGATACCAACACAGAATCAAATGACTGTGCAATGTGAAACTCACTTTTAGAGCCCCTCAGAATGAACAGGCTTCATATATAGTAGATTATATATGTTTTATGAGCTCTCATCAACCCACAGACATAAAACCGTCAACAGACATTTACAGCAAACAAGCACAGACACGCAAGCTGTACTGTGTCTGCCTGCTGAGGAGAGTCACGCAGCTATAGGGAAAAGCTGAAGGCCCACATGTTTTCCCGAGGAGCTGAGTGGATCTCAAACCAAGGCTTAAAGATGACAATATCAGACAAACGCAGGACTTGTATTCAGGTTAGGGCTGTTGGAAGTTTAAAGTTAGACTGGCCGACTAGTCTTAAGGTAAGAAAACAAAGAAAACAGCCCAACTGAATCAATTAAAGGACTCGCCGTTATCTTCTGTTTTCACACTGGACACCAACAGTCGCCTCCCACAGAGAGGGAGACTGGAAGGCCTCTGCTTGTTTAACCTAAACATCCATCCTGGACCTCCTCCCCAGAAAGACTTTTCACTCTTTATAGTACTTCACCTCACTTTCTCGTCAGTTCTATATACTGCCTAACAACTAACGCAAACATGAGTCATAATAACCTGCTTTCATTTTTTTTTCATGCATTCACGCTGCATGTTGACTAAATGATCAGGTCATAAAAAATGTAGTAAACGTACAGTACGATTTCTGCCTCTCAAAACAATGAAAACAAAAGATGTTTATAAACTAGCATGGGATCATGGGAGCTGTTGTGTTCAGTGTCAAACAGGCACTGCTGTTGAAATTGTGAGCGGGCGTGGTATTGTATTACATTTTTATTTGTGTAACATTTAATCCCTTTCGCCGACTTCCTTCCTCATTGTTACCTTGAACCGTGTTATCTAACCCTTTGGAATAATGCAGCTCAAACACAAAGACATTGTGTTACATATACATGTGGCCTCTGAAGGAGGATCTTTTGTGGCTGGCACCGAAATAATGGTCTCGTCTGTATCCGTGTCTGTGAGTCTGTCAGCCTCTCATAAATGTAAAAGTGAATTTCAATGACTCCTGCGTTTGTCTGCATGGTGACCCTTTGGCTCATCCTCAAGGACCTCCTCAGAGCCCACTTTAACAACCAGTGGCTCATTGAAGACAGCTATGCATCCACATTGTCCTTCAGATCATGCATAGACACAAGCCAGCGCGGTGTTTTCAGGTCGTGCCAACGCCCTCTGGCTGCGTGCGGAGGAGTTGCAGGGCTTCGGCTCCACCACGGGCTCGGCTCAGCTCGGCTCCCTCTTCTTCCTCCATGAAGCTCGCCTTTCATGCCACTAGTGCCGCGACTTGAACGCAGCCAATCTCTTCCCCCCGTGACGCCACCGAGGCTGGGCTCAGAGGGCTCGGATCATAATATTTAACACACCCACCCCCGGATGAACACTTGGACGGGAGACAAGGCGGCGTTGAGGGGCGGACGAACGACGAGCGGGATCGCTGCACCTGCCAGCCGCTCTCTGGTTTGACTTCAGCGGGGAAGGAAGGAAGGAAGGAAGCGGGACCGCATCCAGGGAGCATCCGAGCGGCGTGTCACCTGTTATTCTGCCGGAATTCTCACTTTCCTTTTCTTTCTTTTTCATTTCTTCTTCTTTTTTCTTTTTCTTTTTTTTTCAAATAACCGATTCATCCCAAACACTCTGAAGACTGTGTTTCTGTGGACTACATGAATCTCTCCTGTCACTTTCCCCCCTCCTGAAGACAGTCATGACACATTTTGACATCTCACTCCGGAGCAGATTTGAGTAGGACTATCGGCGCTTTTAACGGGGACACCCCACCACCACCACCACCTCCACCACCACCTCCAGCCTCCCTCCTGTTACCTCTTCTTAACGATCCGTCCTGCTGACACTGTATATCCTCTCCAACAAGGCGATGAATGAATGAGGAGCACTTCTTGAGCCGCTGCCAGTGAAGTGTCCAGGAGGATGTGTCTCCCCATCCACCTGTCTGCGGAGGACGAATCGGGACTATTGTAGACAAAAAACAATCTGAAAAAGAGAGAGATAAATAAAGACTAGAGAGCTGAGGACACGGTGGAGTTGTTAACATAGGCTGACACGCAGTATGTGTGCGGTAAATCTTCAGACCAGCGTCGCTGCTTTGTCATCGCACAGCGCTGTTGGACATCCCTGTCGGTGCCGTGAGGTGCGCTGCGCTTAAAGCTTTCATTGTGTCAAGGCGGGGAAATAACAACACGTGAAGATGATTCTGTTCCGTAAATTCAGAGTGCTGATACTCATGGTGTTTTTGGTGGCGTGCACCATGCACATCATGATAGACTTGTTACCCAAACTGGAGAAGCGGGCGGCGGGAGCGGACGGCGCGGACGCCGGATGCCAGTGCGCCCACCACCCGGCCGGGGAGGCGCAGGGCTGGGGGAAGCAGCGCGCCAGGTCGGCGGCCGAAGCGGGCTGGCCTAACAAGCACACGCTGAGGATCCTGCAGGATTTCAGCAACGAGCCGAGCTCCAACCTCACGTCGCACTCCCTGGAGAAGATCACGGCGGCGGCGGACAGGGCGGACTCGTTCCGGCGGATGAGACCGTCGGCGGGGAAGGCGGAGGACCACAAGCCGCTCATCGGGGACGCGAGCGGGGCTCGGACGGTCCCCGCCCGCGGTGTGTCCCGGCTGTCCGCTCTGTTTGAGCATCCTCTGTACAAGGTTGACCTTCCTCCCCTCACGGACGATGACACCTTGTTTAACGTCAACACAGACATCAGGTTTTATCCCAGAGCAGCAGGGAACCAGGGATGGTAAGCTGATGGGAATGTGTTCAACTTAAAGAGGGGTTACAAGTGGGACTGTCACACTGCTTCATTTATGATTGTTGATGGGCTGCAAGTAACGGACCCAAAGTAGCTGATATTTGTTCCATAAATACATACAAGTAATCTGATTACTGTATTGAAGTAGTTGAATCAAATTCATTCTCATGCTCTCTAATATTGTTCATATTTACAATGAAATCCATTTCCATGTAGGCCTACAAATCATGAAGCATCCACCTGTGCACATATCTATCTATCTAGCTATCTATCTATCTGACAGTTCCTTCCATCCCTCGCCATCTCTCCTCTGCCTCCAGCATGATGTCCATTCATGCATCACCCACCCATCTTTCCTGTTGTCATGCCACCTTACCTTCTTAGGCACGCACCCTAGAACTTCCCATCCCATAATACCAGTCAATGAAACTGCATTTTAACCTCATAACAGTAACAAATCTGTGTGTGCGCTCTGTGTCTGATACCGTCATGATAAGAGACTGTAATCATCAATTACGGGAACTAAAAATAATCTCATCAGGAATCTTGTTGAAAAGCCTCCACTCCTCATTCATCAGGCACAATGAGGAGGCGAACGAGGAGGAGGAGGAGTTCACACCAACCGGAGAGGTGACGGCGGAGTCTTACCCCAACTGGCTGCGTTTCCACATCGGCATCAACCGCTACGAGCTGTACTCCAGACACAGTCCCGTGCTGGACGCCCTGCTGCAGGACCTGGTCACACAGAGGGTCACCAGCGTGGGTGAGTCTAGTGTGTGTGTGTGTGTATGTGTGTGTGTGAAGTGAAGGAGTTGGTGTAAATGCGTAAATATTGGTTCAAACATTGATTTTTCATCTATGAAGTGTTGTCTGAGAACTGGTTAGATGTGGGTTGAAATAGCATAAAGAGCTTGTGGCCTACAGTAATATGTGACTCCATCCTGTGATCCTGTGCAACTTCTGAGGCTTTTCTACCCTGGCGAGAGTTAAAAAGCTGCAATGGTTACTCGATCAATCAGCTATTCGATCAAAAGAAAATCAATTCATCCTTTCAGCCCAGTTGGACTAAAGAAGCAAATTGAAGTCAACTCTTTGGGCTCTGCGGATTTGTATAGAGCATTTCTTCACCGTTTATCAGCAGATGAATTGATGATGAAAATAAATCTTTAGTTGCAACCCTACAATAAAAATCAATCTTCAAAAATAAAACCACATTAAGTGTTTGGCAGCAGTATCAGCCTTGAGCAGCAGAAACCGTTTGATGATCTGTGTGCACCTGACCTGTCTGACTGTACAGTGAATCACAATATATGGGTTCTTCTTTGTGCAACATGACTGTGTTCACGATCACACACACCTGGCTCCGGTACTTTTGTATTTCTGCTCGTGTGCGTTAAGTTCAGCTGCCTTTTTTTTCTCTCTCGGGGGCTCAATTCCAACAATCTATCTTTATCAAGAGCGTGTCGGTGTGTGAGAGAGCATGTGTGTCTCGAGCCAGCATGTTGGTTAAGATGTGTGTTCGGGCTTTATTAATGACTCAATCATTAATAGATGCCCTAAAGGTCCCAGTGCAGGAATGCAAGCGCTCCGTTTCACCCGAGCAACCTTGAACGAGAACATGTGCAGTGTTTGTAAACTGAAAGTGAAGATGGATGACAGATGGGTGGAAGAGAAAGGTAGCGCATGCCTTAAATACTTGGCATAGCTGCTGAGACGTCTTCAGGAAAACTGATAAATGGACAATTTCAAGAAGAATTTTCACCAGCAATAAAGAGTATGAATACAGCAGAGTACACCCGACAGGCACCTCATATCACGGGGAATTTGTTGAATAGACCAGTGGGTATAATGATCTCTGGAGACAGGACGTACCTCTGTCCTGATTAGATCCGATATTATCAGCCGTTATTGACCAATCACAGATAAATCAGTTTCGGCATATATGTTTTTATGATATGTGCCAAAGCGAAAACTTTTGAGATTTTGTTTCAGAAAAAGACGTTTGGGGTGATTTACAATTATTACTTTCCGAGTGAAGTTCAGTGTTACAGAGCATCAGGTTTATTGTTAAACAGCCAGATCTTCCTGACTGCATCACATGTCAAAGGTGTTTGATAACCACAGTTGAGGGATCACTGCAAAAAATTTGTTTATCATCGGAATGTTTTACTCTCTTATGTCAGGATCAGAATTGGCCCCAAGAATCAAATGTAGGTGGGGCTGTAGTCCTGATGGTAACAACTCATATCTGCCATACAGAGGGTGTGATACATCACAAATGTTGCAGTTAAGGTGTAACAGAACATGTATTTTTTGGTAGCGAACTTATCTTTCCACTTAATTGTGAGTCACATCCCGGTCATAATATCTGTAGAATGAGTCACAATATGTTTTTTTGTTTTTTTTACCACGTCCCGCATCCCTCCTATAAATATACTTTTTAATAGTCTTTCTAATGTCTTGTCTGATGATGCTGTCTTGGCCAAATCTTGTGAGAAAAAGAGGGTGAAGATACGAGACACATAACTGTGATAAACAATCCTGACCACAATATGAAGCAGATAATTTGGATTTCATTCAAACTGGACAGTGAAGACCAAAAATATCCTCCACTGCTGTTACATGTACCTCTTTGTGTGCGCAGAAAAAGAGTCACTGTGTCCACTGTCTTATTGTTATTTGTCCCCCCGGCTCTCACAGTCATTTGTGCTTCGCATCTCAGCTCACACTTTCAGTAGTTTGTGCGTGTTTACAGCGTATAAACCGTCAATCTTGCACGCATTACTAGCTTTTGTGCCCCGTAATTGGTGCGTGCACACTCACCACTTATCTGTCTCACCAAGATTGCTAAACAGAGACAGCATTAGAAAGTTTCCCTGTTCAGCGTTTTTCTGTGCAGTGCTGCCGCACCCCGCAACACCCCCCCCCCCCCCCGTGTCTGTCTCTCTGTGGCCTTTTGTTCTGTCTTCAGCCGGGCCCATAAATCATAAGCACAGTAGCGCGCGGTGGCACAGGTGAGAGCAGGGTGGATTTATCATCACGGCACTGGGATGGGAAGGCGGATGTGATGATGCTGGGTGAGGCCTGGAGCTTTTTCTGAAAGGCCCGGGGAACATGATGGTTTAGAAGCAGAGATGGGGGGCAATCAATTCATTTGTGGATATGAGAGATAGATGGTTTGATCGACGGAGATGTTTGCACGGGGATGCTAGACAGATGGCCTGTAGGAGAGTCAAAAAAATGTCTCGTCGCAGTCATGTTTGATTGCATGTCGGCGCAGCGCAGATGCGATCCAGAGAAACAATCAGCAGAGGTTTTTTTCCACAAGGGATTACCTTTTCGTAGTTTTCAATTAGAAAACAAATTTTTTACATAAACGTCCAGCAGCACCGAGCAGGGAATCGAGGTCATTCCCTCAAGGATTGTGGCTTACGGGCTGAAGGTCACAGCATTAAAACATAGGTCAGTCATCTGCAATCTCTTAGAGGTTTAAGACCTCGCTGTACCAAGTTTAAAGATTATTCAGGGGCACCATCCACTTGACCTGGCTGTAGCAAATCTCTAATGCTCTCCGTGTATTCTTCGGCCCTACTCAGTATCCGTCCTCTGTCGTGAAAGAAAAGACACTGACCCGAGGTTACGTAGGACGCACTTTGTGCAACAGTGGATGTAAAACACGAAAGCTTTTGAAAATGAGTCACGGTAAATGGGGAGGCTTGCAAGCGGTGAGTAAAACAAAGTGAGACAGACAGAGCATAACGGAGAGAATAAGAGGATGGCGTGTACAAACAAGAACGAGGAAGAAAGTGAGCGACGCAGCGCGAGAGTCAATAAACACAAGATAGTTACGAGCAGGTGGTGGGGGAGGGCAGCCAGCTACTCAGCAAGCAAGCCCGTCAATAAGTGGGTCCACTACAGGGGGCTTATATTGATGTTGGGTTAGGCAGAAGCGCAGCGTTGTGTAATATGCCCAAGTTAATGCGCTGTAATAAATGGGCAAATCCCCCGAAAGCCTGTCCATTATGACAGAAACACAAGGCATTTAGACAGGCCTGGCGGTCCCTTTGTCTGAGGCAAGCAGGAAGCTCACAGTGAGTCTCCGTCAGCCTCTGGGAGACACCGTGGTCATGACTGATAGTCAGAGACATGTGCCCCGGCTCCTCTCCCAGGGTGCACGAGGCCAACGTGGTGGGAACTAGAGAAAGTGTTTGCGGAGAGTCAAACGTGCGCGAGCCATCGCCGGCAATGTGTGCGATCCACGGGGGGGCTTACAGAGAAACATCTGGTCAGAATCAGGTCGGTTGTGCAGCATGAGCATGTACGCACATGGATGGACAACGTATATAATCAACAATTGCACTATACTGATCCTAGTGCAGGCTGATTTTGCCTTAAAGTGGAAATCCGGTATTATTAAACCTGGGCCCAAATGATTCTTACTTACCAAATATTTCGGAATCAGTTGAGTTGATTGCCTCAGCTGGCATTTATTTTAACAAATAACAAAATCCCAGAAACTCAAGTTGCACTCATGGAGAAGCCTCGCTCTGAAATCTCGCAAGATGCGAGTTGTTGCAGGAAGAAAATGGTGGAAACAAGAAAGTAAGGGAGTGACGTTTGGCGTTTACTTAGAGGAACTGCCAGCAAGTATTTACGTCCAAAGTCATGGCTGACTAACTGGTTTTGATAATCTAGATGAGGCAACAGCTAACACCTCACCATGAATAAGACTTGTGTTTCTGGTTACGAAAGGGATCTTACACTTTTACAAAGGTTTGAATTATGTAAGAATTGTTTCCTAGTGTTGTCAGACACTTACAATAATAACCTCAGCAAACCTATATCTTTGGCGGTCGCAGTCGCCCCAAAGGATTGCATTGCAGAGACGATCTGCTGGACCAAATCCAAAACTTTTGCTAAATATGAATCATTTACACACCACAACATGTAAATATAAGACCTTGGTTAGAATTACCCATTAAAATATAATGAGGATATGTTAAGGCTGTATTGCGATAAACATATCCTACAACTGGGCGACAAAATCAAATATCTGAATTTTTTTTACCCAAATACCTCAATATTGATGTTGCAGTTTTTGTTTTTTTTTACAGTCGGGTAGGTTCAGAAAATTACATCACTTCACTTTAAAGCAACCGATAAAGCCAGGAAGAGACTACATTATGTCACTTCACAAAACTGTATAACGATATCCAGAACCTTGATATATAGTATCATGTTGCGATAATGAAAAATAATATTCATTTATTGACTACCCCTCAACAAAATACTTTATGTTATAAAAACTTTATTTAATTTTTTGGTCTCTCGAAAGACATGTCATGCTGAAGGAACCCACAGTCGCTCTGTCACATCAGCCTGTCCACTCCCACGGCCATCCCTCCATCAAAATCTTGACCTAGCCGTGGTTTTCAGCAGATGCTTTTCATGCCACGTCTTGCTCTTAGTCACACCCGGCTCCTAACAGCCACAGTTGCACTTTGATTGTACAGTGTCTGGCAAATTGGTCAGCAGATGTGATAGCTCTATTATGTATTCATGCTAAATTGCCTTCTCCAAATTGGCAAATAACACAACAGCTGTGCATATGTACGGGTGTATTTTGGGTGTGTTTATGTTTATGTGTGTGTGTGTGTGTGTGTGTGTGTGTGCGTGTGTGTGTGTGTGTGTGTGTTCATGCTACAAATACTGATCTAACATCTTGATTGTTTTCCACCCAGCCATGAAATCAGGAGGCACCCAGCTGAAGTTGATCATGACTTTCCAGAACTACGGACAAGCGCTGTTCAAGCCCATGAAGTAAGTGGCACCGCAGCTGACGTGCACGCCAGTGCAGATAGATTTACACATCAGCCTACACCTCATCATCTACAGACATTATCGATGTTAGAGCACCCTTGACAGGACTTATAATAGCACCTTTTCTGCTTTTAACGCATTTCTGTGATTTCAGCAAATCTGCATTTTCCCCTAAAATAGCTTACGTCGAAAATCCTTTTGATACACTCGGTGTGATGCGCCCACTTGTAATGCAT
The DNA here is from genome assembly GCA_963678695.2 of Diplodus puntazzo. Classification (NCBI taxonomy): domain Eukaryota; kingdom Metazoa; phylum Chordata; class Actinopteri; order Spariformes; family Sparidae; genus Diplodus; species Diplodus puntazzo. The sequence continues at coordinate 14,770,005 of OZ023174.1, read as the reverse complement.
CTGTTTCAAAAGGGCTACGGGAAATCTCATCTGAACTGCTTTTTAATTAACATCAACAGGCTTATGTGTTAATTAAAATGAGCATTGAGCCATCTTGAAGACGTCTTTGGGGAGGCATATATGCCGGGAAAGGCGCATCGCGCATGAAATAAGGAAGTGCCCTTCTTCTCAGCTGTCTGAGTTTTGCCCGATGAATTCCCATGCCCACGCAGATAAACAGTGTCCAGGCCAACTGGGCTGTGATCAGAAGTAATTGCTCAGGAGCTCGGTTTTGATTGCTGTGAGATGCAGAGCAGTTTTTTGTATGAGAGCCCCAGCGGAGAGCATTAGATCGTGGGAGAGAGAGAGAGAGAGAGAGAGAGAGGGAGAGAGAGAGGTTTGTGTGTGCTCATGAAAGCTCAAGGCGCCATATCTCGACAACCTGCTCAGGTATAGTATGTGATGATCTTGCAGTCCCATTCGTGGGAGGATAAGGAGTCGGAGCTTGAAAATGAATGATGAAAATGCTGCTGCTGAATATCTTCTCACTGTCAGGGCTTGATTTATGGAAAGGGCTGCACTGTTTATTCAGACTATATCCAGCTATTTTCATCTCCTTTTTTCACCTGGATACAGTTCAGCTTCATCCCTAAATATATACACATAAACAGCAGTAACGTTTGAGAGCTGCATGTTTGACTGAGTCATTTCCCTTTGTCGTAACGTGGCGTATTATTCCAAGGTCAATCAGAGGATGAATTTTAAAACATGAGGCATTGTTTACAACGTTAGCCTCAGAGGATGTCCAAACAATGGCAATCTGAGCATCTATTGTAGCTTTCATACACGCAAAACCTTTTAAGTCAACAACAGCTCCCAGTAGGCATCAGCAGCATGGTCGTATCTGACAGGAACTGAGATTACCCTGTGTGTGTGTGTGTGTGTGTGTGTGTGTGTGTGTGTGTGTGTGTGTGTGTGTGTGTGTGTGTATGTGTGTGTGTGTTTGTTTGTGTGAGTATTTTTGAGTAGCTATTAGACTGGACTAGGCGTTCAGGCGCTGCTTCGAGGCAACACGGACAATCGGACAATATGTGCGCTCGCATAAGAGTGGGAATGTGATGGCAGGACGAAAGGGGGGAGAGGGTTGTGAGGTGTTGCCAGGCCGGGGGCTGTTGCTCTGAGCATCATGTGGCATTAACAGTACAAGGAGAAAGTCAGACATCATCAGCAGTCATGGAAAGTTAAAGGCACATATGGAGGTTTCATACAGTTCTGTAAAGCAAAACGCAGTTAATGACTATTAGAAATTCTAAAAATAATGAATACGCTTATCAAAACTGACACTAGGCGGCAGAATTTGACTTCTATTCCTGGATAATACAGTAGTGTGGCTACATTTTGTGGCCAAAAACTCTTAGTGGCTGGTAAGACAGAAAGTCAATAATTGGACATTTAAAACCCGATTGTAAACATGATTGATTTTATAAGACCTTACAGCTGAACCAATTAGGCCTACGCAGGTTATGCAGCAGTTCATAAGCGTCACAATGCATTACACTGCTAATACAAACTCTACACTTCCTGTATCTATTTCAATATATGAGCCCTCTAACGTTTCAGCGGACAGAAATTCATTTCTTACTTTGAATTGGGAAGGAGAGTCAAACTTTCTTGCAAAGTGGGTCTTTAAACTTTAGAATAAGAGAAGTTAAGTGGAACTGTTGTGAGAAATAAAAACACGATGTGTCACAGTTCACTTGATGGACTGTAGCACTGCTGTCATTGTCATTATGTTCCTCTTGGGAGACAGCTTGGCGACAGCTAGTGGTAAAATTTGTTATTACCCGTCTGGCATATCGAACCTGTTTGAAATGTTTTAAATTGGCCCTACTCTACAGGCTGCTTCTTGAGTTTTCCTGAGGATGGAATGAGCAAAGATAGTTTAACTAAAATTATCGGTTTGATTAATTATGGATTATTACAATTGTTATCGACGCATAAAATCCATTAATAATTGTTTCATAATCACATTGTGGCCCTCAGAATTGGAATCAAATGGAAGCATGAGGCACCTAGAGATTCCCACCCCTAATACCCCTAATACATGTCTTTTTAAAATTTCAAAAATGATTTTAAAAAAAACAAAGCAGGTATCATAATTGGTCTGTCCGGTGAGTTGGAAACTGTAAGAAGTAAAGTGCTGATTTCCTAAAGCATACAAGTAAAGCAGTCTGTCTCAGTTGCTGTCAGAAGCTGTTTTGACAGTAATTGCATGTCAGTTTCTGAATTATATGCTACACAATCCGGCAGGTCTTTATTTAGCCTGTCATTTTTTATTCAAAGTCTTTGCTTTGACTGTCACTGTCATCTGTCTCCAGTGTTTACAGATATTATACAAAAGTCCTCAGAGCGGAAATACAAAAATATCAGAGTTTTTCTGAGAGAAACAATGTAGAAAAATAACCTTTGTTCTACTTTTGTTAAAGCGTATCATCAGGTTTTGTTGTTTCCATCATGGCATTGATGTGTTTCACTTTTATTTTCAGAACAGCAGTGCATTCTGGGTACAGTAGTTCAGAGCTGTGTTGTATTGTTTTTCCTTCACCTGTCCCATTGTGCAGCATCAAGTGGTGCTTCAAAGACGCTTTGATGTTTCGGGCCTCCTTTGAGCCGAATGCAAATATGCACACCGGCATGGACCAGGAGACTGCACAGGCTGACAGCTTGCCAGACACCTCCACACGAAGTTTCGTCTGTGCAGCTCTGGGGAAAAAAAGTTTGGAGTATCGTTTTATCTGTCAGACTAACTCTGTGATTGTGTTTGGTGATTTAAAGTGGGCGCCCACAACGGGATAGAAGATGCTCTTTAGTTTCTCAAACTGCAATTTGGTGAAGTGTTGTAGGTCACGAGAGCTTGTTTTCTCCCCACAACAAAGATCTTCTTGAATTTTTGTACTTAAACCAAATGTTGACGATGCATTGCTTCCCAAGAGTTATATTCAGATTTCCAAAGAAGTACTGTACTTAAGAACAACTGAGGTACCAAGCATTTCACATTTCCATTGCTTTATACTTGAATCCACTACGTATTGATGAGGAAATAGATAACTTTATTCCACTACTTTTATATTTTATTATTTTAACAGTAATTGGATTAAAAACAAAAACGCTACTTCCGATAATTTGAAAATACCAAAAATCAGGTACTTTTACTTAAATACATTTATTGCCAGACAACTACTTTTGATACATTCAAATGTGCAATGTGGAATGTTGTACTGCCAACCACCAGGGCAGCCGATCATCAGAGTAACATCTATTATCTATCCGCTAATGTAGCTTGTTAGCTCAGTTAGCTGTGTAGTTACCTGAACTACTATGGCGTTTACACAGCTAGCACAGGAGCTTTAAATCGTTGGGGGAACAAGGGCAACACTGATTTCAAAACAAGGTGTCTTGACTAATCAGGATCCATTGACCACAAGAGTAAAAAGAAAATGACTTTTCTGGTGTCACCATGTGAAAATCTTTCATTCAGCCAAGAAAATTAATACATAATAGATTCCGAACCCAAGATAGGGATGTCAGATGGCTGTGAGTAAAAGGGTCAAAGTCTGTGGAGGAAGGAAGGGAAATGAAGTGGCAAATGAAAGAAAGAGACCGATGAAAAGCAGAGATAGACCGCAGGGGTTGGGGAGTGCTTATCGCTGCCAGCCTGTCAAGGAACTGCGTCTTCCAGCTGGAGCCAGGTTACAGGCCGAGTGGAGACCCTCTATGCCAGGCCTCCATGTCTGTATGGCTCAAGTCCCTGGTGTCCATCCTACCAGTCCTGTGCCAAGTTCCTGGTTGTGGTGTGTATACAGTCTTCATATCATGCTAATTGGATTTGTCAGATGGAGGGTTGAGGGATTGAGAAGGGAGGTGTAAGCCTCAGATATGCAAAGGAAGAATTAATTTCTCCATCAAACACTGCTTGACAAGCCCGTTTCCACCCCACCCTCGCTTTGATTCTGTTGATAGTCTCACAGTTCAAGAAACGTTTACGCAACGCGAGAATAGCAGAAATGACTTTCATCGTCCCTGTTTGTTGTGTACATGCCCCAGTTGTGCCGAGAGCTGTTATATCAACGTGCAGGCTTCATTACATGCAAAGACATGTGTTAGAACATATATATAGGGCACACATGCCCATCCTTAAGCACCGTGGGGAATTGGCATACATCCTCATCCGAATGAATCCGACCAGTTTTGACAAGCTTGCGCCAGTAAAGCAAAGCCAGTGGGTTTGGCCGCGGAGGCTCTTAGCTGCAGTACCCAAGAGGCTGCTTTATCATCTACTGAAGGGCTTCATCATATCTGCTGTGCCCCAGTTGGGTTATGACTGACGCTCTCCCATGGATCTTCCCTCTGCAGATGGGAAAATCCCATTAGGACCAAAGCCATCTAACGTCCTCTAGAGATAGCCTCTCACTGCTCTGGTTATTGATCTGATCATGAAAGATTGATGATTTTAGCATTGATTTGCATGCATTCATGTAAAGTGCAGCGGGAGGGACCGCAGCTGTTCACAGAGTGCCTTTGATGGCTTCTGTTTTTTTTATGGTAAGTTTACGCAGAGTTCACCTGCTTTCCTTCGCACGAGAGCTGCCATTTAATCTTCTCCAGTAGGAGAAGATTTTGGATTCATCCACCGAGATCACAATCCCGTAAACTCCTGACGGGATAACACGCAACTGTGGACCAAGTGACAATAACAGCCACTTCACAGATTGAGTCGTCCATGTAGTTCTGTCGTAATCGTGAATAGAAACACGACAAAAAGGATAATGGTGTCACACCGTGGTGAAAAAGATAAATCAAAGGAAGCCTCAGAAGATCCGTCCTGATCCAAACAAGTCCCTTTGTGGGGGAACATCTCATTTCATGGATAAACACATGCACATAAAAGAATATGGGAACATACATGAACACCCACAAAATCCTCTCCTGAATTCATACTCATTATCTTAAAGACGTTGTTCAAACCACATCCTTTTTAGTTTTCTCCTCGTCTTTGGTATAACAGTGTTTCCATAAAGAGCTCCCAGAAGAATGCGGCCCGGCTCGCGTAAGTGGGACACACTTTTTGAGAGGGTGCCGTCTGAGCTCATCTTTGGCTGTGTGCACAGATGAAGCATGTTACTATAGACAGCTGTTCGCACAGCTGCTGCACACACACAGACACACACACACACTCATATACATATGCACACAAGCTGCAGAGAGAAGGGCGCTGCAGGGGTTGTGGAGTTCGTGCACCCTCCATCACCCGAGGGCTCAGCGGTGGAAAAATCCGCTAGCAGCGAGCCGCACCTGTAGCCGCTCAGTCAGAGCTGTGGGTATATTACACAGGAGGTGATGACTGCAGGCCTGCGCCCACAATAGAGAAGTAACTTATTCACTCCCGACCACTCACCATTTAACACTCACAGCAATGATTTCCACTGTGACGAGTCAAAAAGCCCCGGAGTGCATAAAGAGACCGTAAATGTGATGAAACGTTAAAATCTCCTCACATTAACTTCCTCATCCACAATGAGGTTTTCTGACCTCAGTTCGCGCACATTATGAAAAGTTTCAGCTGAGTTGTCACATCTATCTTTTCACATGCTGATAGGTTATGTAAACTCCGGCTGCACTACTTCGCGGCTTCATCGGCCCTTTTCCGCTTGAGCGGCGTTTGGCAGGCGGAGACTCCTCAGGTTTTCAGCAGTCGTCCCATTGAGTCCACTCGTGTCTCACAAGCACACTAGACCAATCAGCCGGCGGGGGACAGAGCAGCTCGGGCTGCCAGGCAATTTGTCTGACCTGGCTGTTGAAATCACTGGCAATCTGTGGAGAGCAGGTGTGGGCAGAGATCGAAGAGGCTGTATATTTGTTTTAAACGTCTGTCCATCTGGTACTGTTGATTCTCTTTGTGTTTCCTCACTGCTGTGGTCATATTTCACTGCTTGTGTGAAATCTTGCTTTGATAGACAGGAACAGTCAAATGTTGCCCAACAGTGTTGTACAACAGACAGTTTGGGCGTGTTGACATCCATGTCGGGGTGAGTCATTACTTTTCTTGGTAATGTAATGAAACGAGGTGTTTCAAAAGGCTACATTTAGAATGCAATCAGTACATATTTAGTATTGAGCCTCATTATTTTTGGTTTACAGCGCAGGCTTCAGGCTAAGACGAGCTTTTAAACTTGAAACTAGTTTTCCAAAAACACTTCAGAATTTGCAGTGCTTCATTAAAAAAAGGGATGAGAGCAACAGCTAACTTTCCGGCCTACTGTTTATTTAACATCAGACATGATTAATTAAGGCTAAATCTTTGATGCTCTTCGTTTGTAGTATAGCACCCCAGTAAACTCAACATATTGGATGATTTCTCATCTTTGGAGGTAGTTTGGTCATTTCTACTGCAGTATGATTATTGAATTCTCATTTACAGTAAAATTGCTGTAATTTTAATGACAGTGTTTCTCTAGTAAATCTGTATCATTACTGTGCAGTTTTACAGTTTTATTATTATTTTTCAATTACATATATTGCTGTTTTCTAATTATAGTTTATTATTGTAGTATTATAGTACTAGTGGTAGGTTTTTTTCAATTTCAGCATAGTGTTCTCATTTACAGTATCATTACTGTATGTCCAGTTACATTTTTATTACTGTTTTCCAAATACTGTTTTTCAGTTACAAAACACAAACTCTGTTGAGCACAACTGAAGTCTGCCTCCCGTCACAGACCTGTAAATAACATTACATTTTTATTTCATTTTTTTTTACTGAGACTAAAAGGTCCCCCTCAACGTAACCAAATGTCTCACCTACCCCTGACCATGTGTTGATCTAGTGTATTTGCCACAGCAACAATCTTTCCCTAAGCCGGGGAAATCAGACACAGAGAAGCATCTGAGGCGCAGATAATGTCCGCTGTCAAACATTATCTGCTGCTCTTTATCCCCCCTCTCTCTCTCTCTCCTACATTTTATTGTCGCTACCTCACACACACACACCGACACGCGCACACACACAAACAGTGAGAGCTCTGCGGTGTCGGGCGTTTGCAACATCTGTTTCTCATGCAGCTTTGTACTCGCAGCCAGGAGAGAACCAGGCCCATGTGGCTCTTCTTCAGGCCCTGGGCTCAGCAGACTCCCTCTGCAGGTCTTTAAGATTAATTTGGTTTTTAAGCTTCTCTAATGTGGCCGAGGATTGCTCATCTTACACGGCCTCTTCTCCCCCTTCCACGCTCCTCTTTCATCCTCTTCTGACCTCTCTCCTCCTTCTCCTTCTGTATTCCATCACTTAAAGAGCTTTGTGCCCTCCGGCTTCAGACAGATACTGTTGTAACCGCATTTACATTTACATTTCTACCATGTATGTACTCTAAGTTCCCTTTATTTGTTTTTTTTTGCCCTCATGTCCACTTTTATTTTTAATCCTCCAATTCCCATCCATGTAAACGAACCCTCTTAATGAAATTCTCCATCTCTCAGCTTCACACTGTGATGTTGCTTAGCAAATGAGGCGGGTTGTTTTGCATGTGTTTGAACTGGAGTGTTTATAGCCGGGTAACCAAGCCTGTATGTACATATTAGTGTGTGTGTCTGTGTGTGTCTGTGTGTGTGTGGTTGTCCGGTGTACTTAGTGCGGGGGCGCTGTGATGCGTTGACCTCTTGTAGCCTGTGAGATGAGCCGGTTAATTAGTGCGATGCTTCAACAGTCTTGTAACCAGCTGCAGTCACATCTGCGGAGTCATCAGCACACACATGAACACACGTACACGCGCGCACACACACGCACTTGCCGTTTGAGTTGAGATTTTCGAGCTTCGCAAAGACTTCTGCGGAATGATGTTTTAATTGAAGTGTCAGTCATCTGTGTGTGTTCTGTTTATTATCTGATTATGTCCATTAAAATGCGTGTTTGGGTGCAGCCACATGTTAAACTCTTGCTCAAGCAGTCATTTTTGTTATCATTCTCATCTGTCACGATTACCGCCGAATCCCGTCGCTGGATGCGTTCACAAGAAGTTACATCTTTTCATGTCTGCGTCTGCGTCTCAGTTCGGTGTCTATTCTCGATTCGAGAGGTCGGCGGTGCAGCGTCAGGCTCCGAACGTGCTTGTGTATCATCTCAAATCTCAAATAACTTTTTTTGACACACGCACACTCTAAACACAGACGCCGAAACACAGAGGGACTGTCTTATTTTAGACTCCGGAGCCTTTAACTCCCCTCACACCCTCCCCGCTCTCACTTCACTTCACATAAAGACATCGCTCATGAATGTTTTACTAGGTCAGGTCCTGAGGAAGTGGCATTTCTCATCACCATCCCTCCCTTCCTCCCGCTCCTCTGCCCGGCCCTTTTCTCTCTCCGTCTCCACCTCCCGCTCATGCTCCTTTTTGGACTTGTTTGTTTGATTCGCTGAGGCGCTGCTAATCCTCGGCTTGTCCCTCTCCTCTGTTCAGAGCCTCTCTGCTCTGTATTTTTAGATTCTCCCCATTTTTCTCTCTAACAAGTGTTTATGCACACACAGTGTAATGTGGCAGCCCTAATCGTAATGTGATTACAGGCCAGCTGAGTTGCTGGAGATGATACTGTGAGTCATGTGTGTGTGTTTGTGTGTGTAATTTTGGATTATGGCAATGACCCCAGTCATACCTCCGAAGGGATGCACACTTTGGACTTTTTTCAGCCTATACAATCACCGATAGTCACCTGATTCTAATGGCATACATACATACAAATGAGATAATCAATAACTTTGATTCGTTGTATTTAAAAAAGAAGATCCTAACCTGATCTTAATGCATGTGTGAGAGAGAATAAGAGGCTAAGATGTAGTTGGCATACCTTGCTGTTGCCGTATCTTCCTTTGAAACAGTCAAAAAAAACACCAGCGGCGACATACTTGGCTCTCGGTTTTTGTACATTGACATCACTTCTTCTTCTTCTTCTTCTTCTTCTTCTTGTTTATGTCTATTTATAAGGTAAATGTATTGTTGGGGGTGTAAGCATGTTTGTATTGTGAAATTAAGTGGGCTCTTAACTGTGGTGACAACAGGATGAGTCATGCGTGAGTGACATGCGATGGTTTTGACTTGTCTGAACAGGTTTTCGCACATTAGCACATTCAGTCTGAAAAGATGTATGTTTAATGACAAGGTCAAGAAGTCTGTTAATAACTCCTAATATTTAAATCTATTTCTAATCTATGTGTTCATGCTGTGGACCAGAGCGTGTGCGCCCTTCTGTCTTCCAACACATCCAAGTTGAATCCCATCTTTGCAGATGTGCATGCTTGTTGTGGCTCCTGACCTTGTTTTTGTGACTGCTTTTGCATGGGTATGTTGTCAGCCAGCCTAACATATCATTATAGTCAAAAATACAGTACGGGGGGAATTCCTGAGCTTCCCGCGAGGAATGTCGCTGCCGCATTTGTCTGGAATGCTGAAAATTCATTTCGCTCCAGGAGATGAAATCTGGACGAGTGAGTGCTTCTTTCTATGAGCTGGGGGAAAGTGGGCCAGACCTTCGACTTCTGGGATATTTGTTTGTGTACCTTCAGCAGGAGTGTCTGCCCACAGTTACACAAAATAACCCAGATTGGTTCCCTTAAATGAGCACTCAGGAACGCTGCATTTAATTGTGGGGTATTTCCAAAAGGCTAATTGTCATCTAAGTGCCTCCGTGAATATACTACCTGTGATTAGGACCTTTGATTTACAGAGTTTATCCTGACATTTAGACAGCAACTTATTGTGCAACATGAAGTCTTGGTAATGGCCCCTTCTGTTTTTCGATTCCTAGTCTGTCTCTGAAGCATAATGAGGGTAATTGTCTGGCTTGGACTAACAAAAAGTGGCTGATTTTACTTCTTTTTTATGCCTCTGCACTGGCAAACATCCACTTAAACTGAAGGATGAACTGACTAGATTTTGGTGGTCAAAGGTAAAGGTCACTATGACCTCGTTTATGGCCATAACCACAGAACTCATGCACTATTTATGACAAAATTTCACCCAGACTTTGAATGTAAGCTGCAGGGTGAGGGGTGGAGGCAGACTACTGAGGCAGTGATTCTGGTTTCATTACAGCAGTCTGAAAATGACAAAGCACACATACTTCATTGTTACTTTGTCACTAAATCAACCGCTGCCCCTCGTCAATGGGACCACACGCACTGCGCCACCCCTTACAACCGAGCCCGGTTATTAGATAACGACCTTTCCCAGGTAGATCTATCACAGTCCACCTGAATGTCTCCCCGAGCCGAATGAATGAAACAACAGTTCTTCGACGGAGAGAAAGAGAGAACGCATTGTTGCCATGTAACTCAGGCCTTTGTGATACCATGCACAGAGGTTAATACAGCCATTGTGGGCCAGGCCCGTGCTTGTCTAAGCCTGTCCCTTGCAAGGTGGCAATTAGGCTGTGTGTGACTCCCCTATCCCCCTGACCGAGGCCAGCGGAGGGGGAGGAGAATGCAATCATTGTCCGCCAATTAAACCAGAGGAGGGTTCTCCCTGGCTTTGCCCATTGTCAGGACAGGGTGTGGGAGGGGCTGCAGTGGCCAGGTCTGGTATCACCGGCCCAGGGAGGCAGGAACCTGATCTAGGGGCCTGCCTGGGTCACCCATCCCACCCTCCTCTTTGCAGCTCTGGGCAGCAGTGATGCAGACAGAAGAGCCTCTGTGCTGGAGGTGCGGGGAGACTCTCAGTGTTGCTGCTGTTGGGAAGATTGTTCACAAAAGGAGAGCTGGTGGAGTCTCTGAGATATGTAAAAGCTCAGACAGAGTGTGTGTGTGTGTGTGTATGTGTGGTGTGTTGTCTGCATGTGTTACCTCCATTTGACCCTATTTCAAGTATGTTAGACGCAACAAACGACGGAGTAGATATCCGTTAACAGAAGTATGATGCAAAAAATAGCAATCTCAACAGTTTAACTAGTCGACATTCTGTACTACATCCCTCGCGGGTCATTATACTGCAGCATTAGTAGTTGTAGAGGCTGTTTGTATCCACACATAGAATATTTCAGGTAGCAGCTGTCGTCCCAGTGGAACGGTCAACGTGTAGGCAGGTGGTGAGTCTCATAAAAATGCCCTATTATCTTAGATTCTGCATTGCGGACAGCCGGCTCCATCTGTGTGCAGGGCTGCAACTAACCATATTTTCAAGAAGGATTAAGCTTCTGATTAATTTCATGATTAGTCATTTAAAAACTGCCCCAAACTTTTTAAATGTGCTTATCACAACCTCCCAGAGCCCAGAGTGATGTCTGAAAGTTGCTTCTTTTGTCCAACCAGCGTTCCAAAACCGAAAGAATCCTCATTTGCCATCATAAATGATAACGAAAGGCAACAAACCTTTACATCTGTGAAGATGGAACTGGCTGAAGTTTTACATTGTGTCTTTAAAAACGGCTGAATTGACCAATCAGTTATCAAAATAGTTGCTATTATATATGCTATGTTAGACTTTTTCACAGCAATGCCTGGAGCTAAATGCTTGTGCCAACATGCTAACATGCTAACATTTTCACATCGCGAACATGCTGATGTGTGGTAGGCTAACCCTGCTCACCATCTTAGTTTAGCATTGCTAGTGTTGTACACCTTCATGATTAGCACTGGACAAAAAGTACAGGTGAGACTAAAAGAGTGTGACATTTTGACATTAAATGAAATGTTAAGGGATCGCCAAAGTTCTGACAGTTCATCCTGAGGGGTTATTAAAGTCTATAGGCCTACCACGATGTCAGCCTTGTGGCACTAGAGGAAAAGAAAGGAGATCATCAAAGTCTTTAGAGCTCAATCCCAAGAAACCCTTTCCCAACCGCCTACCCCTCCATTTTGCACATTTATTCCTTAGTGAAGCGTGTCCCCATTCTAGTCGGGATAAGTCCAAGTATTTGCGCTACATGGCACTCCAAAGTGAAGTTTTTCAGAGGCACACTTTAACCAAGGGTTATAGAAACTCTGTTTCATTGTTGTAAGGTCCTTTTTTTAAATAACCATCAAACAATTGCCTTAAATAAGGTTGCAGAGGTCTTAATATAGCCTTGCGGTTCTTGAGATGTTTGCGTGTACAGAATTACATTACACTGAAAGATGTTCATGTTATTGTGCCGCCGTTGTGCGGAATATACACAAGGAGCGCCGATGCACCAGCACCACATCATCATTACAAGATGATGCATCGGGACACAGTGAGCAGAGACATTAAAGGTCACATTACAAAATGCAGCCGTCACATGGATGATGCATGGACGGCACCTTGCGGTACGCTGTGTGACCAGTAATGGTGAAAAGCAAATATGTTTCTTTGACATTCGAGCCGGTGTTTCATTTGTTTTTATCTCATTGTGAGAATCACAGTGGACGACAGAATGTGCAGTAATGTACCTCCAGAGCGATGTCTTTGGTAGATATGAATGTTGAGAAAATTAGTCAGTAATGTATTCTTAGCTCAAGTGTGAAGACATCCCAAGTCTCCTCCTCATTCCTTTCACTTACAAATTAACTCTATTCATCCTCAAGTGCACTGGACTCGCTCCATCCCACTTAGCTCTTACACAAGGATAAATGCAACCCTTGGAACTGTTTTTCCAGTGGTTTCACCACTTCCTCCTCCACCGCCGTCACCCACTCATGACCACAATGACATCTCTCAGCCACCACTTAGCCTCTGATAGATGGTTTCTATTTAGGAAACGGCATCTGACCACAAACCACCGAGCACAACAAGACTGTCGACAGGTCTAAACAGAAAAGTTCAGCTGTGGGAGAAACGGAGCACAAACACCCGAGCCTCGATTTGGGGGCCTTGTCTACAAAATAGCTTTCTGGAAGGACTCTTTTGATTGCTTTCTTTCGGTCGAGGTATCAAAGTTTTATGCAGTTAGGCTTCACTTGGTGGTGTGCAATTCATTTTGGGAGAATAACCGACAGCCCAGATAAAAAAAATTGAGCTGTTGCTGCTCTGTGAGCTGAATGTGGTGATGGATGAACTGCAGGAGCTTGTAACTTTTAGCACTTAACAGAACAGGCTGTAGCGACCACCCCAAAGCTTCTCAGGTAATTAATAAACACATTCATTAGGGAGCTGAAAGGAGACAGCTCTACTTAATCAAACACTATTCAGTCATCAGTCATGCGCTGCTGGAATATGGCATTTTAACAAGCCCCACATTGGACCAATTAGGGGAAAATGTTACCAAGTCTTACAAGCCGTTCTGGCCTGGTACAGATTAAAGTCTTCTGAGATAATCAAATATCAACGGCTGCCAAGTTCCTCCCTGGATGTGCCGCTGGGTGCATCCATGTGTGTTTCCATGTGTGTTTGCACATGACAGTCTTTATCTGCTCTTGTGTCCACATGCGGTTTAAGCAAAGGCAGATGGTCCTTCAGGAAAAGGAAATCAGAAAGAGGAGGAAGAAGGATTTTTTTATTTGGGAGAGGGAGAGCTGCAGCAGGTGATATTAAACATGGTTTTATACAGTATGTGGTAGAGAGGGCGCCTGTGTGTGTTTGTGTATGTGTGTGTGTGTGTGTGCATTCTTATCTCTGGGTCAAGATAATAGGATTGTTCTGGATGAAACACCTCAAGATATTCGCCCCCACAGATGGCCAAAGATAATGGACGTCCAAAATGCTTACTCACAATCCAATTAACTTCTCCTGGCTCTGAACATACAGACACACTCTATGTCCTAGTGTGTGTGTGTGTGCGTGCGTGTGTGTGTGGTGTTGGAGCGGCCGCCCTGGAAAATTAATGTTTCCCAGGGTTTAACATAATTTGCACTAATTGGTGTTTGCTGTTCGGCAACTACTTAGCGATAATCAAATAAATTCTTAATGGTTTGTACTGCAGGCTAGTTTGGAGGAAGGTCCTCCACACGGAGCCTCTCAGTACTGACTCTCGCTATAAAAAGGGGGATGATTTATGTGGTTTTGGCAGGTGTTTCAGTCTCCTCTTCCTCAGCGCTCATTCTGGCGCCATCATCTGCCAATTTCCAGTCGGTGAATCAGCTTTGAGTCTCGTCCAAGCACCGGAACGTGATTTTACTTTCACCCCGGTCAGAGATTTTCTGGTAGCCTTTTATAACCTCAAATTTATTTTACAGCAAAGACAGTGCATGCAAGGGTTCTCAAGAAACGGCTTTGAAGACCTTTCCAATTAAATTACATGTGTTCGAACTTAAGGCGCGGCAGCATCCACCCATCAAAGTCGAACGTGGAGAACTCAGACTGAGAGGAGATGCCCTGAAGTGGAGCTGCTTTTCTGTATCTTTTCCCTAAATCCTCCTCAGCTGAGTGGAGAGACTGCTTTTCGCTAACCCCGCAGTTTACTGACACGCTCAGACTGGGATTTTTCTCCCCCGCTTCTCATCAGCTTCAGCTTACATGTCACACTGAATACCAGGGCTTGTTATTCAGCCCCTGTGAGATGAAGACTCATGGTAATGCCCATTGATTTTTGTGTGCAGGCAGAAACAAAAACTTGCACACGCATACAGGGAAATCTCCTAAAATCCCCATTGATCCCAACAGGCTGAGAGCGATTCAGTTTGTTTTCATTATGAAAGTAATGTCGGCCTCTGTTGATCTTTTTTCTTTGTTTTTTTGTGCCCAGAGGTGTCAAGGTGGAGGCCGTCTTTCACTTTTTCCCACATTGTTCAGTTTGAATCTGGCTATTGGTGCTTTGAAGCGTTAGTCCCTTCCCCATCTGCTCCTCCTCTGGAGCTGTGATGGATGGAGACAACTGGTAGAGGCTTTCTGAAGGAATTTCCTGCTTGGACAGAACGTGAAGGGACTGTGCTCCACTGTTCATGTTTATTAGTGCCCTCCAATACATCATAAATGCTCTTTGTTACACTTTGGGGAGGTTGGGTGTAATATCTGTGGCAGGACGGAGGGAAATAACACTCCACAGCATTCCTGCATTCCCGGGGATCTTTTCATACCTCGTTTTATGGCGGATTGTCTGGTTCGGATGTTCAGATTTGTTGTAGCTGCCAAAGTGTTGAGATTTTTTTGGAACAGGTGGTTGGCCTGAAAAGTCCTGTATCGTGCACATTTTCAGGTTCATTGTTTTATTTTGGTTGTCTCCTAGACATTTTTGACATGCTTTAATGTTGAAACAGAACATCTGTCTGAACGCTGGGTCTCTTTGAGGGCCGTGTCCACATAGTGTTTCTTTCCTGGGTTGAAGCACTTGTGTGGTGAGGGAAAAAGACATTGCACGTCAGCTTTGCTAAAGCTAGGGCTGACTACACAGCTAATAACAAGCTTGCAATGCATAGGGTGATAAAATGCTCTCGAGCAACATTCAGTGCTAATCTGCTCCTACAAATTGGCTGTTGGGCCCTTTCTTCCGCTATCTGCATGTCCCCCATCGCTACATTTAACAACAGCCTCCAAGCTAGCAACCTACACGCTGAAATGGGCAACTAACCTTCTCACTAATGGCACAAACACAAACAAGTTAGCAGCTGTTACCTTTTCTTTTGCCGGAATTTAGCCCTTTTAATGCTAGAAATCGCCTCCCCATATGCTAAAAATAAGCTTCCCTCGTCATTATACAGGGGCACTATCACTGCGTCCTGGGTTAAGCGCCACCCAAGACCATTGCAGCCGTTTTAAAGACCTTTCTCCAGTGCTGACACTTCACTGTGGAGATTAGTTTGATTAATTTCTTGGTTAACACGGTGACAGATGACGAGTCCTGCCTAAGCTTATATATGATTGGTTGGCTGAAGAAAAGCGACAATGACAACCCCCCATAAAGACTTTAAACTCTAAGTGCTCAAAAAAACTGAAAAAACATAGTAGACATGAGCCCTGATAAGTCCAGTCTGCTCTGATTGGTCAGCTCTCAAAGGCCTGAGCAGACACTGCTGTCTGTGTTTCCACATCAGCTCTGCCAGTAATTTTGCACCCATAGCTGTGTGAAGGCTTGTGACTTTATAGTTGTGACATCACAACCATACGCAAGTCATGAGGACTCGTTTAAAGGCACAGTTTTTGAATACTGTGTGCTTTTCTCTGTGGACTGACCCTGTTCATACTTTCACAGTCTTTATATAGCATCTAGAACTGCTTTAAAAATAAATCTCACTTGCTTCAGTCCAGGGCCTTAAGAAAAACTACACTTCAAGATGCAAAATGGGTATTTATGGAGAAAAACATACTGCGGAAAGCTGCACATCCCGTCAGCGTGCAGTGTCAACATCCTCCGCCACATTTTCCAAGCCTGTTGTTCTAAACATCCCCGAGCTTGTGCATTGTGATATCTAATCGCTGTTGACCCGAGAATACCCTTGATGTTTGTGTACGTTTTGCATAATTCACAGTTCATATTCTGTGCAAAGCCTGTCATGAATTGCGCACCCTGAGAAGGATTGCCTCAGACTTGTGCTATTGAAAGCAGATAATCCACTGTGGATGGATATGTAAATATGACCAAGTGTGGCTCCGCGGTGCTGGAACATGGCTGATTGTGGAGGATAAACCCTGATGTGCGTGTTGCTTGTTGTGGGTGATTGTGTGGGAGCGAGGAAGAAGGGTAACCGTCAGCATAAAGACTGGTCTCATCGTTCATACGAATACATAATCCCCTTCAGTGAACACACACAACATATATTTCATACATGAAAACAGCTGTTTTATTGAGGAACATGAACAACCATTAGTAATCATTGCTTTCTGTGTATTTGTTTTGCCCTTTTTCATGCTGTGCATGTAAAGAAATGTTCGCTGTTGAATTCGATTAAATCAAATCTATTATTCGTGCGTTATCAATTACGTAGAGTTTGCAAAGGTTTCTTCAGTCTCCTCAACCTTTTTCTTTTCCTCCCATAGAAAATATTTTCCTCCCTGGACTTCCGACACCCCAAAGGCAATTGTTTGTTTTCTGTAGCCTGAGGGCATTACCCTCACAGGAAGTATAAATCCAGTACGGCAAGAATAGAACGGGAAAATGTTTATGTTTTAATACTTTTAATTAACAGAATTTGTTTTTGTATTGACCTTTTTTTTTTTTTTTTAAGATAATCATTTTTTCCTCGAAAACATAATTCCGATGTTAAGCTGTTGTAATATCACAAAAACATATTGAGGAATATTTTCTGGTTATTCTGTGCGACTGAAAAAAGCAGCTGAAGCATCAAACATTTACTTACATACTTATTCCTATCAAAAAGCTGCGAATGGGTAGCATTCCCCACTGAAAGCCGCCAGTGAATACGCTTATCAGGCAACAAGCACAACACTTATTTTGACATGGAAATGCCCTAATACGTTCACCAAAAAATGTGGCTTTGTCGAGCTGGAATATACGCAGTGATACTAATAAGATTTCCAGTTATTTATTTATTTTTTTCATTCTTTTTTCATCCATATTCCAAGTGCGCTCAGACTCGGGGGAGCCCGTTAAGATGATTGTGGGGAAGGGATCCCAAAAAGCCCAGATATAATTCAGCAGCTTTGCATCAGGTCTTTCGCAGCGATTTCAGGCCTTTAAACGTGCGCCCAAGGGAACACGGCTGAATATGACACGCCAGTCAATTAAGGCCAGCGGAAAAATAAAAAATAAAAGACTCGCAGCCAGTTCAGAAATAGCTCTAAGAGTAATGTAGAGCAGCGAGACGAGGGAAGTGAGACTCAGCCTACATAGCTGCAACACGGGTAATTATAATTATACATTCACGATTGTTAAAAGAGTCTGTGTAGGTTTAAGATTTTGAAGTCTTTTCTTCATGTAAACTGAGGTGTAGAAGCTTCAGATGCAGATTTTAGAGGAAAAATTTTGACATTTCAAGATTTTACACAGTCAAGAAGAGTTCGTTTGATCATCGGTGTGAAAGCAGGAAGTGTCAGACAAACGTCTTTCCTAAGCAAAATGAGGTGGTGAGAAGCTGTGGGCAAGGCTTCCGATATAAACTCATCCTCTATTTATGAAGCGCTGCGCTGTTGATGTGCTTAATGCATCTGTTATTGTATGTGCGCTAATCCCCCTTGGTGCATTAAAGGGTTTTCAATCACCGGCAATCACATTTCGATCAGAGCTTTTATTGTTCATATTTTTGTCTTTAAGTCGAGCTTTTCATTCCCTTATCCCCGACCTGTCAGCCGTCATATTTGTGTGTTTTTATTTCCCTGTGTGTAGTCCGCCTTGTTACACTGTATGCACAGAGGGTCGATAGAGAGCAGCAGGGCTTTGCAGACCCGTAAGCCACGGCCTCATCCCTGACAGACAGGGACTTCCAGCCATCTGGCCAGATGAGACACATGGATAGGCACAGTCTTTTCTCTCACACACACACACACACAGACACACACACAGACACAATTTACTGTAGTTAGTTCTTAGGGCTTCTGTCATCTGTCTACAGGGTAGCCATGACAGTGCTGGTGGTCACAGATAGTGACCTAGCCCACAGCTACGCAGCTCCCCTCAAAGCCGCACATTGAGATTCCACACTCGAGATCTCAGGTTGTGCCCGCAGGTTTCACTGTGGACAGAAGGTCAGACGGCCAAGAAAGAGCAAGGGCACTGGAGATAATTGGTAACTGAGGAATATGTGCGATAAAGTGAATGAGATAATTGGAAGATAGAGAATGGAACACTTGACTTTTGAAGAGATAGTTGGACCCACATTTACTTTCTTCTGTCAATTAGAAATTGGCTTTGTAACATATTGTGGCTACACTTTTATATATAGGATTTCTATTTTGGAACATTTTAAGCCACACTGACCTTTGTAACTGTAAATTTACATAACTGCACAACAGGACACCAAATATCTGCTATTATCTCATAGTTAAGCCTTTTCATTAGCAAGTTCCTGCAGTGGGAAAAATGAAAGACAGACATATACGCCACGTGGGACTAAATGTCTATATTCAAAGGTGCAAGGTTTTTATAATTGCATTATGAGTTTCACAAACAAATGTTTTTGGCAGAAGCCTGCTCCGATGATGACTGATTCATACATGAGACAAGGCAATGTCGTTGTGTTATATTTACATGAAAGCTCATGACATATGCGGCAGCTTTACCTGTAAAATATGAGCACGATAAGGTTGTTGGTTATAGATAATAAGGCATAAGAGCTAAAAGCAGGCTGTCTCAGTTTTGCTATAGTGTAGATCGTATAGCTAGACGTGTCTCCACAGCACCGTGGTAGCTGTGAAAAGGTCGTGCTTAAAATTGTAAGATCAGTAATTAATTTTCTCATTTTCTTAAAAACAAACCACCTTTGTCACCTTGAGATAACAAATGAATGAACTTGTGTTCTCGTGATTACACTATTAAAAAAAAATAATTGCAAGCATGGCCTCGACTTCCACACTTTAAATCATCACATTTAGTCATTATAACGACTCACACCTTTGATGCAGATCATTAGTGAAACTCCCCAGTGCACCCTGTTCCAGTCGATCAATAGATATTGGCAGCTCTTCTGAATGCGTTACGCAGCAGAGAGCCGGTCGCTGACAATCTCTCTCCCACCTCTTGAGAGTTTAATAACTTTGAAATTGAAGCACTGACTCAGGCCGTCATCCATCTTCTTTCGAGTCAGGTCTTTTTTTTCCCCAGCATTCTTATGATAATATCACCCATACTGCTTCCCACACAGGCAGATAACTCACCGCCTCCCTCCTGGCACTGCCTCACCCTGTGTTGAAAATAGCTGAGGCTAGAACACAACTTGTGTAACATTGATTTGAAATTCAATCCAGACAGCTACCTTGGGGCCATGGGCCGATTCTTAGATCCCTCTCCGATACAGATGCTGGAGGAGGCGAAGATGCGGCGTGCATGGAGCAAAGTAAAGGCGGCTAAGCAGACGCAGACTCAAGAATAAATGCACACACATTATGCTGCTGTTGGCGGACGTAAAAACACGCACAGCCACGGCAGCCTCCGTCTGCGTTTTCTCTGATACTTCTGCATGTTGTGCTGCTGACAGACAAGCGCCCTCTGACACAAATCACCAGGCTGAAGTGGTTTTATCTCACAATCTCTTATCCGGCCTTCCATCGTCACCTGTCTGTCACCTTGAGAGGCGTAGCGAGTGCTCGACAAGGTGCCACTTACCCACAAGTGTCCTGAATATATCGTGCTGATCACTTTGCTTTTCTTCAAAAACCCTCGCGAGGAAAACACACTCCCGGGCACACCACTTCACAGCAAACCAGGGCATACTTTAAAAACATGATGCTTTTACTTTAAGCAACTCTATACTTAAGTGAAATTTGTTCTGTACACATCAATCTGTCATCTTTGTTTTGCAGTAATTAAAAAGTGACAGAGACGGGGAGTAGACATGGACGCTGGTACATAAAAGGAGTAAGTGGAGGGAAAAGGGAGAGGAGGAGCAGAGGAGAGAGCTGCTGGATGCTTGATAATTGGTGTTAAGTAGGGTCAGGCTGGCGAGAGGGAATTTCATTTGGCTGCACGGTAACCAAACACAATTGGTCAATCAAAGCAGGTTAGAAAAACCTAAACACACTTCAATATTCTACAATCTCCTTTTTAAACCGTTGCAACGGTAAGCTGCATTTTCTTCTTGTTAATCTTCTTCTTGAAGACTTTTTTTCTCTCGTATACTTGTCCAATTTAATCTCACAATCTTGTTTAGAGGATGCATTAATTGTTATCTCTTACGGCTCCGGGCAAAGTTAAGCCTCAGGGATGCATCAGAGCAGGCCGCTCGCCGCCATCTTGTCAGTTACATCCACTTAACTCAGCTGATGGGGTTGATTGAAGGTCCGTGGCTCATTATGGTCGACTGGATGAAAGCACGGGGGTATTGTGTTCGTGTGTGTCTGACAAAATGAAAAAAGAAAAAGGCGACCTAACTTTGTAAACGTTCTAAAGAGAAAAGTAATCAGAGGCTCACTAGGCTTCAAATTACCTTGTATTTGTCCTTCAAAAGAGAAAATCGAGCCTGATGCAGTTAATATATGCTGATGTGCTGAGTTTGTGCAGCCTGGAAAATAACAAATAGCCTTTTGAGTTTTTTACAGGAAGCATTTGAAAGCACTATGTCCCTCCCTGAGTCGTGTTCACGGTCACATGATCAACGTAAATTATATGTTTTAGCTCTGTTTTGGTCTCCACCACCTGCTGAGGGAAACACCTGGCTCTTTATCTGCTACATGCTCCACAATGATCACCAGCTGGTCTCAGACTGTGTCTGTCTGTCCTTTGGTGCTGAGCAGGTTGTTTACTGTGAGTTGTTGGAGCTTGCTGCAGCTGAAGACAATGCTACGGAGAGATGTGACAGTTGATCAAGATGCTAAATTTGTAGGCTGGGCGGAACAACAACAAGCTGATACACACTATTATACTTCAGGTGTTAATTCTCTGTAGGCACAAAAATACAACACAATAGCTAACATTTTATATTCAGGAACTTTGATTTGCATGTGCACATGAATACTCAGATCTAATAGCAAAGCACTCCCCGTGTCTTTTTAGCCACCCACACACATAACACACTCATAGCACACACAGGACAAAGGGCCAGATGGAGACAAAGACACCTGTCGGCGGGGGGCTGAAATCCGCTGTGGATTACCAATAGATGACAGATCTCCCATGCACCCTCTCTGTCTCTCATGCTCTGCGCTGGGATCAGTAGCAAGATGGCATTACAGCACGAGGTCAGTGGGAGTATGTTTTGTATTCACGCTGTTACATCTTCAGTTAACAGGAACATGTGAAGAGAGTCTCTTACTTCCTCTCCATTTTGTTCCAATAGGTGACACGGGCGTGATTAGCGCATTAATTTGTTGCCGCTGGGTTTATGTCTGCTGCCCTCTCTCTGTCACCAACATGTATCATTGGTGTTTGTGTGCGTGTGCGTGCGTGTGTGTGTGAGAAAGAGAGAAACAGAGAAAAGAAAGAAAGAAAAAGAGTGTGTGTGCAGAGACTGGGCGACAGCTGTTGTTACTTTCCCCTCCCTCGCCCATCTCTCTAATATAACCCTCCACTGTGCAGGTTTAAGCTCATGAAAGAGCATTGAAACTGCAGAGTCAGCGCAAACTGGGTCCACATAGGGAAAAGGGTTCAGCTTCATCACTTCACACACACACACACACACACACACACACACACACACACACACACACACACACACACACACACACACGAAGATTCTGCTGAACTACATACAGTACATTTGCTGTAGCCTAATCACAGTCTACTTCAGATAAAGGGCCTTTTATTATTATCAAGGACACTCGCTCACAAAGGGTGTGTGCGTTGTGCATGTGTGCGTTGTGCATGTGTGTGTTTAATGCGTGTGTGCATAAATGTGAGTGGAAATTATATTTGACAGTGTGTGTGCGTTCATGTGTTTTTGGCTTTTCACACCACAAACCTGCTCTATTACCTACATTCAGAATTTAAGCAGCTTCCTCCCTGACAGGAAATTGCATTTTTACATCCTGGTGACCATGGCAACCAAAGCCCGTAATACCGAACTGTCAGTCAGGTTTACGCTTACACATTTTGCACAGTGGGAAGTGAATTTTTCGGGGAGTATGGACACTGGAAAAAACTTGTAAGGAAATCATTATAGGAACTGACTTAAACTGACTTTGGGGCTTTCTGCAGAGAGAAACAACCTTCAATTTGAGACTCCTACCATTCAAGTATCTGGGTGTATCAGTAGTGCATCTTCTCTTATTCCCAAATGTCCACTAGATCCATTCATGTATTAAGTTCCAAAACACAATATCCCATGATTAAATGGTGACTCTCATAGCAGAGCAGATAGGGCCTTATATGGCCGCCCTACAACCTACAACAACCATTAAGTGATCGTGTAGATTCGCTCTCTATTCTTTCTCATCTCTCCTGAGCCACTTACACGCCAGCTACAGGATGATGTATGCATTATGTAGTCAAAGATTGCTTTCAAATCCAGCAATATATTGTTAATATCCATTTTTAAAGCCTTAAACTATGAACTCATGCAAGTTTTATTTCATGCCTTTGCTCTTTAAATAGGCTGTTTTGTTTTCACCTAGGCACTTGTTTTTGACTATTTTATATTCATAAAACTA
Source organism: Diplodus puntazzo (assembly GCA_963678695.2). NCBI lineage: Eukaryota > Metazoa > Chordata > Actinopteri > Spariformes > Sparidae > Diplodus > Diplodus puntazzo. The sequence continues at coordinate 14,746,903 of OZ023174.1, read as the reverse complement.
GAGTAAATCAGGAAATAAAGAACTATAATGAGTTTTTGCCCCTTTTTACTCTCAGGAAGGGGTATTTGGAGGTCACAAAAGGGCATTTTTTTGCCAGTCGCCTAAAATATTTCCTTAGAAAAACCTTAGTGTTAATTTGCAGTGATATTACCAAATTTGATCTTGAACCACGTAAGACTACATGAAGTAGTGGACCCACTGCATTTCCAGAACAGGTTTAAGCAAAAACACTGACTATCTCTACGTGATAAGGTGCCCTGATAGCGGCGTATTTCAATGGCAACAAGGTACGTCACAGGTGCAATGAGTGCTCCAGCTTCTAAGGTCACCTATTTCAAACAAATTGCCCTTGTTACCTTTTATTCTACCCCCTTTTTTTATCCCCTACTGTGCACAAAGGAATCACAATAGCAGCAATTGATTTACGAGTAAATGGCTGCTTGCCTGACATGTCAGTGAATAGGAGGACAGGTTATTTTCCGTTGTCAGTGGTTTGCCTTCTCAAGAAAATTGGGAGAGAAGGAAAAAAGGGGGCAGGGAGGAAATGATGCACTGCTCCACCCTGAAGTCCAATCCTCACTAATGGAGTGGAGGAGGAGAAGGAGGAGGGGGGGGAAAGATAAAGGAGGCCAGAGCAGCAGGAGGGACGAGGGAGGATGAAGTATGTGGCATGTAGTATGTAAAGTTTAGCTGACTGTGTGCAAGCGAAGCAGCTACATGCAGGTTAATGTCAGGTGTGTCTGCATGCCTGTGTGTGTGTGTGTGTGTGTGTGTGTGTGTGTGTGGTGTGTGTGTGTGTGTGTGTGTGTGTGTGTGTGTGTGTGTGTTTGTGTGCGAGAATGAGAAAGTAAGCGTGCAAATGTGGAGGGATGACATCCTGCTGCCAGACGAGCGGGCAGACAGACAGAGAGAGAGACAGACACAAAGGGGCTTCTAGCAGTTCCTGACTCAGATCCACGGCTTGGTTGGCAGGGAGTCACATCTCTTGGATGTCTGTCTGTGTGTGTGTGTGTGTGTGTGTGTGTGTGTGTGTGTGTGTGTGTGTGTGTGTGTGTGTGTGTGTGTGTGTTCGCTGGGAGGAACTGCAGGATGTGAGCAAGAATCTCATCCAGCTTCCCTTCAGCAGCCGTGTCCACACAGGCTTTGGTCTCATGCGTCAGCTTCTGTCCTAGAAAGGGATGCAGACGCCGAGATGAGTTTGAGCCCGGCGGCGAACTAAAATCTGATGAAAGCCGAGGAGGAGATTTGCACGGACAGCAGCACAAATGTCTCAAATCAAGAGATGGCATACTTAAAACTGAAGCACAGAGGGGACACGTTGTAGGGATATTGTTTTGAATTTACTCACTGATGCCTTTGTTCCAATACTGTTTTTTTAAAAATGATCTCCTTACTGATGAGTCAGTACTCAAACAAGGGATTATACATATATTCACATCTTCTCATCTTTCAGCCCTGATTTTAAAAATGTTTTAGTGAGACATGGATATAATGTAGAAATTTAAGGGATTTACAATATTACTTATTCTTCATTCTTATGTGGTTTTCTCTTGTTGCCTCCATTTAAAGTTAAATTTGTTCGGTTAACAAAAACATCAGAGTTGCGACCACAGGTGGATTGGGCAGTGAAGGTGACCTCTTGAATGCCCATCTGGTAGATAAAACATGATAAAGTCCCTTCTAGGGTGCCCTTGCAGTCAAAAACAAGTAGGTCCTTGTGTGTACCAGCTGCTATGATAACCACATTTCCCTTCAGGGATTAATAGAGTTATCTATCCATCTATCTATCTATCTATCTATCTATCTATCTATCTATCTATCTATCTATCTATCTATCTATCTATCTATCTATCTATCTATCTATCTATCTATCTATCTACCTATTTATCTATCCATCCATCCATCCATCCATCCATCTGAGTCAACCAATTGGTTTCAATCAGTCTGGTCCAATGTCTGTCTCAGGTGGACGCCCTGGACTATAACAACCATGTTTTCTATAGCTCTGCTGCTGCTGCCGATCCTGTGTGTAATGTTTTCTTCGTAACTATCTTTCAGGCAGACCCGGGAGCAGGAAACCCCTCCAGACTTCTTCTACTTCTCCGACTTTGAGAGGCACAACGCTGAGATCGCAGCTTTCCACTTGGACAGGTGAGTTTTTTTATCATCTCCCCCCGACACCTCCCAAAAAAACTCCTGTTTAGTGTGACTCACCCTGAGTGCTTTTTCAAATCATCCTTCACAGTCTGTTCTGGAGAGAATGGCAGGTCACTCGCGTCCGTTCACTCAGACAGCAGACGCTTTAACCCATTTATAAACCGGAGGTGCGCAATAATGGACTTAAGCTGTGAAAATGTGAATGGGATTTGGTACACGGGGGATTAGATAACACTCGGATCATCTCCTTTACTCGCTCCTGAGTATATTGATTTCCACCTGATCCCTTTATTCTGCGGGCTTCGCCTGACAAGGTAAAAACACAGAGAGTCAAATATGGTAGGAGAGGACGATTAAAGGTGAAGGAAAGTTAATTACTTCACACACTCACACTCACACACACTCTCTCCAGATGAGGTCAGTGGCATGTGTTTGTGTGGGCAGGACGGTGGAGCCAAACAGGAAGTCATACCACAGGGACATGGTTTTAGAGCGGGGGGTAGGGCCTCTGTTAGCCCTAAAGAGCAGTTTGAATTTAGACTGTGTGTCACACAGGGCTGCCTATGAATTAAAGTCCAGTTGCGCCGACCGCAGCAGCCTCCGGATACCAGCCAGAGCTATTGCTAGGAATGCGGAGTAGGAGGATGTTTTGCCCTGCTGCTAAAACTTTCTTTAATTTGATTTCTAATTCTGGGCAGTTGTGATGAAATGTACTAAAATATCCTGAAGAGGTGCTGCTTTCCCGTAATAACTTCTACATCTCAAGGGCTGCTCTGCTCTTTACCGCTGTGCTATACCACCATCTGTCGTGAACTCCTTGTGACTCAGGAGTGTGTGAGAGGCGCACTAGTAGAAAAACATTTGCACACGCACACACAGGCGCTCCTTTGTCACCGGGGCCTGACATGATGGTGCAGTTTGCAGCTCCTTAATGCCGTCCTCTGTGGGATAAAGTTTCGCCAAACCTGTTCCACTCAGCCAGTCTGTGTGTGTGTGTGTGTGTGTGTGTGTGTGTGTGTGTGTGTGTGTGTGTGTGTGTGTGTGTGTGTGTGTGTGTGTCTGCTCCCAGGAGGCTTAGTTTTAGTCTCAGACGGGTCAGGGTCGTTTGGACAGCAAACGTACAGTGAGGCTGAATAGGTATAGTGTTCTGACATGAGAGCTAAAGAAAACAATAAGAGAGATGAGAGACAGGAGGAGAATAATTAAAAATGGGCCTCTCAAAATAGAACGATTGTTAGAACAGGTTGTGATTAAGTAGACGTGGTTCACGGAGGTGTGAATCGTGTTTCCCGTCCTCGTTTTGCTCCGAAGCGGATGTTGGACCTTGTTAAACGCCGCTTTTGTTGCCAAACACAAAAGCAGACGGAGAGCACAGCGATGATGATGAATTATTTAACACCTTGTGTGCTTAAGTGATACAGGCCAGCTCTCGTTTATGACAGTTTTGATTGGAAATCGTTAACAATTTTTCTTCTGTGGAGGAAAAAGTGTCCTGATGTCCCACTTTTTCTTGGAGTTGTCTCTATTTAGAGAACAGTATGACACATGCCGAGCAGAAGCATATCCTGTAGTAGGAGCGTTATACCCAAAAAGTAATATCACTATCTATTTATTCACAACTATACTCCACCATCTAAATTGTGATCTTTTTTCTACGCTTTAAAATGCCCTGTAGACCACAGCCAGAGATTGAATAGCCTCTTAATTTCTCCATTTGCAACGTTAAAACATATTTGTTTTTCATTCCCCAGGACACGAGCTATAGTTATATAGTTGCATACGTATGCATGATGTGCCTCCATCTGATATTTAACATTACGTACAATTTAGTCCCAGTAAAAATATGGTGAAAACAAGATGAAAAAGAGAAACGCATACACAGCCAGATGATTTTGACTGTCCATAAATCACCCCACCCCCTCAGCTTTTGGTGGCCACCCCAAGGCATTTCTGGGCGCGCGCCTGGTTTTAACTTTAGTTGCATTGTTTTAAATATCACCCACGGACGAGCCATGTGAAGTCCAATCATTTTGGCATTAAGTCGGCTGCATCACTCTAAACATATATTCACAAATTGCAGATCTGCACTGATTATGGACACTATCAAGATCCACGACAATCTAAAATCACCAGGTCACCAACCTTTACTATTTTGACATGCAGGTAAAGCGTGTGGACAGAAAATGCAAGTAATGTGCAGAATTCAAGCGCTGTGTCAGACAGCTCTCACGGACAGGCCAGGTGCTAAGAGTTCATATTTCTCCTGTTTGGCTGGAAATGCTTTGAAAATCTGTAGCACCTGGGGCATCATAGGAGTAAAAGCTGGAGACTGACAGTAGCTACAATTTTTCTGGGCAAACTACGATAAAAAACGTTGTGTAATACAGTAAAATGAAAAGGTTTTGAATTCCGTTATCAAACATTTTATACGCTCATTTATACGTCTCTCAGGAAAGGTACACATGAACAATCTATGAAAAAAGCAACATCAGCCACTCTAGTTTGAGTATTAAATTATGAGATGTGTCTACATTTCTCTTTGTGTAGGATCCTTGACTTCCGGAGAGTGCCCCCGGTGGCAGGCCGACTTGTCAACATGACGAGGGAGATCAGAGACGTGACACGTGATAAGAAGCTGTGGAGGACCTTCTTCATCTCGCCAGGTAGAGACTCTGCCAGCCACAGCAGTTTGGCACAGCTACATGTCTGTAATCACACCAGCTTTGAGTGAACTGCGTTGTTTGCTTTAGTTGAGTATAGTCAGTGTGTGTATGCCCTGGAATGTGCAACCCCCGATGCCAAAAAAGAAGCTGTTTAAAACATAAATAAAATTAATCTTCAGAGGAACTGTATGAGGTGTTCCTGAGCTCATGTAGTTACATTCTTTATACAATCATGTGTTTCACAAAGTGGAGAGCCTCGACCCCATCCTTGCTCGCGAACGACTGAGCCTTTCAAGTATGTCTCTATCATAACCGAACATGGTGCTGACACCTGTTACCAATGGACAGTGTTCACCTGTGGAATGTTTCTAAACAGGTATTTTTGGAGCATTCAGTGAATTAGATGAAGTTCTGGAATCAGGGTTGTACTGTATTATATTTCATGAGAAATAAAGTAATAACAAAAAGTCACCACAGGGTGGCAGAGTAGGCCAACAAATTCCCCAAAATTCCCCAAATCCTCAAAAATGGTGAACTTAGACGGCAGACACATTAAATGACGGTCAGTAGATAATGTACATACATCTGGTGTGCCTCCTCTTTGACATCATTTTGTTTCCTTCTCTCTCCTTAGCTAATAACGTCTGCTTCTACGGCGAGTGCTCCTACTACTGCTCCACGGAGCACGCTCTGTGCGGCAAACCGGACCAGATCGAGGGCTCGCTAGCAGCCTTCCTGCCAGACCTGAACCTGGCCAAACGCAAGACCTGGAGGAACCCCTGGAGACGCTCCTACCACAAACGCAAGAAGGCCGAGTAAGGAAAACCACATCAAAACCTTGTAGACACATTCATGAATCTGTCAGCACACCTAGATATATTTTTTATGCATTCTTTGTGTGTTCTCAGGTGGGAGGTGGATCCAGATTACTGTGACGAGGTGAAGCAGACTCCTCCGTATGACCGAGGCACTCGACTGCTGGACGTCATGGATATGACCATCTTTGACTTCTTAATGGGTGAGAGTAACAGGACATGACATCACATATGAAGAGTCCTCCCTCTGAGTCACACGTTCTCACTGCTCTGCTCTCTCATTGTACAGGAAACATGGATCGACATCATTATGAAACATTTGAGAAGTTTGGAAACGACACCTTCATTATTCACCTTGACAATGGAAGAGGGTAAAGCCTCTCAAACCACTAAACATTTGATGCCTTGTGATGAAAAAAATCAGTTGCTGAACAGTAGTCCAACATGGTCTGTTTGTGATAATTCCTGCTTCATCTCCCTCATAGGTTTGGAAAACACTCCCATGATGAGCTGTCCATCCTGGTGCCTCTCAGCCAGTGTTGCAGGTCAGACATTTTGGTTGTTTGTCAATTTCAGGTAGTCATTTTGAGAAGGTTAGTGTGTCTGTTCCTCTAGGCAACAGGGCCTCAAGGACGCTGACCAGTGCTTCAGTGAGTCTAACCATTGTCCATTTTGGACACATGTGGTTTCTCATCTTGAGTCATAAAATCCTTAAATAATCTCAATGGGGTTAAAGGATGTAATCGTTTTTGTTGTAAATGACCTCATTGGCAAAGTTTACAACAACAATAGAAGTCTTGTATTGCCATCACTGCGAGTTTTATTTAAAAAATAACCTATTTCCTTGTTTCCAGGCTGAGGAAATCCACATACCTGCGTCTCCAGCTTCTGGCCAAAGAGGACTACCAGCTGAGCGCCCTGATGGAGGAGTCTCTGCTCCGTGACCGGCTTTCCCCCATCCTCATCCAGCCTCACCTCCAGGCCATGGACCGCAGGCTCCGGCTGGTGCTGCAGGTCCTGGTGGGCTGCATAGAGAAAGAAGGCTACATTAACGTGGTGGAGGAGGACCTAGTCCGGGACAGTGCCACCCACAGGAGCCCGGGGCACAGGTAGTGAGGGCGAGACTCGAGGGAGACAGAAACAGACCACAATGGACCACATGTGTGGCTGTTCGACCGATGGGACTGCACCGAAAGTCTCACCTTTCTGATATCAAGCTGAATTCAGTGAATTCCAAGACTTGCCATCATTGCCTCTATGGAACCTGCTTTTACGTGTGTTTATATAGAAGAAAACTGCCCGGAGACCCCATGAGAGACTGTCCTCACACAGAGAGAGGCTTTGTATTTGTTAGATACAGATGTATTTTATCAAATGTTGTACAAGACACAAGGGAACCACTGCTGTGTTCTGATTCTGTCCTGTTTGTTTTGAAATATGGAGTTGTGGGGTTTGTTTTATGTGATTCATGACATGAGAAAATGAGACAATATGAGTAAATATACATCCTGACTGGGCAGCGTAAGGTCCGACAATAAGCTTTATCAGTTATTAAAACGTACGGGGAAAAGGTTGAGAAAGTGTATTTTCAAGATATTTGTTTTGCAATCAAACACATCAGCATAGAAAAATGAAGTCACGACCAGGAGAGTAAGAGTTTCGAAACTGCGTGTTCAATTCATCGGTCTTTATAAGCTTTTTGTCTCGGCACAGACCGACTGAAAATGTTATCACATCTTTCTGAACAGCTTAGATCTGAGCGCAAGTATATCTGAAGCTGTAGATCAAATAGTTCCTTCACTTTGCCTTATTCTGATTTCCTTCGTTTCTTTTTTTACTTTCTCATCTCCCCTGCAAGTCTAGCTTGTGGCACAACAGCGCAAAACACTAAAATAGTATTTTCCAAAACCAAAAACATTCAAATGTGCTAGTGTTCATTCAAATGCACTACTAGTCTTACATGCAGACCTGGAACATTTAGAGCTATTGTCAGTTTATGCAATGCAACATGTTACAGTTTGTATGTTGAGTCATTTTTATGAGATTTCATGTCCGGATGACTATTTATTGGTGCATCACAAAGAATGAGATGTGTTTTAATCAATTCTAGGTTTTTGCTTTATATGTTGGGAAATAATTACCTTAGCGTTTGGATACTACGTATTTAAAATTCCTTTGGGGACTTATTTTTATGTTCAGATGAAAGAAAAACGACAAAGCTATTAGATTTTCGACACGGTGCCATGCATTCCCCCTCCACAGAGTCCTGTGCACTGGCTGACCCGGTACCTGTGCAATGACAGAAATACAGTACTTGAATGTTTTATTGGGTTAGCAGTATGAACAGGATTCACAGAGCTGCAGGCAGTGTACAGCCTGAGAGGCTGGACTCCATTCTGAAGAAGTGCTTCAGGGGGTTGATAAAGTGGTTAAAAATGCCTCGTCCCACCGCAGGGATATCCTCGGGCACTGCTCTTTGATTTTCATATTCTCAGTGTAAATACCTATAAATACTTTGAAGACCTAACAAGCTTCACCGCACAGTGATTTGCTTCTGTTTTCTGCTATTGCATTGTTACTGTGAAAGATCTGTTTACTAAATGATTAAAGTGTGCAATGAAAACAAAACGTGGGGATGAATCTGTCATTGTGTAGCTGGCTGTGGACATGTGGGACTTGATTGTGTGAGTTATTTTTTATTGATTTTATGAATGGTTGAGCTGTATGTGTCCTTTTTTTTTGGGTTGGTGAAAAGTAAAAAGTGAGAATCAACAATACTGTTTCACATCTGCTAAACCCATCCAGGCAAGCTGCAGCCTTAAAAAAAATCAGATTAGCAAACTCAGCCTTCATCGTAAAGGTTATAAAAATCAATCAAACCGTATACTTGAATCAGTTACTTCATTTGTAAATAACCTTTAGCTCTCCTCACTCATGCTGATTTTACAGGCCTCTGGGTGAAGATTGTGACAACTTCAAGGTTCCACGTCTCTCATGTTCCAATAAAGCTCTAAATTGAAACCTTTCTGGTTGATAACCACTGAAGGTGAGTCAAAACTGCATGCACTCTCACATACATTTCATTTTGCATGCTACTGAGGCCCAGTTCTTTCATCATTATACTAGTTAAATGTCTGTTTTGTCAGCATTTAAAGGGGCGCTAGATAGATTTTGAGAAGAAATTCAAACTCAGTCAACAATATTAATGAGGTCATAATACAAACTCAGAAATATATATATATTTGCCATAATTGGACTGAACAGGAAATGACCAAAAAAAAAAAAAATATTCACACACTGCAACCAAATGTAAATAGCAACACAAAATGTACCTTCATCTGTTATGGTTGCTACTCACAAGCATCAGTGTTTCATAATTTACACATTGTCTCATAGGAAATGCAAATGAAGCTGAAGCTCAGTGCCATGTATTATATTAACTTTTTACTGCATTTTAAAAGATGCACAGTGAACGTTTTTATAATTTTTTTCAGCACATTCATTTAAAGGCACTTTTAAAGTGCAATGTATAAGAATTGGCCACCTGTCAAATTCACACTCACAGCAAATAAGGGGTGGCACATCATCACATTAACCGCTAACTGCTGTTAACTCTAGTTGCTGTTGGCTAGTTAGCTGAGTTAGCTATGCAGCTAGCAGCTCAGACTGGGAGCTTGAGGACTGTTGGTAATTGCAGCACTAGCACCGGGGCTTTAGACTGGGATGGACTGGGGCTAGCTGGTTAGCATGCTAACTTGAGTGGATATTTCAAAAACAAAATACATAAACTGCTAATTATTTACACTGTTGATCATTTTTATTATTTGTCTTTGTTTCCAGTTAAAATTCTTACATGGCACCCCTTTAAGACGCATTCTTTTCAAACAACCCCATAAAGTGCTATCGTTCATCACGCGTTATCTCATAAACAAAAGTAAACCGGGATGTATTTTAAAAGCAGGTCAATTTGATAAACACCCATAAATTATTCATTTGTAGCAATTATGAAAGAATCAATAAATCGGTATTTGCTGTTAGACTAAGTTGTGAAACCGGCCAGACAGACAAAGAGAGACATGATGCTGTCCGAGGTCCTGAAGGAAGCCAACGATGACTGTGATGGGGCCATGAACAGCACCACGGACAGCGCCCTGATGTTTGTTTGCAGTGTTGGGAAGGAAGGCCCCTCAAGCTGGCTGTCTTTAAACCAATCACAATCACAATTTAACCCAGGATACAGCAATAGCGCCCCTGCAAACTAGTGTTGGAGAAAACTTTAGTTGCATGTAGGGAGGTGAGCAAGAGCATTTTATTATATCTGGACACGGCTTTGGAGGCAGAGCCCTATTCATTACTATGCAATTTGCTCAGTCATATTCTGAGGCCAAAAAAGCTCGACCTCCCACTAATGAAAATACCTGCCATGTGGTGGGGCTCATTGAGCGTGCGCACTAGAGACTTCCACCGACCTAGCTGGCTAACTTCCGGTTTAGCACCCGGCTAACTTGCATGCAGATAAAATAATTTAATCGAGCGGCAGACTTTCAAATTTCAATTGGACTGAATGGCACAAATAATGACAGTCAGACAACTAATTTCGCGGGGGTTGTAACGCTTTAAAAAACTACATCCGACGTTTTACAAACCTTTCTCTCACAATGTTAGCTTATTAGGAAAAAGTCTCTTTGGGCCTCACCTGACGATGTAATTTCACAGTTTGGCCACTACGACAACTGGCTTCAAGGCCTGCCGTTCCTGCTTGGGGCTGAGGGATGAGCCGTGCAAGTAAATGAAACAATTTCGTGAAACACCGAGTGGACAGGTTAGTGTTAGGATAACTAGGCTCGTTGTCACGGCTACCTGATGTGAGCGGCGCTATCTTGGAAAGAAAGGTACGGCAAACAGACGTGGACAAACCACATACATGACTGCAGTTAAAGCTACTACGGCAGCTGTTGTCACAAAAACAGTGTGAGTATGTGACTTTAGAGGCAAGTAAAAACAATTAAAAACAAATAAACATAAACATTACTGTATATATTTGATAATTAAAATAGCAACTGACCAAACAAACTATTTAAGTATTATGCGACTTAAAGCTGCTAAAATAAAGAATAAGATCAAATGAAATAATAATAAAGAGCAAATAATAAATGAAAATAGTAAGACGTGAGTTGAAAACAATAGCAAAAAAAAGATAGACTATGAAGATAAGATTAGAGATAATAGATAAGAAGTGAATTCAAACAAAAAATAACAGTTTGAAGAATGTACCAGTGTATTACAAAAGAGCATGTTCTCTTAACAGAAAGTTATCAGGGACAGCTCTTGTTCTGTTTTATTTATTAAATGAAGGTGTTCCGATTATTCCCCAGGAGAGGGCGCCAGTGCGCCGCAGAGCTCAGAAAGAGGAAGCTGACATTCACAGGTTATCACTGACATCCACCAGGTGGCACTCGAGCCTCATGCTCATAACATCTGGGAGGCTTCCATCCTCATCACAGAGATGATGACGCTATTTGTTATTAATTAAGGTGATCACCTGTGAATTATACTTCCTCATCGTTGTGATCTCATTTTTTCAGGTAATATCTTGAGTGTTTTGATCATGACCCTCACTCAGACTGAAGGACATGGAGGCTGCACTTAGTAATCTGTAATGTGATGCCGTGTTATTTCACAGCCTGTCAACACGACGATGCTCATTAGCTTGCAGAAAAGTTCAAGAAAAGCAGACATACAGAGAGCAGATGTGTAATCCAGAGGGGGATAAATGGGGCACCATGTTGCTGCACTTCAGAGCAATCACCACTGGGTTGTGCACCAGAACTGTGCAAGGCTTAATAGGTGTTATTGATTGTTTTGATAAAAGCGACCAATTAATTTTGGGTTATATGTCCAAGTAAGGCAGATGTGGCCGTCTCATTAATTAATTCTCGATATTTCAGACTTGTTAACATTTTCCCAGCTGTCTTTTCTCACCCCAGTGTGAATTATTTTACTCCGACCTCACCTGAGAAAAATAATATGAGCAGGAAAATATCATAAACAGTCGTCCCGATCGCTTCCCCCCACTCAGCCCCGATGTTGATGTTACCCTCCACAGACAGCGGACCACCCGACATCCTCTCACCTCATTCAGACGCAGCCTCTCCTGCCTAGTAACAGTATCCAACACCACTGTCCTCCCGTCTCTATGGCAACAGATGCAACCCCCTTCCTGCCCTGCCTTCCATTGATCCGAGGTGAGTGAGCGCACGCGCGCGTGTGTGTGTGTGTGTGTGTGTGTGTGTGTGTGTGTGTGTGTGTGTGTGTGTGTGTGTGTGTGTGTGTGTGTGTGTGTGTGTGTGTGTGTGTGTGTGTGTGTGTGTGTGTGGCTGAGTCCTAGATGACCCTGACCCTTACACCCGCCCAACCCCCCTCAACTCCCCCACCAGTGAACTTGATTATGCCTGAATTTACATTTCTTGAAAAGGAAACAGCTAAAGTTAATCTAGAAATCTTAAAATAGTTAATTTTGTTTTGTTCTTTGCTATTGAACGATCAGTCGCAAGGGGCCAGTTTAGTAAAGCGACGATAAAACCACCTAATGGGCCCAGATTTTGCTAAGAAATGAGCAGCTAAATGTTTATTATTGACTTGAGAAGGGCCCCATACCCACAAAACAGCTCTCCTGCTGATGTATTTGAGTGGAAAAACATTAACAAGCTGCACACACACAAACAGGCCTCTGTGTGTGTGTGTGTGTGTGTGTGCGTGCGTGCGTGCGTGCGTGCGTGCGTGCGTGCGTGCGTGCGTGCGTGCGTGCGTGTGTGTGCGTCACATGGCGAGCTGAGATGAGAGGAGCTTTCAAACAGCGCCTTCAGAGCGGGTCGTTTTTAACCCCTGTCCATTCCGATTGATGTCAGCCCTGTAGGCAAAATCACGCCTCACTCAGATCCGCATTGATCAAAACAAATGCATCCCGGGGAGGATGGCTCACCGACATGATTCAGGCACACGTTTTTCATGGCTCGGCTCCATGCATCTGGTGGTACTGATATCCAAACTGCCCAACCACTCATCAGCACATCTTTTTTTAAAAGCTGATTGATATCGTTTCCTGCATTCGGGCCGGCTGTCCTGTCCGTTTTTTCTCTCCCCTTGAAGCTTCAGTTGTGCCTGACAAGAACTTTACAAGCTCTGTCGGAGCCCTGTCCCCTCTCTGAAAAAGCCAGCGCACCTTGTTTTTCAATCCGCCCCGGCAATAAGCGTGCCAGTAAGAGCAGGCTCTGTGTCTGAACTCATGAATTATTTAAAAAGGCGACTGTTTCGCGGCTGCAGCTAAAATTAGGAATAGCCTTATGTTGGCTATAATTAGAAAGCAGATGGAAAGCGTTCATTTATAATAATACGTAGACACTTGACGTTTCCAGGTGAAGATGCTGTGCATGTGTGTGAGTGTGTGAGTGCGTCCCAGAGCGAGCCTGGCGACAGAGACAAAACTCCCCCTGTCTGTCGTCAAGGTCAGACGAAGGCGCATCCTTTTGCGTCCAGAGCACCGGGAGAGAAATTAAACTCCAAATCAATCGCCCTTGAACCACTGCTCGCTCGCTTGTGCGTGCGTGCAGGCGCGTGTGACTGACTGACTGACTGACTGCCAGCCGATGCTTGAATTTGTTGATGAAAGTGAGAAAAAAAGAAGCCGAGGTTGTGTTGTGCGCAGCGCTCTTCAACGCTTCTGTCCATCCCAGCGTGTCTGTGTGTGTGTCTGTGTGTGTGTGTGTGTGTGTTTGTGTGTGTGTGTGTGTGTGTGTGTGTGTGTGTGTGTGTGTGTGCGTCTGAGTGCCAGGAGCGATCACGGGCCATTGCATATGCGGAGGGGAGGGAGGGATGGAGGGGAGGGAGGGACGCTTGTAAAACCCGATGAAATACCCTTGGCTGCACAGGAGGAAATTCAGAATGACCGGGAGAGAGGCTGTGGTCGGGGTTGCGACAAGCACTCTTTTTGCACGACACAGCAGATGAAAGCGAGGAGAGGAGGCGAGGAGAGAAGAGGAGAGGAGGGGAGAGGAAAGGAGAGGAGAGGATAGGATGCTAATTATTGACGCGCGCCTGAGCGAGCCGCTTGCAGCTTCTCGTCTGTCACTCACAGGAGGAGGAGGAGGAGGAGGAGGAGAGGACGGAGAGGAGACGGCTGAATGGGAGGAGAGTCACAGCCCCCCCCCTCCACCTCCTCCTCCTCACCCTCCCTTTCTCCTTATTTTCATTCATTGCACAATCAGAGACATACACATATCTCCCCCACGCAGTCGCTGGCTCAGTCCCTCTCCATCAAAAGAGCACGTTTTCTCTCTCTCACACACACACACACACACACACGCACACACACGCACACACACACAAGCGCGCGCGCCGTCTCACAGTGACACAGAAACACACACACACACACACACACACTTCCTGTCGTCCTTTTGTTATCTAATTTTCTCATAAACACAGAGACACACCGCGGACCCCCTCATCTCTTCCTATCGCTGTCTCTCACACTGGGATTTTTTTTTTTTTTTTTTCTCTGTCGTCTCTTGTCACACACGGGTAAACGCACACACACGCACACACACACATGCAAACAGCAGCAGCAGCACAGTTGTGTTTCCAGACACACATGCGTCTTCCTCGCCACCCACTCGGAGGAAGAGAGAAAGTGAGGGAGAGAGGGAGGGAGAGCAAACCTGAGACAGAGGAGGGCTTTGAAGCTGCCGCTCGCCCTTTCTCTCTCCCAGTGCATGAGGGTGAGAGAGAGAGAGGGGAGGGGGGGTGAGGAGCAGGTGGTCCCACAGCTCAACCACTCCTCTCCTCCCTCCCATCAGTCTCTCTCTCTCTCCCTCTCTCTCTCACACACACACACACACACACACGCGCTCAGTGCAGTCACAGTCACTCCACACCACCACCCCCCATCTGCTCTCACTCTCCCCTTCCCCACACACACACATACACACACGCACACACACACACACACGCGCACACACACACACACACACACACACACACACTTGTGCGTGGCGGCTGTCGGACAGGCTGCAGGACGAAGCACCCCTCCGACACCACCCTCCTCACCACCACCACCAACACCACCACCGCCACCTCCGCCGCCGCCCCCCCTGAGCTAATTCCATTATACATTCCTGACTGGAAGGAAGAGGGGCTGTCTTCTAATTGCTTTCTTATCCCCCTGAGTCCCCCTCACTCTCTCCTCCTCCTCCTCCTCCTCCTCCTCCTCCTCCTCATCTCTCCTCCATCCACCTCTCCTTCCCCCCACCTTCTCTAAGCCCACCCCTCGCCCTGCGTGCACTCAACATGGCAGCAGACAAGCAGAGGAGGGAGGTGAGATAGAGAGCAGGAGGGAGAGGGAGAGAGAGAGCGAGTGAGAGAGAGAGAGAGAGAGAGGCAGGCAGGCAGGCAGGCAGGCAGGCAGGCAGACAGGCAGGCTGCCGCTATCAGGGAATACTGGTGCCATTTTCAGCATCGCAGGGTAAAAGGATTGAGGCTCGCGCTGCACGCTCAGCTCGGCTCAGCTCAACGCAGAATAGCCGAACAAGAGGGGGGGACTGGAGGGACGACAGGAGGAGGAGAGAGCGGCTGACCCCTAACACAGGTACCACTCTTCTTCTTCTTCTTTTTCTTCTTCTTCTTCTTCTGTAGCAGGATAGGAGACGGACAGCTGTGCAGATGCACAGTGAGAGTGAAGGGGTGAATGGCAGAGGGGGCATGTGTGTGTGTCTGTGTGTGTCTGTGTCTGTGTGTGTGTGTTTGTAGAGGACAGCATGTTTCTCTCATGGGATCGCATTCTATTTTCACTCGCTGGGTGACGAATGCTCGCCTCCCACACACACACACACACACACACACAAACACAAACACTCCCAACACTAGACACCTGCCTCAGCCTTGTTTTCCCAACCAGCATCTGTCCAAACATCAGGCGCTGAAACGCAGTATCTGGAAACGAGGAGCCTTTTCAGCCTCTCTGTTTGTCTTCGGCTTGTTTGTTTTTTTTCTGTTTTTTTTTTTTTCCCTCCCTCTCTCTCCCTCGCTGCGTCCAGCATCCCGAGCCTTAGGATGTGTTACGTAGTGCTATAACGGGACGCTATGTCAGAGCGCTGATGTGTCATAGCACGCTGTTTACTCTGCCTATTGCATAAGGAGGAATCTGAAATACATACGCATCCAGCACTACGGGCTCTGATCTTATGAAACCAGTGACGAAGGCAGATTTTTGGTTCTCCTAATCCGTGTTTACTGTTTGTTGTTGAGGAATAGAGAAAAAAAAAAAAAAAGGTGGCGCACCATCAAATCAAAGCTCATAGGTGCTATTTTTAGTGAAGCCCTGCCTGATATGTGCTGACCACGCTGTATGTTATAGACGCACACTGCTCCTATATGTGTGTGTGTGTGTGAGAGAGAGAGAGAGAGAGAGAGCAAAAGAGAGAGAGTGTGTGTGTGTTTGTGCGTCACTTCAGAGGCGGCTTTACTACGGCGTGCCATTAAAAGATTGCACTGAGACTGCAGTGTCACTGCTGACTGAAATTGATGCTACCAACAGCCTCGCTCGACCTGAGGGGAGCGAGAGAGAGAGAGAGAGGAGAGAGGGAGAGAGGGAGAGAGAGAGAGGAGAGAGAGAGCAAAAAATAAAAGCAAAAGGGAGGTGGAGACAGACACAGCAATATGTGTGTGTGTGTGTGTGTGTGTGTGTGTGTGTGTGTGTGTGTGTGTGTGTTGTGTGTGTGTGTGTGCGTGGGAGAGAGAGAGAGAGAGAGCGTCAGGGAGGAGGGGGTGACGACGGAGATAACGCAGAGAGGGCGTAGAGAGGTGTCAGAGAGAGAAAACAGAGGTGAGATAGGGAGTGTGTGTGTGTGTGTGTGTGTGTGTGTGTGTGTGTGTGTGGTGTGTGTGTGTGTGTGTGCCTGGAAAGAAAAGTGGCAATGCACGCAAAAGGAGTAAGAATGAGAGAATGAGAGAATGATGGAGAGGGAGAGGGAGAGGCGATGAAGGGGGGAGGAAGAATACATGAATGGAAGATGAGAGGCTGATCCCCCATAGCGATGCAGCGACATGGCCGCCATCAACACGTAAACATCTGCACCGCAAACAGCGTTCGTGTGTGTGTGTGTGTGTGTGTGTGTGTGTGTGCGCGTGTGCACAGATAGCCCAGGAGTGTGTCTTTGTTTATAGGTCGTATATGCTGATAACAAATGTTCAGTTTCCAGTCTAATCGTATACAAAAAAAAAAGTACCTGCGGTTCCTGTGCGAATGTTTTCCCGCAGATGTGATGTTTTACAGCCGACGTCTTTCGGATCAGGCGTGTGTGTGTGCGCTTTGTTTTGTGCGTGTCTCTGCGTGTGTGTAAAAGCAATATCCCTGTAGTCAAAAGAAATAGATAAGACGAGAGCCGGCCCACCGGCTCGGCACAGCGTGGCGCGGCGAGGCAGCGCACCTCGAATACACAATCGCTGCCACGCAGATGAGCACACGTGCACGCCGAAAGTCTCCTTCTCCTCTGACTTTTTTCCTCCTTCACACACACACACACACACACACACACTGTTCCGGCTAACAGTGGGTTTCCTGCATGATGCAACACAATGAAAGGAAGCTGATTATCATGGAGATTGGGCGGCGTGTGGAGGACAGGTTTCAGCCTGTGTGTGTGTGTATGTGTGTGTGTGTAGATGTGTGTGATGGTCAGCAAAGGGCATACTGAAATTGGCAACTCATCGCCGTGGTGAAATGAAAGGTGAACGCTCCCCCCTCTGCCTCTCGTGCTTTTCTCCCCCTCTCTTCCTCCCGCTCTACCCTCCTCGGACCAAAACAAACATACGAGGTCAGGGAGTCGAGGAGAAAACAACTGACAGAATGAGAGACTGAGAGTACAAACTAAAGACAGATAAGGAGGACGAGGATCTTTCTCCTTCTTTTAATCTCCCCGTCCCTGCACTGATCCCTCCGATTCCTCAATTACTCCCGGCCTATTTTCATCTCGAACCCTTGTACTTACTGTTTGTGTGTGTGTGTCTATGAGTGCCACACTATAAGCCCCCACATGCCCACCTAATTGCCCCAGACGCTCATGGTTATTTACTGTGTGTGTGTGTGTGTTTGTGTGTGTGTGTGTGTGGAGGGCGGTGTTTAGGCAGACTGAGAGAGAGAGAGAGAGAGAGAGAGAGAGAGAGAGAGAGAGAGAGAGAGAATGTTTGTCCCTCATTAAAGAGAAATGCCACGAACCCCGAGCAGACCTGCATAGAAGGGGCAGCCGGACCACAGCAGCGTCATTAAAATCACACACACACACATAAACACAGTGAGCTGCTAATGAATGTGGACACTCCGACTGTGACTCATGGCGCGCCATTATTCACGCTGAATGACAATCCGTGTCAAATGTGGCGAGCTTTCCCCTGAAGTCACTGAAATATCAGCTGATTTCTTTCCTTTTTTGGGGGGAGTTCTTGCTGAGGTCCAGCAGCTCGCCATGAGCGTAACACATACGTGTGTTTTACCAGAGCCAGGTTTAACCTGCGAGGGGGCTCGGGGCGAAAATGCAACAGTCACCTTGGGGCCCCTTATTGTTATGCTCTATCGGGGCATTTAAATACTTACTAATAACTTTAGCGAACAATGGAAGAATCACAAGAAAAAATCAGTTGTTACAGTGGCTTACGGATATAAATATAAAGATGATGGAAAGGAAGGCAAAAAGAAGTCCAACTTGAATACAAGAGAACAAATACAAGGGGTTAAGGGCAGCTTTGTTTAATTATGTTTGAAGAAGTGATCGAAAATGGGGCACTAATTCAGAACACCTCGCAATATCTCAGAAACCTGTGGCTTCTGAGGGATCTGGGGCCAGCTGCCCCGTTGTTAATCCAGGCCTGCTCGTACATTTTACACTGCTATGTGTTTGTGCTTTGACATCAAGTTATATTTAACTACAAATGGCCAGAAGGTGTGAGCGTTTTTCACCCATCCATCCATTTTCTTCTGCTTATCCGGGGGGTCACAGCAGATAGCAGGATAGTCCAGACACTCCTCTCTTCCAGCAAAACACTCAGCGGCTCCTCCTGGAGGATCTGTGGCGTTCCAAGGTCAAATGAGATGTGCGATATACATTTTTTAGGTATATCGCACAGACACACACACACACACACAGAAGTTCTTCTGGTGCTTATAGCGCATACTGCTATATGCGCTATAAGCACTCCGCTACCAAGTTGCTCCGACAACACCAGATAACTGCTCGGCTTTCATGCAGAGGCCTTATCTCTTGAGCTGCTTGGAATCGGCTAAGCAAAGTCTGAGACTCAAAACAATAGTAATAAAATAGTAGATAAATGTCTAAAATGACATGTAATGGCACACACACACTCGGAAACACACACACACAGAGTAAACACGTGGTCTGCAGCATGATGTCACTCCGAACTCTAAAACAAACACACACACACTAATTCATCCGTCTCATCTTTCACCAACATCCCTACATCTTTACACAGACACACACACACACACTCGCACTCTTAAGTGTAAATACTAAGGGCTATGTCTTCGTGTGCATCACACACCCCAGCACACACACAGACCCAGTGTGAGCAGGCGGGTACACGCTGTTCCAGTGAGCCGTATATCACAGCTGCTAACCCAGATCTGATTACACACAGTAGCTCCTCGCATGCACATCCGTGTCTGCGTGTGTCCATGTGTGTGTGTGTGTGTTTGTGTGTTTGTGTGTCTGCACTCGGGCCTAATGCAGTTTGCAGGTAATATGTTTTTATTGGACTATCCAGGACAGTGTCAGTGCAGTGTGTTTGTCTAGCGTCGGCTGATGTATTTCCTTCCGTGAGAGTGAAGAACATCAGAGGAGTGGGGGGGGGATGTAGGCAGGGGGTGGGGGTGAGGAACAGGGGGATGGTGGAGAGGAAGAGCACGGGGTTACTGCGGGGAAGAGAAGACAGAGGTTGTGATGAGAGAGAGAGAGCGAGGGAGAGAGCGAGGAGGGGGTAGAGAGGCTCATCTGTATGCTGGTAACTGTGTGCCGCTTGTTTGATCTGGAGGGAGTACTTAATGCTGGATGGTGGGATGCTGCAGAGTGGGGAAGGCAAAAAAATAAAAAAAAATTAGAAAATAAGGTTCCAGCAAGAGTGTGTGTGAGAGGGAGACAGAGGGGAGAGTGTGTAATTAGGTGCGAGGTGTTGGGTGCAGCACTTTGCTCATTAAAAGGATCTGGCTGCTGTCCAGCCCTGTGCAGTTCATCAACCGTCCTTCATGTCTCTCATCCCCCCTTCCTCCTCTCATCATCTGTCCTCCCCTTTCCTTCCTTCCTTCCTCCCTCGCTCATCTCTTCCTCTCTTCTCTGGCGCGCCATCCTCCCGGCCCAGCGTTACCGCAACAAAACGCCGCTTTGCAACGGTGGTCCTGATAGACGGGAGAAAGGGGAGAACGAAGATGGCGGGTGGAGGGGAGTGTGTGTGTGTGTGTGTGTGTGTGTGTGTGTGTGTGTGTGTGTGTGTGTGTGTAGGGGGGGGGATCTTTTATCACTGATGAGCATTTGATCAAATGCGCCTCATTAGAGCCGAATATATCATGCTTGTAAAAGATCAGTAATGAAATCATTTGCACGTATCCGGGCTAATAGGCGTATGTGCGGGTATGAAGTCTCGCAGACGCTTCATACGCAGCCGTGGTGACATGCTTTTTTTCATGAAATGATGAGCGAGGTGACCAGAATGCACGTGTTGCTAATTAAAAGGAATATAAATAAAAATCACACGTCCGCCCCAGTGAGAAAATAACACATGCGATCATGAATGTATGTAAGCACACAGACTCACGGAGCTGTGTACATGTGCAGAGGCACAGATTTTGTGGGGGAAAGAAAGTAGCAGAAGTAGATGTGGCACCTTTTAGACACAAGGCGATTCAAAGTGCTTTACAGAGACATGGAAATACATTAAAACAAGACATTAAGACATTAAGAAAATGTCAAAATCGCATTTAAAAGACAATTGAATGTAAGCAAACAGACGTACAGTTACAGATGACTTTTATTTTGGCGAACTGTTTGCTTTAGCGCTCCGGGGCATTGTATTCCGTTATCGTTCAAAGCACTATATCGCCCAAAAAATGAAAATGCAGTCATTATATCCTCGCCCCAGTGTCGATGGAAAGGCGAGTAAAGTTTTGTCGTCCACAAAACATTTTGTAGAGCTTCGCAGGAGCAGACTTAGCGTTCCCCTCAACAACTGAAGTAGACGGGGACTTGTTTTAAAATGTAAAAAAAAATAAATAAATAAATAAATAACTAGCTTGTATTACACTGGACGAGCTGTTTGGAGCCGGTGTGGGGGGTTGTCTGAGGGGACTTCCCATCAGGGTGAATTGATAATGACAGAACTGACATTTTTGCTTAACCTTTCCTTTAAACTGTCGCCGGTTGCCTGATTTCTCTGTTTTCCTGTATATAAATAAAGGACGGATTCCAACAGAATGCAGGAAATGAAGCTGCAAATATTTTCTTAATATCTGTCACCCCCAAAACCTACACCCTTGTACATGCAGGAGTGAAGCTGAAGTAAGGCGCGATCAAGGCTTTCACTCGGCACCAGCGAGGAAGGGAGTGATCTTTCTCTCGAACAAACTTCCTCTTTTGAAAGCACACGGAGAATGATAGACGCTTATTAGCGTGTATGTTCGGCATATAAGTATGTTCCGCACTGTAACCGGCAAAGCAAAGCCGTAATTTCAGTCAGCGTGCACTTTAAGAGACCTGGAGTGTGTGTCGTTTAGGCTGTGTGTGTGTGTGTGTGTGTGTGTGTGTGTGTGTGTGTGTGTGTGTGTGTGTGTGTGTGTGTGCGTTCGACTAAATGAGCGCCGTGCTAACTAAAGCCTGTCGCGCTGCTGTTTAGCTGTCTGCCAAGCAGAAAGGGAATGAAAGAGAAGAGAGAGAGAAGAAGAAGAAACAAATTAGGCAAAAGGGGAGGGGAGGAGATGAAAACCATGCTGGAAGGAGCGGGGAAGAAGGGCAGAGAGGCAGATGGAGGCGACGAGAAGGAGATGAGGTGAGGAGAACAAATAGAAATTGATGCCAAGGCGGGGATCAGGGAGCCGTGGAAGGGAGAGGGAAAACAGATCGGGGGAACAGAACAGAATCAAGAGAACAACGCGACGCAATATGGAACATTTGAACAAAATGGAGGAACAGCTTAAAGTCAAAGATGCAGATTGTTTTGTGTATGTCTGTGTCAGAGAGAGAGAGAGAGAGAGAGAGAGAGAGAGAGAGAGAGAGAGAGAGAGAGAGAGAGAGAAGACAAACAGAGAGGTGGAAATAACAGCCATTAGAGCGTGCAGGAAGCGTGTGATGGGACCAGGCAATTGTCAAGAATCATACTGGAACCAGAAAACTGTCAGCGGCGTCTCTCCTGTGTTCTGATCACGCAGCAACAACAGCACTTTGAAAAGTTTTTCTCCCCCCCCCCCCTTTCCGGTGCCTTCAAACAGCTGCTGGAGTTGCATAATCCTGAGAGAACGAAAAAAAAAAAAAAGCGAGATCAGAGACAGAGACAGACAGACAAAGGAATCGAGAGGGAGAAATGGTACAGAACAAGTCCTCTGCCATGATATAACAGACAAAAACACACACTGTCACACACTTACCTAATCCTTGTCACAGCCTGAATAAGCATCCACGTGAGGGCAAACCTTTTGTTTTGCAGTTTTTACAGTCATTCTGCCGATGTGATCACGTCAGGTTTGCAATGATGAACCGCCAACGAGGCTGCGCTGCGTTAAAACAGGACAGCGCGGGAGCAGAGGGTGTGAACGCATGTATGTTAAGTGTATTCGTGCACATGTGAGCGTGTCTGCGTGGGTCGGCTTGTGGCCCGTCTATGCCGTTTTGTTGGCGATGTGGGTTAGAATAGAAAGAGGGCTCTTTTTGGGGAAAGCGGTAAAGGCGTAGCTGGCCGCCTCGCTGCCTGACGGGATTTCATCACCGAGCAGCCATGAAGGTACAAGAAAGGAAGTTGAGGGATAGTCCTCAGTAGACATCCCGGTGACGCTGATGAGACAGAATTAGTCGTACATTCTGTCAAATTGGCCGAGAACTAAAGACCACATGGTTTTTATTAGATGGTAAATGTTGTAATTAGAAACCACATACTACGATGCCTTATTAGACCTAAATCACATTATCTTGATACTCTATTACACACCTATTTTAAATGATCGTGCCATTAGAAATGAAAAACGTATATACCGCACCTAATGCTCCCATCATTGACCTGCAGTGGCTTAATTAGACATCGCGGGCTGTAATTTGACATATGTAGAGGTGTATTAATAATGGTAAGTCAGAGAGCAGACGACACATTTGGGCTTAATTTAACGTAGTTTTACTTTGTGACAGGGTAATTTGTGGCCGATTAAGGTAAAGCTGTACTGTAAAATAAAGTCAAACAACGTTGTAGTCTCTTGGAGTGGAGTGGAGTTTGTAGGTTGGCGACTAGTATGTCGCCGTGCATCCTTGTAAGCACCTTAATAGACTTCCTTTAGGTTTAATCTGCCCATTAGACACTTATTAGACTTTCTTAGAGGTCAATTGGCAATGCAATACAAGAAAACTATCGGGACAACATGGACGTCACTACAGAGTACAGTTCATTTGTGCACCCTTAAGCATAGCTGACATTCCTCCTATACATAGAATCCATAATTTTCTTTTCTTTGAACTTTGACCCGTTATATGCCTAATCTCTGCACAGTGTTGACAAATCCTTACTTCCAAATTGGAACGATTTTGCACCCAAGAGGAAGATCTGCATCCCCTCTCGAGTCCCCACTGTGAGCATTAAACCGCGCTCCGCACTCGATGCCGTTGCTAGGTTGCATGTGCGCGTCCGCTCGCATGTGTGTGCGTGCCTGTGTATGTCTTGCTCGACAGCCTCGGTGCCACGGACGCAAAGTGAGTTCTCTGCCTGTGAATTAGCTTCCATAGCAACCAGCGCCACACAGCCAGGCAGGCAGGCAGGCAGGCAGGCAGGCAGGCAGGCAGGCAGCGAGGTGAATGAACGCCGCTCTGCTCGTGCGATCTCAAAGTGGGCACAGGCCCGGTGCCAAGATCAGGGTACGGTGAGCACGCTGGCATGCTGACGGGCACAGACAATGGGGCGTTGCTGTGGTGATAGGAGTGCTGGTGGCTGGAGGTGGGGGGGTCAAAAGCAGCGTTCACCGTGATAATGGAGCTGCTCTGTCTGTCTGACGCTCCTTCAGTTTGTTTTCCTACTGTTCCCCGTCCTCCATCGCTATTTTGGTTTGCCACGCAGCATCTCTCCACTCCTCATCCCCTGTTTTCTCTCTCTCTCGCTCTCTGTTTGCTTTCCTTCTCTTATCTTTCTCTCTCTCCCTCCGTCTCTCTGTTTGCTTTTCTCCTCTCTTCTCTCTCTCTCTCTGTCTCTCTGAGAAAGAGGTTGCGGCATTGCAGAGGTGGGTGTAGTGCGGGGGCAGAGGAGATTTTTTTTTATTTTCATCAGAGTGTTATTGTCAGAAGCTGGCCCATCACCTTGGATACACACACACACACACACACACATATGCACCCACTCGCACATGTACATGCACACGCCTCAGACGTCAAACACGCGCTAACAGCTAACAGTCAGGGTTTGGCACAGAACTAAAAAAAAGAAGAAAAAAGCTTCCAGAAAGTAGGCCCGCCGGTACACAACTCACATGGCGAGCTGCGCTAAATCAGCAGAACTCTTCTGGACAAAGAGCAAAACACCAAGCGAAAAGAAAATAAACAATCGCGGCACAGACGTCAGAGACGGGCTTCATGTTGGCTCGCGATCTAGATTATAGCCACGTCCCAAGGTGTGCCGTTGAGTCACGCGAGGAAGGGAACAAGCAGGCGCATAGTCCGGATCTGGCTAATTGCTAATGTTCCCATGCAGAGAAAAACACGAGGGACATGCTAATGACCTCTCACTCTGATGTCTATTAACTGACCAAGCCATCGCCATGGTAGCCGGAATGAGAGCACACACACACATGCTCCCGTGCTAACACACAAAACACAAAGTCACCTGGGGCTGCGATGAGGGGGATAAGCCTGAGCCAAAATTTGAAATTAAATTATAATTTGATATCATCAATTATCTCACTTGTTAGGATGTATTTCCGCCACGGTGAGCAAAACATAATGGATGCGGAGAACGATGCTGCCAGGCTATTCTGCGCTTTAATATCGCTTTATTACACCTATCGCCTCTTCTGTGGGGGATAAAAACCATGTGTGCTGAGGCTTTACACAAAGAAGGGGAGGAAACAGAGGGAGACGGGGGGAAAGAGAGTGAAGGCTGCTGAATAGTAGAAGCACTTGGGAGAGAGTAAGAATAGTAATCAATCACACACGTTCACGCATATATACACCCTCACAGAAAGCACGCACGTGCACGCTCAAACCTATACAGGAAAATATGCGCAAAGCACAGCTGGGCCGCGGAGAAGCCATCTGTAACGCTATAATATGGCTGCACAAAGTGTGTGTGTGTGTGTGTGTGTGTGTGTGTGTGTGCGAGCGAGAGTTTGCCTTCGCTCTCATGTTTGTGACTGCATGCATGTGCATGCAAGCAAAAAAGCAAAATCAAGATCAAGTTCCAGTTCACTCAGCCGTGTCTCCTCAGCCTGGATTTACATGCAATCACACTCTTATGCCAACACATGCATGCTCACTAACCCATGCCGACAAACACACACACACACACACACACACACGCACATGCACACGCACACACACACGGGGACTCATACATAAGCATCGACTCTCACCTGCAGCCATCAGCTATACAGCAATGCATACTAAAAAGAGCGGGATAGAAGAGGGGCGAGGAGAGCGATGGATGAGACAAGCGAGGGATGGAGTGAAGGATGGATGGATGGGGGGGTGGGGAGGCCAGTGACAGGGGTTTGTACAGCCGGAGAGATCTGTAATGAGATCTCGGTGAGTCTGACAGGATGCTACACACTTATCCCGGCTGGATAACAGACAGACAGCAAGGAATGCATTAGCCTAGCCGGCTAATATCAAAATCCGTGTCAATGTTATTAGCATGAAGCGCCATCTAGCAATCTGGCACACATCGATCTTCCGTGAGAAAAAAAAAAGAAAGAAAAAAAACACAAGCAATCTCCTCATCCAGTCTGTGGAATTAGCTCGACTAGCTTACTAGCTGGTTACACTCCACAGCTACCTAAGCAGTCCCCGGCCCCCCACCCCCCCCCCCCGCGCAACGTTGAATCAGAATAGGTTGACCCAGTGTTGCTTTTAGCGTGCTAGCTTGCATCAGAGGGTGAGTCACAAGCTTTCTCTGGGAGAAGCAACAGCACAAATTTAAACATCAGCGCAGTCAACAAACCCTGGGCTATCTCCGTGGCCATATTTATTCATGTGGTTTGACACCCACCGACAAACACACACATAATGAAAACACATTGTGAGCTCGCACACAAACTGAAGCACAGATGATGTTTGTGTGTTTGAAGCCTACCGATGTGTTTTTTTTCTCAATGTCAACAAAGCCTGTGAAAAGACCCCAAACCAACGACGAATTGATGCTGGTAACGTGTATTGTCTGTGTGTCCTGTCCCCCCGTGCCACGGAGCTCCAGTGTTGTCCTAGAACTATTAAAAACACATCAGTGAGCCACGCTGTGAGCTGGCTGACATGTTCCCTCCACCACGAACAAAGGCGTTGTAGTATCTTTTGAGTCGGTCTCTCAAACACTGTACTGTTTATGTAGATAAACACTTTTCGTATCAATCCGCAGCTGGAAATAGTCCCCAACAGTTGCACTTTTCCCTTCCATTTGAGTGACATTTGTTGAAAACAACAGTGCTCAACTGTTTTAGTAAAGTGTGTAGCCTTTTTAATAGAAACTAAACTGAATTATTGTGAGTCGCTTCCAAAGATTTACACCAGAAGTAGTAAATGGGCAGCATGCTGAGTGCCAGTGACCTGGTAGGGACGATCCGAACGCTGCATTCATGTCATTGTTTAAACCATCAATACAAGCAACTGAGTCGTAAAACACACTCAGCTTGGCCTTCTGGTTTTAATGTTAAGTTTCTCCCACATGTTGAAAAGAAAGTGTCGACACATTGTTAGCAGTTACATCTAAATAAAATCCAGTCGAAACAAATGGAAAATGATCCAGTTTAAAAGAGGATTTGCATGTTTCAGTTTTGTATCTGGTGCTACAAATACGTGACACCACAAAATCAAAATCAGTTACAAAAGCAGCTACAAGGATGTTATGTATATATATATGTTGATTCTGGCGGCCCCTGTGGACAAAAGTTGTATGTGCACCAGCGTCTCCTGACGTAAAGACCTTGATCTGGTCCCTAGAATGCGTTTTGAAGTGAGAAGGTGCCTACTGTTGACAATTTCTACTTCAAAACTACACAATGCCCCTTTAATTTTTGAAACTTTGCATAAGTGCCGCACTACCAGGCGATAGAGCAGATTCCTCTCTCAGGCTGTGAGACCCTTCAGTTCATCCTCAGTCACAATTTTATGTTTTATCAGACACGTAAAAGTCACAATTCAACCCTGTGACAGAAATTAATTGTTACAAGGTGTTATTAGAACTTTTTCATAACCAGTTAAAAAGTCCTTGAAGTACGTTTAGATTATGTAACAACAAGGCTTACAGTGGAGGGAACAATGTTGGAATAATGGTTAAAGCTGGAATAAAAGGAAGTTTTCCTGTGCTTTCCATTCTTTGTGTGAATGCAGCAAAAGTATTAAACATCAGACTAAATTATTACTGGTTCTAAATCGTCTTTTTTATCCTCAAAGATGAGAAAGTCATTCTACAGTCGCCTTTTTTTTTCATTTGTTGCCACCTGAATGAAGGCTGCACCCTGTCACAGAAGAGAGTAATCAGATTCCTTCTCACCCGTCCACCTCTCCTGACATCTCCCTCCATCCCTCTCTGTATCTCCACCTCTTCACCCACAGCAGCTCCATCTTTCAGTATCTGCTCTGCAGCCTCCTCCCTTTCCTCCTTTGAGTTACCCCCATCCTGCTCACTTTATCTTCTCCCCTCAGTGCCTCCATCTTTCACTGTTTCTCCCTGCCTCTTCCGCTACCCATCTCTCTCCCTCTCCCTCTCCCCCGGCTCCCCTTTCTTTAACCTTTTATGCTCTCTATGCTCTCTCCCTCCGCCTTTTCTTTCACTCCCTCTTCCTCTCACCGCACTGTGCACAGACGTCGTCTCCGCGGCTCGCAGAGTGTCTCGCCTCTCCGCTTCAGCGTTTTGCATCATTCCCCCTCTCTCCGCTGCTCCGTCAACATCCTACACCACACCTCCTCGCTCCGTCTCTCCCCTTTCTTTTCTCCCTTTTTTCCGCCTTTTTTTTCTCCCCCTATCGTCAGCTCACATCTGCTCGTCTAACACCAATCCTCTCCCTTTTCAGCATGCGGCCCTCACCCCCATTACACTTCATTATTGGGTCTGTTCTTTTTTATCACCCCCCCCCCCCCCCTCCTCCCCTCTATCTCACTTTCGGGATGACGCATGATTGCATATTTCTGTCTCATTCAAGCAGCCATACGCTCGCGCACACACACACACACACACCTTTTCCCTGTTAATCTATTCAGCGTGCGTAATGTCACCGTCAAGGTTAACAGCTGAGGTGCTAATGCTGAGAGCATCCGGGGGTTATAGGTAGGAAATACTTCTACTGATAAGTGAGTTTACCCGATGAACATCTTAAGTATTTTGGGATGAGCTGATATCATCCGATGACCTCTCACGTATATGCATACTTACATATATATATATATATATATATATAGAGAGAGAGAGAGAGAGAGAGAGAGAGAGAGAGAGAGAGAGAGAGAGATCATCGTGGAAAATATTGATGGGTAATTGCAGATCCTCTCATCAAACGCTAATTACCGTCATGAATGTTTGCAACTGGAGGCAATCAGCTGAAGAGGATTTCATGCTGTTTTAGCCTCAGCCCTCTATCTTTGTCCCCTCGTTTATGTTCATTAACGTGAAGAGCCGCCATTGTTCCATGGATAATTCATTGACATGCACGGCAGCAGCACCCGTGTTTGTTTGTATGTGCAGTGTGTGTGTGTGTGTGTGTGTGTGTGTGTGTGTGTGTGTGTGTGTGTGTTTGCCACGGTGGGCGAACAGATGCAAAAGGCATGACAAGAAAATAACCTTCTCTCCCTCCCTCCCTCACTCGTCTGTGGCAATGACGAGACGCCTCTCTCGCTCTCTCTTTCCCTCCCCCCCTCCCCCCCTCTATTTTTATCATCTTCTCTCTCTCCCTCTCTCTCTCTCTCTCTCTCTCTCTCTCTCTCTCTGTCTGTCTCTCTCTTTCGGTCTGTCTCTCACTCTTTCCGTCTCTCTGTCCTTGGGTGTCTGCAGCCAGCTGTGTCTTCGGGCCATTAGTGCCCACCCCCACCCCCACCCCCCTACCCTCCATCCATTTTCTCCATCACTGATTCCTCCGGCAGACTTTACCCCCCTACATCCCCCCACCTCGCTCTCACTCCTCCCCTCTCCTCCTCCCCCTCGCACTCCTCCTCTGTCCCCGTGACCACTGGGGCTCCATTGTCACGGCGGCTGCTGATAACAGTCTCGTCCTCGGTCGGGCATTCCGTTACGCCACTGCACCAAAAAAATCAAGCAGGCGGTACGCAGACACATCTGTAGACATCCACACATCCGCGCAAATGAGGGGAAAAAAAACAGTCCGATGATAATGATAAAGCAGCACCAGTTAACACACATCTTATTTTTAAACAGTGCGAACACATTGTGCTATTGCAACATTCACACACCCACACACACGCACAAACACACGCACACGCGCCTCCAAATCTACACAGTCAGCATCCTCCCCTTTCTGTTTATGTAAACATCTTGTTCTGCTGCTAGCCTCTTGCGGCTGCCTCCCGTTATGAAAAGTTATGGCGCTGCATAATGTAGTGCCATTTACTTCCCCACACACCTACCCTAACTCACTCATCATCATAAAGCCGTGATTGATCCACTTTCCCCCGTGGCATGCCGATGCTCGACACTAAAGCAATCTCCGGCCTTGGAGGAGAAAGAGGAGGCTTCGCCTTTGAGAAAGTGGGCCACGGGTATCGCGTCCCCCGCTGTATCTGTGCGGTCAGCAGACGGGAGTCGGACCGGGGCACATGAGATGCAGATGATGAATGGAATGACTTCAGATCAGTTGATGAGTAATACAGAATGTAAACATGTGAGCGAAACAACACAGGGTTCCTTTAATCTCCCTGCAACCCCTTAGATTTATCTTGTGACCCTGTTGGAAGGTTCCAACCCTCAGTAAAGACTGAAGGGAATATGGGTGAGGTGTGCAACCTGTGGAAATTTAACAGTGTTTTGGATCGGAACATTTTGTTTTTTTTATTTCCAGAAGGAGGATACTCTGACCACATTGAGAGACTGGACTGCCCTAGAGTTCAGACGAGTGCATCGGAATATTCTAAATGCTTTTCTTGAAAATGTGGAAAGGTTCATGTGGTTCTGTTCCCCTCATGTCTCCTGCCATCTGTTAAAGTGGATTTTCTTTGTGTTTACGTCACCGGTGTATACTCCATATGTGGCCTACATATGTGTGTGTGTGTTTCTGCTTCGGCAATGCGTGTGTGTGTATAGTGTGATGATGGAAGTATTGGAAGTATTGATTTTGTAAGCTTCAGCAGCAAAATGACGACCGTCTTTGCTACAGCCCCGAACACACACACACACACACACGATCCATTTCGGGTGCCTTTAAGCCACTGGAGGACAATAAAAATGGGTCATCCCAAAAAAGGGGGCACACATACACACACACATACACAGACACCAAATGATGGCCCATTGCATCATGTGCCCCCCCCCTCCTGTCAGCGAACACTCCCCCATCCTCTCACCGCTTCTCCTCCTCCTCCTCGTCCTCCTCCTCCTGTCCTCTCCGTCCCTCCCTCCCTTCCCTCCACCTCTCCGTCCAAACCACTCTATTGATTGAGCCATTCAATTTCCGGCTGTAATTCAACTACACTGTTGCACTTGAATATGTAAATGATTCCACGGGGGTTGCCGCCGCTGTCGTCGTCATGGAAACCTCTCATCAAACACAGAGACCCGCACGCGGGACGCCCCGTGTGCACACACACGCACACTCGTAAACGGCCTCCTTCTGGGGTTTGAAAGGAAAGACAAGGTGAAATGTGTGTGTGTGTGTGTGTGTGTGTGTGTGTGTGTGTGTGTGTGTGTGTGTGTGTGTGTGTGTGTGTGTGTGTGTGTGTGTGTGTGTGAAACTGAAACTTTGACAGTGGCATGAGATTTGGCGAGGGCTTAAATGACCTCACTGTACCCTTGGGTGTGTGTGCTTCTAAGTGTGTGTGGGTGTGTGTGTGTGTGTGTGTGTGTGTGTGTGTGTGTGTGTGTGAGAGAGAGAGCAAGAGCGAGAGAGAAATACTGCGTGTGTCCACCGCCTGGCCTCGTGCTCGTTGAAGACACCCCTCCCTCACCCCCCTCTCTCTCCCATTTCCCCCCGCCACACACACACACATACACACACACTCTCCCCCTCGCGCCATGTTTGTGCGGCCCTCTAATCGCACTGACAGGAGAACAGCACTCTGTGTGGCTTCTGCCACCATGCATGCACGGAGACATACAGAGAATACCAAACACATGCAGAATTAATACATTCTCCATGTTTCCTCTTCCTCGCGCACACCAGCGAACTCCGAGACACAAACAAACACGCACACTCACTCGCACGCACACATCAAAGACACACACACACACACGCACGCACACACACGCTGCTTCAGTGCAAGCAGCAGTGCTGTGTGACGTTAATGCGCTCCTCTCCCTCTGTGCCACTGTCTGTCCCTGTATGTTGCTTTGGGGACATTTTTAGGTCACGAGGATGTCACACCAATCTGAGTGTGTGTCTGTGTGTGTGTGTGTGCACACAGCGGAGTGTCTGTGTTTACTGCAATATGTGAATGTGTTGATGGTTTTTGGTCTGTATTTCTGTGCCTTCATGCAGTGCGCATGAGGCACATGATGAGGTTTTATTTTATTTGGGATAGCTCAACACTTAAATCTTTAAAGTGGCAGCAGACAAGTTCTTAGCTTCAATGTATCATTATGAAGTAAATGTTGATTGCACGATGTAATGGCTGTGGAATAATGACAACATCTGCGTTTAGACTGTTTCCCTATAAACTGCTTTGCTACTTTGTCTAACACCGGGCATGAAATCTCCTGGGAAAATGAAGGCTGACTGGCTGATCCAGTCAGGCTGGCAGCCTGGCACCATTTCTCTCTACTTTCACATCTTCATTATAGACTAAAAGAATAAATAAACTCACAGTTTGTTGTCCTGTGTTGTTCGTAGCTGCTATGCTGAGAAAACGTAAAGCGATCCAGTTGTCTTCGCGACAGCTGCTCCAACAATCATACCACTTGAAAAATGCCAGGGCGAGGAATATTGTCTATTTCCACTTTATATATTAGATTATTTGAATATATGCAGCACAACCAAAGTTAAAGTTTAAGAAAAACAGATCCTCATTTATAATTTATTACAAATTCAAACTCAACTAAACTCCTTCTTTAAAGGTCCACTTTGTAATAAAGTTTTGCAACATTTGAATCAATGGGAGACAGCACCCCACACAGACTTAAACGTGAAGTTTGTATGAAAGTTGATTTTTGAGTTTCATTCCTAACTCGTCGAACACTGACACTTTGGGATTGTGGGTCGTGTCAGCCACCATCACAAAGTGTCAGTATTTGAATAAATGGGAATGGTATTAATCAAATTTGATGTCAACGGCAATTTGCCAATCGCCTTTTGACTCAAGTGTTGCTGGGGATTGATGCACTGACATGTTTGACATCACCTTTCGACCGGCTGAGCCCTGCCCACTTCAAACCTGTGAGAACAAATTGACAAAAACATCAATGTCTCAAGTGAAAAACAAAAAACTGGTCAAACTTCATCACTCATACTAAGAATCTGATTGAAAAAAAAAAAAAGGTTTTCAGGACCTTTAATAACAACCGAATCTAGCAAATTGTTTCGAATCAATGCAACGCTCTCTCCCTGCCTCCCTCAACAGATAAATTATTAATACAGCTCGTACAAGCAGGAGCATTTATCTGAACAATAATAAGTTATTTGATGATGCGGCTCGGGTTAAAGCATTCAGCTGGCAGCCGGGCCCCATCCCTCTCATAAACAATGACACTTCAATCTGGGCATAAATCAAGAAGGAAGCACTTTCACTCCCCTGCAAAAAAAAAAACACAACAAATGTCTCCCATGGAGGTTTTGTTTGAGCTCCATTTTGGGAAGAAAACAGAAGGCCTTGTGAGTATGTGTGAGTGAGCGCTTTGTGCATGTATGTGCATGTGTGTATATATATATATATATATATATATATATATATATGTATATATATATATATATATATATATATATATATATATATATATATGTATATGTATATATATATGTATATGTATATATATATATATATATATATATATATATATATATATATATATATATATACATATGTGTGTGTGTGTATGTGTGTGTGTGTGTGTGTGTGTGAGCGTGCGCACTGCTAGGCAAATGAGCTTGTCAGTATGCGGTGCAGGCCTCTCTCTGGTGGCAGGCAGATGACAGTGCAGTGATTGGGCTGATTTCAGCGAGAACGTGAGGGGAAATCTGAAGGCTGCCTCCGGGCTCAGGTGCTTATCACCTCCCCACACACACACACTCTCGCGTGCAGATTCGGATGCCTCTACACACACACACACACACACAAAGATATGTGCTCCACTGCTAACTTTTTTGCAGTCCACCTTAAACGAACACAGATGTAGAGACGTTGGGTGACGCACACAGGCATGCACTCTGCCTCCTCTACTTTATTACAAAGTTAATTATCAAAATCTCCCATGAGTCCGATAGCCACGTTGTCTGTCTGGCCACTCAGTGCTGGGTCATACACACACGCACATACACACAGATCAGCAGATAAGTGTGTGTGTGTGTGTGTGTGTGTGTGTGTGTGTGTGTGTGGTGTGTGTGTGTGTGTGTGTGTGTGTGTGTGTGTGTGTGTGTGGTAGTGTGTGTGTGTGTGTGTGTGTGTGTGTGTGTGTGTGTGTGTGTGTGTGTGCGAGCCCAATTATTATAACCCAGGGCAGGTGGGAAAGGGGAAATTAGAGTTTGTATGAAGGTCTGCATGCACTTCCGAAGACAATTATTGACAATTAATTACAGCCTAAGTGGCAGTTGGTATATCACACAAACACACACACATAGACACACACAAGCAAACAAAATTGATTTCAGCGAAGGGCTTGTTGTTTTATATTTATTTTGTCAATCACGTGAAACTTCTGGGCAGGTTGTTGGAGTTTTCCTTATCGTGTGAAAAGTCTTACATCACGATGTTGTTGGGAATTTGTCACCACAGTGGTTCACATTGTTGCACTCGCTCCTGTATGATGTTTTTGAGAAGTTTTCCTCCTCCTTCCTTTAGCAACATTGTTCTGCTCGCTTACGCTTATTTCAAAGGAAATCAAATATGTTAAAACTTAAAAATACATGGCTCAGTATAGGGTGATATTTGCATATTCATACATGAGGTTTGAGCAAGGTTGATGTGTGGTATTTGGCTATTAATAGTCCATAAAGTCGTTTATACATCAATAAGAGAGACAACATCAGGCTAACACCAGGAAAAAAAATATAATTACTTACAGTTTACTCAAGTCCAACAATTCAGGATTATATATTAATCCATTCATTTACATTTTAGGCATGACATACTTACCTAATTGCTGCGATTCATTTGAGCAGATCTGATCGCAGTAACTGTGCTGAGATCTTGGTCCAGTCATAATCAAGTTCTGGCTGGGTTCCTTTTATAGCTCAACGGTATTGGGACCTCATTCTGACCCAAATGAGAGGCGAGTTTGAGCTTCAAAATGAACAGTTGCCAGCAACTAGCCGGATAAACATTTGAGGTCTGACCTGAACTAGAGATTCACTACCTTCTTGATGTTTGGGCAGATAGGACCTTCTTCTTGTGTTTACTTCCTTACTCCCACCTAAAAAACACAAACAACGATCCCTCCCTCCCTCCCTCCCTCCCCGGCTGTTGCATTTTGGTCCAACTGAATCTTTTTCTATTTCCAAGAATACAAAGATGGTTACAAGGTAAATGTATTGTCACTTTTTAAAAAAAAAAAAAAAAAAAAAAACAGACACACAAAAAAATAGAACTATGTCCTTTGTGCAAGATCTTTTTTAGAAAATGCAGTGTTGATGATGATTTAACGAGTCTCACAGCCTGAGGAGAGAAGCTGCTCCTTATCCTGGTGGTATGGAGGCGGATACTTCTGTATCTTTTGGCAGGAGGGTGAGCAGACTGTAGCCGGGGTGGGTGTTGTCTTTTAGTATCCTTTGGTCTCTGTGCAGACGTTTCCCTTCACTGATACCACCGACGCTCCAAGAGCCGTGCACCAAGAAGAACACACCAAGTTTACCAACTCATACAGAGATTCAAACGTGAAAAAAAGTGAGCAATTCTATCTGTTTTCAGATTTTTCAGTGTTGTTGTTTTACCCATGTGCCATTCGGGCAGTGAAAGGGAAACTCTTGGGTCAAATAAGAGCCCTTTTGTCGAGTTATCTATAAAAGTTGTAATCGACGCAGACAAAGAAGAATACTGTGCTTGTGTTAAAATGATCAATGTCAAGACTAAAAATGGAAAATACCTGTCATTATTCGCCATGCCACTCTACATTAGGCTATACTATAGTTCATACCATTACTCCCAATTACTTTGATTATTATTTCTATGACCCAACCGTAGAGATGAATCATTGTCTTGTTGCTGATAAATTGGCGAGTTGTTGAATATGTTGCCATGAGAACCAGCCACGTTGAACAGCACATTGTTTCCTCCTCCAGTGTCTGCTGAGTGGTTTCAGCACTTTATACGCAACTTTATCTGATGACGACGGCTGATCCTCATCCAGCTCCAGAAGCCGTGCGGCGCTTTCTAACCAGATGCAGCAATGCAGTCTCACTTAAGTTCACGGCGGTGCGACAATTTAAAGCAAATTACCTGTGATGGTTCACAAAAAGAATGAGGAGGGATCTGCGAAAGGGATTGACAGATGACAAAAGACAAATTGGGGCTGAAAGGACTTTGAGAGGTTGAAGTCTCCGCTCGGCGAAAAGTGTCTCAATAGCTGCTGTCAGAGGGAAAGAGGTGCCAGACGGCCCGCCTAATTTCCGTCTATCTGCCTGTCTGTGTGGCTGTCTATCTGCATGTCTGTCCATGTATCCGTCTGTCTCCTTGTCCATCTCCCTGTCTGTTTATCTCCGTCTAGCTGTCTGTCTCTCTCCAATCTCGCACATCTGTCTGCAGCGGGAGAGACCCCGTAAATTAAACATCTAAGATTCCTCCCTTCTCCGTCCTTGGCTCTTATCCCTATGCTCCGTTCCTCTCACCCTCCTCCCCCTGTCTCATGCGCTCGCTCAGCCCTCCCCAGCTCGCCCCCGACCGCATTTCTTCTTCCGCCTTTCATCTCTGTCCTTCCCCTCTCTCTCGTCTCCCTGGGCGAGATAGAGGGAGAGAGAGAGAGAGAGAGAGAGAGAGAGAGAGAGAGAGAGAGAGGGTGAGGGATGGCACGAGGAGGCGGAGGACTGGGGGTGGGTGGAGATCATAGAGGAGATGAGGCCGTGTGGTGCGGATGGATAGACAGATGCACTGATAAGGGCTGCCGACTCCGCAGCACGCTTGCCGCATATCCGATCTCTCTCCCCCGGTCTCTCTCTGTCTCCCTCTCCCTCGCTCTCATCTCTCTTTTTCATTTCAGGACTAATGCTCCCGTAGCCTTCAAATGTCAGTTCAGTATGGCAACCTATTAGATGGTTAGCCAGAGTGGCTGACAGCTCTCTCTCTCTCTCTCTCTCCCCCCTGTCTCTCCGTCTCTCTCCTTCTCTCTCTTGCCTTCCTCGCACATATTCAGGACAGAATGATTGTCTGGGGCTTTTGCCGTCATTCAGAAAAGGTGAGAAAGACATGAGAGGCAGGGAAAGACTGAAGGAGCATTACAACAATGGAGGCTTTCACATCTCCTTTTGGAAACACCACTCCACCTCACCAATGGTGTAAAGTAGCTAACTGCATTTACTCGAGTGGGCTACCGCGTTTAAAGTCGCTATAATTAACGCTTTTACATTAAAAACGAGGATCACACAGTTTGTGAAAGGGATTGCTCGTTGTGAGAAAGCCATTAGAATATCACCCGACTCTACTCCTCGGTATTGTTTTTTAAGGCTCACAGCTTTAGTGTTTTGGTTCATTTTCAGCGCTTTCAGCAGCAGCAGGCAGCTGTTTTGCAGGAAGAAATGCTGTAACAACCCCATTGTACACCTCCTTCTCAGCACAAAACAAAAGTCTGAAACAGCTGAGAGACTAGGCGGTGAGCAAAGCAGCTAAAGTGCTGAATGTTTCCCTCAGGAGTTGGAGGAGACCAAAAACAGAGCTAAAAGAGAGTGAAAATTGCATTTAGGTTTGCCAGGTAGACAGAAACTGTCATGGTTTGCAAAAAGGTCACGACCCAAATGCAGACACAGAGGCAGACAGGTAAAAGGTGAGCTTTGTTAACAACGCTGGAAGACAAAAATCAAAAAGCAGGCAATGAAAAAGTCAGCGACAAAAAGTTTGACAACAAAACAAGGCTTAAGAGACTCCAAGAAAAAATGAATAATACAGAACTGACAACTAACAAGCACTGGTGAAACAGAACAGAAACAGAACAGAACAAATGAAACAGGTGAACTGGAAAAAAGGCGGGAAAAAGACAAAGACAGGAAGTGAAAGCAAAACATGACAGGAGGACAAATCTTACAAAACAAAACAGCAAATAACTGAACTAAAAACTCCAAAACCACGACAGAAATTCATCAAATGAATGCTTGTTTGATGAATGCTGTTTGCTAAAAATCACCGTATCAACTTTATAACGACATCACGCTTAATGATTATGAATCGTCTATTAAATTTCTGTCTTTAGAAGTAGTATAAAGTGACTACAAACTACTATTTTGCTGTACAAACTTGGTTTGTCAAATGTGAAATGTATCTGGAATATTGTATTAAAATGCTGCTTTACCTAAATTCATAGATAAGCAATCCAACATTATATCACAATATAACACTGACAGCCATGTTGCATGAGTAACCAGCATACTTTGAATACCCCAAGCATGTTTTTCTTACACTTTAGTTTCATTTTGATGCAGAACTCCTACTACTTGCATTGGAGTGCTTACTTATACACGGGTATTGCCACTCAGCGACACAGATACAGAGAGAGACAGACAGATATATGTATATATATATATATATATATATATATATATATATATATATATATATATATATATATATATATATATATATATATATATATAGGCCTATAATGTATGTATAAACAGAGAGGGAGAGACACCGAGAGAACGGCATGAAACAGAGGATTAGGGGCTTAGTTAGCCTGCATGAAATCCCCTTTTCCTCT
Source organism: Diplodus puntazzo (assembly GCA_963678695.2). Taxonomy (NCBI): domain Eukaryota; kingdom Metazoa; phylum Chordata; class Actinopteri; order Spariformes; family Sparidae; genus Diplodus; species Diplodus puntazzo. The sequence goes on along the minus strand of OZ023174.1, from coordinate 14,708,559 downwards.
CGCGCCCTACAAAGGGAAGAAGGCAATTGTCCACATTGTACAAAAAGAGGGAGAGAGGGAGGCATGCGGGGGGAAAGAGGGAGGAAGATGGAGAGGGGGAGGATGCAAAAACCTCACCGTATCCGTCGTTGTTTTTCATGTTTCCGCCGCGCTGCTCTGCTCTGCATGGCTGCCACCCCACCTGTGACATCACATATATCAATACAGGAAGCTGTTTTTGTTTTGTTGTTTTTTCTCCTTGTTTGGCAAAGAGGGAGGGAGAGAGGGAGGGAGGAAGGGAGGGAGGAAAAAGTGACATTGGCCTTGAAACCTGCTATTGTCTTCCCTCCAGGACAGCCAGCCAACCAGGCGGCTCAGTCAGAGAGAGAGTGCGAGAGAAAGAGGGGAAGAGAGGGAGAGAGAGGGAGAGACGGTTGCCATGGTTACCTCCCGGGAGATGCGAGCGCACTTGTTTATCTGTTGGCCGAGGGAGCGTGCACGGCGGGGCCCTCTCGCTGAGCAGATGTGTATGTGTGCGTGTGTGTGTGTGAACACGAGTGTTTATCAGCATGTGGCTGTGTGTGTGTGTGTGTATGTGTGTGTGTGTGTGCATGCATGTGTGTGTGTGTGCGCATACGTGCAGGGACGCGATTCAGTGCACACATGCAGACACACCAGGACTCATAAACTGAGCTTTCTACGGCTTCTCTTTGTAAACAAACCTGCACACACACATACACACACACACACACCTGCTAAATAGAACTCCAGCTTACCTGCTCGGTATTATTGAGCCAACAGGAGTGGACTGATGCAAGCTAATTGGCGTGGTGTGAGCCGAGCACCGGCTGAAGAAAACAGGAGAGGGAAAAAAAAGAAAAACAGACAAAAGGGGGAGAGAGACGGGTGACAGAGACGGAGAAGAGGGGAAAGGAAATGAGAGCAGAATGAGAAAAAGTTGGACAAAAAGAAGAGGAGTGGACGCAGAGGAAATGAGATGGGAGGGGAAAAAGGTCGGAGTGGGAGACAGAGAGAGGCAAAGAATTCAGATAAGGAGCAACGCAGAGGGGAGAGTGACACAGTGACAGCGCTGGGGAGAGAAAGAAGTGTTAGATGTAAAGTACCTGGCTAGAGAATTTGAGAGGGAGCTACCCAAACGTGAATATCAGAATAGGAAATGGGGGGGGGGCGACGTGACAAGATGACTTGTGACGTGACGAGATGCGATGCGACGAGCGCAAGCCGAGACGTGCTGCCATGTTAGCAGAGAGCGGCCCCGGCCCTATAGAGCAGATACTGTGGGCACTGTAGTATGTCAAATGTCACAGGCACTACTCCCTCACAAACACACACAAGTGCGAGCACGTCGCCAAACGCTGTCGCCCCCGCAGCAGCAGAGAAGCTGCTTACATGTTTATGAAATTGCACGCATCGGGATTGCTTTTTTTGTTGTTGTTTTTTTCTTTCCCCGAGCTTGCCAGAGATGAGGTCACACACATCCAGGCGCACACAGTCGCACACTACGTTCGGAGAGGGACGCACAGCGTGAGGGTCCCGTAGGCTCTGCAGACCAGTCGGCAGGTTGATGGGATGACACGCGCGTGGCTGCGTCGCTCTTGCTCATTACCTCAGACGGATAGGCCTCTGTGTCGGATATGCGCTTCCAGCTTCATTTGCACAGACTTGTGTAGGTGTCTGCTCTCTATATATGTGTGTGTGTGTGTGTGTGTGTGTGTGTGTGTGTGTGTGTGTGTGTGTGTGTGTGTGTGTGTGTGTGTGTCCTTATTTTTTTTCTGCGCGAGGTGGACGCCAGAGTCACCCTCCTTAAAATAACAAGCTGGCCCCTTTCCCTTAGGACAGCAAACAGCCATCCTCCAAGCTGCCTGATCCTGGACCGCCCTAGTTCACTGCTCAATCCATCTCTTTCTTTCTCCTTCTGTCTCTCTCTTTCTCTCTCTCTCTCTCTCTTTTCGCTTCATGTCTTTGTCACTCTCTCTCACCCTCCATGAATCATACACACACATAGTCAGTGGTGGCCTAATAAGCCGGGTTTCTCCCCCTGACTTCTCCTCTGTGCGCCTTGTGTAACATCGTTCCGCTCTGTAGGGCAATCAGCACCGCAAGACGCCCACAAACACACAACTGTAGCCGAAATCATCAAACGTACAGAGGCACAGCATATTAAGAGACAGGCATGCTAACAAGACAAGACCACCTCCACCTCCAGCTAAGCTTAATGAGCAGCCCACCCCCACCCCGGCTAGAAAAAGGCAGCGGTCAGCAGCCCTGGAAAGCCCATCTATCCAGCGAGCTCTAATTTTTTATCAGCCTTTGCACTCGGAGCAGCGGCAGATCCCCTCAGCTCTGTCTCAGTAGCTGCGAGAGAGAACAGGGCCTCATTCCCTCAATTAATAGCTCTCCGTGTGCACGGAACGACGCTGAAATACACGCGGTGCCAAAACCGGTGAAAGAGTGGATAAATGAGAGCGGCAAATGGTTTTAAGGACTTAGCGGAGGCTAATTTGCAACTAAAATATTTTTTATTGCATATATAAATAACGATTGTGAGCAAATTTGCCAAGATATTGCTCCGAAGATGGAGAAAAGAATACAGTCGGGTTGGGGGGGGGGGGGATTGCAAATCTCATAATACCCTGGATGCTGTGTGTTTGTGCGAGT